>VYXC01001445.1:683247-839352 GCA_013397175.1 Platysteira castanea
CAGTATTGTAAGCCAGAGAAGTGTTGTTAGTATTTAAGCATTTTCTCTTAAAATTGAAACTTTATTATTTATTAAAGCAAGGTTACAAAACAAAACAAAAATTTAAAAATTCGTGTTAGATCAAGACTTCCTAGAGGGAAAAACAGTTTTATTTTTTCCCCTTTTAATAATTTAACAACTCATTCTGCTTTGAATTTCTAAAAGAAATATCCAATTTTCCTTTAAGATTGTTTCAATTAGTTCTCATAAGTTTCTCCCAACTCAACTAAGTCAATTTGAATGCTATAAGCCAGTATAAAAAGATGCCTGCTAGAACGAGAGGGAAACTTCAGGACACAGCTATAATATCAGAGCCCAAAGATTGATTTTTAATAGATTTACTATGTCACAGTAAACTTTTTCATTTTTTTCAGGAAATATTCTTCTTACATGAGATAAAATAAAATGTTGGAATGGCACATCAGCAACACTTCCAGCTCCAGCAAGAGCATCATTTTGGATTCAACATTTTATCACTCTTTCAAATCCTGTATCCTGGGAAGTTTAAAAACTCCTGTATTTGTTGGGAAACAGTAACGTTTTCATACGGGCCTCCAATTCAATCTTAACGGTGACAAGAGCATTGGAAACTTTGGTAAAAAAACAGAACAGGAAGCTCTGAACTAGTTTTGTGGTTCACAGTTCTTCAGAGTGGCCTTTGATTTCCCTGCTAGGCTTCCTCTCTAGTTTTCAGGATTCCAGAAGGAGAGAAGGAGTCAACTACGGCTGCAAGGAGCCACGCTTCATCTCACTTGCTGTGCTCCCATTGTTGTGTCCAGCTGGCTCCACTGGCCAGGTGTTAAGATGAACCTGTTCAATATATAGAACTGACATTTTGGATAAATGCTGCCCAAAGCTGCTCTGTCTCCAGACCTTTATAGAACTAAAAATTCTGCTCATTACTGTGCCTCATTATTTCTGCTCTTGGTTGTGACTATGCAAGAACTCTCTCTTCCAAGTTTCTAATTTTATACATTCAGGAAAGGATTTGTAAGCTCAGGATGGTCGCTAGAACAGTACAGTTCATCCAGGTCAAGTATGAACAGATACTAAATCCAATGGTGGTTTTATTTCATGCTAAAATATGAGGGGAAAAAAACTGTATAAGATTAGGCCTCTATTTAGAAAAAAATAGTTGTATAGTGACACTTATAACCGTAACATTGCAGTGCATGACTGTTAGAATGCAGTCTATGCCTGCCCCTAGAAATTTGAAACTTAAAATAGGCAACATAAGTTTACATCCAAAACAAACAGCGTAAGAAGATAAAGATCTAATCTCTGATAAGAGCACGATGCTCTTTCATCATTTAAATCACAAGTAATTTTATGGAGGCTTAAAAAACACTCACAGGCTTCCTGGAAAACATGTTTTAAGACTGATTCCAGACTGTGGTTATTTGAGAAGGGAGAAAGCAAACACACTGCTCAGATATTCCAACTTCAGATACATCCACCCCCCTGAGAATCAAAACACAAGGTGCTCACAGGTAATTCAATTAATGGTGCAGGAGACTGGGAGAAAACCACAAGTTGAATTATTCCCAGAATCTGAGCAACAAAAGATCATCTTCTCACAGAAGTTCTGAGAAGACTGGGGGCTTCTCACTGTTAAAAAAGAATTCATTATGTAATTCAGGAAGGGCAACTGTAATCCAACACCACACCAGCCTAAATTTTCAAGGCAATTAGGGATTGAAGTGCCTAACAGCAAAAAAATTAAATATACTCGATTTAAAGAACAAATACATCAAAATAACTGAGAATTTTTAACATATGTTAAAGCGGACATAAAAAAAAAGGAGTAGTCCAAATTTACTTTCTCTTGGTGAGATTTAAACTGGAATGCTTGAGCACTGGGGTAGGATTACAATAAATGGAGAAGACAAAAGACATAGGGAAAAGCAGGGAGCACGAATCAACTCTACGCTTACTAAGATGCCACAGAACCTCCAAGAAGACATTGGAAAGACCAAGCCATGTTAAAAAAAGCCATGCTGAGAAGCCACCCGTATGTTTTCTCCTGTAATCAGAGGTTGATGGCAGGAAACAGTATGCATCTATTGCAGGTAAATATTTTTTTTTATCATGAAAGGGGAAATGCAATGATATATAGCAAAACTAGCCAAAGAAAGTCCAAATACCTTTGAATGCTGTGTTCAAAATATTTACCGAAGAAAATAAAAACAAACAAAAGAGAAGACAAACCCCCTCAACTTCCTTGATCCCCTCCTGTCTCGTCCTTGTTATTTATTTGACATTTTGTTCCTATGGGGTTGGCCACTTTCCTTGTGGTCTCAAATGACCTTTTTCACACTGCAAAAGAATAGCCATCTCAGTTTTTTATTTGCATTTATTCTCCATCTTTAATACATTTAGTCAGTTCAAGAAAGACATATTGTGACTATTTCTGATTTGTTGTTACGTTTCCATTTGTGAAAGAACTTTTTTATTCAGGAAATTAAAGCCAAACTCAAAAGGGGCAAACAAACATCCCACACCAGCTATGATTAGGGGGCGAATGACAAATCATAGTTCTAACGTCAAGGATCTCTAACCCAGAGCTGAGTGAAACATTGAGTAAGAACCACAGATTCACTGCTGCTTGATGTCTACTGGGTCATTAAACAAAGGAGAAATTTGGTAGCTACATGTGATGGACTCTGGCAATCCACACAGCGAGAAAGTGTTCCAGTTCTGTCCCCTACTCATCTGTCAAACTGTCCTGTGTGTAGCTTGTGTTTCTAAAGGGAGTTTTGTTGAAAATGCCTCCCTTCCTCACAGATACCTAGCTGGTTCCTTTTAGGGTCTTTACTAGGCATTGAGTTTTCTCCACTCCCAAGTGAAAGAAATACAGGAAAAGCCTTGCTTATCAACCCACCCAAAGTACTGAACAACTGGATGGGGACCTGAAAAGTCTAAGCTGTAAAAAAGAGAAACTCTTCCTCTCCTGCTGCAGCTATATGCTTAGGTTATACCATGCTGCTTAAGTCCTATAATTCCAGCACTCCTGATCTCTTGAGCACTTGTCCTCTCCAGAGCTGGTCTCAAATGTCGTCTTGTTAGATACACAGAGCGCTGCATGAGTTGACCTGGGAAGACTCAGTTTGAGACTTTCCCCTGCTCTCACCAAGAGTCCCACATACTGTTCAGAAATCATTCTGAAAAACTAATCTGAGCCTACTAAGACACTCTTTGACAAAGCAATTCATCATAATTCCTCTTCAGCCTAATGCAATTAGCACAAGGTACATTTTCAGAGAGGGTATAAAGCACAGTATCCAGAGAGGTGTGCAGACCACCCCTCTCAATTCTGAGTACTGAGTGAAACAGTCTAGGGCTAATTTCTGGGGAGACTGAGACAGAATAAAAAATTTCAAGTGAAATCAGGTATGCATAATCAAAACTTGAAACGCCAGTTAATTTAAGGAACTATCAAAAGCAATTGCTTAAAGAACTAGACTGAAATAGTGATCATTATAGGACATGGTGTTGCAGTGGGGTTCCTGCAACCTTCCCTGGCAGACAGCTTTGGCCCGTGGAAAGAATCAGGAACAGTAGTCTTGATAGATGTTCATAAATGCTCTTTATTTTCTCACAGCCTCATGGCTGGGCCTGGCACAGACTGACCACAACAACTGCCCAGAATCATGTGCACACCCACTTAAGTACAGGATTCACTGGGTGGAGTTACATTTGAAAAGGCCAATGAGGAACAGGATTTAGAGAAAACAGCATCAGGGAGCTTGGAAACCCCATGTAGCCCGACCCTGCTTCCACTCCCAAGGCCCATCCCCTCCAGGGGCACCTCCACAACATGGTAACAGATAATAGATAAATCTTTAAACATCTGGTGGTAGTTGGTGAATTAGAATTTCCAGTATGAATTGATATGGTCCAACTTTTAAGCAAGCAACCAATTATCAATATTTTCATCCTCTCTCCTCCAAAGTCTAACGTTGTCACCAACTCAGAAACAATGCAAGGTAACCCTTTGTTAGATCTGGTCTGCTCCTTCAGACAAGAGATCACTCAAATTCTAGTCCAAGAACAGCTTATTTGATATCTAAGAGCACCAAACTTCTCTTGCCTTTCATATTGAATTTTTTACCTTCTCATTTTAATGCTTAGACTCAACACTCAGTAAAAACAGAGAAACTTTTTTAAGATTCTGATCTTCCAGTTCAATGGTGCGGATCAAACTACTTCCAACAATGTTTGGAGAGCATCCAAACATTTGGTTACCAAACTAAGATAGTTGGGGATTGACTCTATTGCAAATTTCTAACAAGTAGAGAAAGAATGATCCTTGTTCTTTGCTTTGATTAAGTAATAAGTAATCTTTTAATTTAGGATTTAGTAGCTATTAAGTTGGTAAGAAATAGATAATTCATGTCTTATCCATATCATTCATAATGGCCTACACTCTTTGGGCACTCTTTATGCTGCTGATACTGTAATCAATGCATCTTTACAAATTTATGTTGGCAGAAATTGGCCCAAGATTGTAGACAAGCATTAGTCAGAATCACAGTTTCAAGTATCTTTGGGGAGGGCAAAAGTAATGCAACATTTGCACCTGTAATTACCCTCTAGAATTTATATAGAGTGGGATAAGCTTGAGAGTCTCTCTAACCAGTGCAGAATAAAGCTATTGCCCCCCAATATAGCGCCATTGTTGTTTCCAAAACAAAAATACTTTTGTAAAAATTTATTTAATTTTTAAAGAATTACTCAATTTTAAGTAAATTTCAGTTTTATAGCCTGAAGACAGAAAGGAATAGAAGAGAAAAATCAGTGCAATATTATTGAGTTATTATCTTTGAATGCTACTGCTATGTTTACAGTTCCTAATTTATTTTGATCACACACAAGATAGATGGGAATGTCACAAGCTATCTATGACAAGTATTTTAAGCCTTCTAAAAAACAGCTGCCTTCAAAAGGGCTTTCAAAGGATATTTCACTCAACTCTGCTTGGTTCCAACAGGCTGATACTGCAGGCTACTGTATTACCTACTGATCTCTCAGGTCAATGAGAGATGCAGGTGCCAAAAACACCTCAAGACCTGGCCCAACAACAAATCCACGATGTGTGGTTAAAAGACCACCACCCACAAAGAGGGAAAACTTCAACTGGCATCAGAGTTTTGCTCAAACTAGAAAGAACTTGCTGGTTTGTGTACCTCAATGATCAATGTAAAATCAATGTCAATCCTTTGAGTATCTACCCAGTCAATAACTTGTATTCAATTTTGATTTTTAAAATACTACACTGTGCTATTTAGAAGTACGTTTTTGATTAAAAGGAGTCACAAAGATGTTTCCCTAATTGAAAACATATGATTATCCTCGTGCCCACAATTACTTCTGCACTAAAGAAATCGTGACAAGGCATCATGCACTGAAGCTTGAAGCTGCAACTTTCAAAGTTGACTGTAAAAGTAACACTTAAATTAGGATTATCTGTAAACTGATATGGTCCAAATTTAGCTCAGATACCCACCATATCCCTCCAAAAATATCATGCTGCTTTATATTTCTTTAAACCTGCCACTGTCTGAAATATTTGGAATTTTTTTTCAGCATCTGACTTCTATAACAAATTTGCTAAGAATACATATATATTCATTGCAGAAGCATATTCACAGCAAATTCTACAAAGATTTTCCTTATTCATGTGTATCTGAAATGCAGAGAGGCTATCATATTACATGTATTTGCCCTAGGATGCCTTGCTTTTCCAGGTCCTATGGGGAGATTATTATAAAAGTATGATATGCAGCATTTTGAGCTGTAGAATTCAAGATCCTTTGTGTCTCATTATTTTGTGTGGAGATAAAAACATATTTGACTGTCATGGGCTCAGGCAGAAACAGTATTTTCTTCATGCATACAAAGAAAGCTCATTTTACCTTTCAAAAATAAGATAATTCAGAATTAAATATTAAGAAAAAAAACTAACAGCACGGTAACTAAGACATCCTTCAGTCTGTATCTCTCATTGGGCCATTAGTTCAGGACATAAGCCAGAAGTTACCCATGTCTAAACCTGAGGAGACTTATTTTTGCCAGTAAACCAGGGAATGCCAATTGCTTCTGCAGAAGTGCCAATTTTAACATACCCACCAGACCCCTGTGCAAAAGGCCACTCTTACACCTCTACTAAATGCAAGCAATGTTTATTGAAGCTTAACTTTTAGGATATTCTCATGATAAAAACTAGGCAAAGAAGCAATACCATGCTCTGTGAGGTTGTCCTGTATTCCTCTTCACATGAACGATTTGTGCAAGTGCGTGGTAGCCAGTCTTTGCTACAAAGGAAACAAATAGCAAGCATTATGTTATCTGTAGCTTCCTGAAATTAACCAGAATTCCATTTGTGCTTGGTTCATGTCACAGGATAACCAGTACCTTCAGGATCAATATGTTTCATTTAATAAAAAAAATTTTAAAATAAAAAAAATAAATAAAAATTTCTACTTACAGCCACACACACACCCACAAACATAAACAAACAAGACAAAAAGAGCAACGGAGAAGGAAGGCCCTATTCCTGATTTGGAGAGTCCCAGTTGAGCTGGTAAGAGGGGTTGCAAATTGAAGCACATCATAGTATCTTCTTTTCACTCTTCTTTTCTCTCACTTCTCAAAATAGAGCACCAGCTGCAGGGCTAGGATGTAGCAGAGAGAACTACATCCACTTCATATAGCACAATAAACAGTAGGAATGAGGGGGCAGGGAAGAGAGAGAGAGAGAGAAAGAACAGAAGGTTTTGCTCACTGAGCAAAAGGGGAACACTTATCTTTCCTGGCATCATTTTCAGAAAGCTCCCCAGCAGCTGGTTAAGACATCTGAAACTCAAGTCCTTTCTTTTTCGTACTCCTCCCTTCTTTCCCTCCTATAATATGGGAGCGTGGCAAGGCTCATTTTACCCTCACCAGGTGCCCAAATGATCTCCTGAAACAAAACTCAGGACCCCAAACCTATTTCCACATCTCCTTAATACCTTCAGCCCTGGCTGCAAATTGGAAGGATCTGTGGCTGTCTGAAGGGTGCTCCCTTGGGCTCCTGCACTTGCCCAAGCTGAGCAATGCTGGTAATTACATTAGGACATAAAACCAAGTAAGAAAGCCCAAGAAGGACAAGTCCACCATTTGATGTCCCAGGCCAAGCAGTGTGAAGGGGATATACTATTACCCAAACCCACGAGGCAGGCAGATCATATCTTACACTGGATTACTCCACCAGCATTAAAAGGAAAAGTGAACTTCAAGAAAGGCAATCCTAGGAAAGGAAATCTAGGAAGTAACTAGACAGGAGTAGAAACAGCCAAAACAGACTGATGCTTTCATTTTTGTTTTAGCAGGTTTTTTTTAAATTGTATCTCTTACTTTTTCATCAGTCTTCTTAAGGATGATAATTTGTCCAGTCTCCCTTTACCAGCCATGCAGCATCTTCATTTCTGTTTCAGATTTTGCCAATGACTTGCTCCTTCTCTACTGCTCACCGCCATCTCCCTCACCCTTCAATGCTTTATTTTCCTCTGAAATATATCTCCTCCTAATTAAATTTGTTGTCGCTATTATCCTCAGAACATCTTAATTTTCCACCATTTAGCAACGTGCTACAGACTCTACGGTGCATGAAGTGTCTGCAACTTTGCCCTTCTAGTTGGCCAAGTGCAACACCTATTCCTTAGGCACTGCTCTCAAACACCATAAAAACAAATGCCATCCACAGGGCTCTCTTAACAAGGATTGTATTCAAAACAGCTTTTGACATGCTGACAGCAGAGTATCTCTGAAAACATCCCTATTTGCTTGCATCATACTTGACTAATGGAGCTGCTCTTGATGAAGAATGACATTTTGACTGATGGAACCAAAACTACCAGGGAATTCAGTTATTTCTAAACATCTCTAAACAAATTGTTTAACTTGCCATAAGCATTTTTCTTCAAAATTTTTAACATGAAAAAAAAAAAAAAAGAAACATTTTGAAATGAAACTGCCTTGAAAAAAGAGAGGTTACGACAAAATGGTTAAACAACTGCAGAATAAAATGTTTCACTTCATTAGGCAAAGCATTTCAACTCATTCTAGACTGGGTTGGAGAGATGAGAGGGGAAGTCAGGGGAGTGAGCAGAGTGATGCAATACCAAGGGAGAGAAAGTGAGACACCCACCTTAGAAAACATTCCTTTAGATTAGTCTTAATTTAAAGGAAAAAAATCATCATATCAGTTCAATCAGCAAACTGGAGTGACTGTTGTAAATGTAGTGGATGTTATCAACACTTGACTGACTTGTCACTTCCATGTGGCTGTTTGGTCTAACATTCACACATTTTTCCTTTGCTGACATCTTCTCTGGAGAGGTCCCTGGACATCCCTGGAGACATCCCTGGGTAACAGATTTAGAGGGAATTGGCTTTGCCCTCATAACAATTCAAGTCTCCATAATACAAATCTTTTACATCAGTTAGATGCTGTCCTCGATATCCTGCTTATCTATTATCCTCTAAATACCAAAGGCTTTGGGAAGGAGATGACGGCAGTTCACAGCTGGGGCTTATCTCTAAAGGCAGTTTCAGATGCCAGTTCAAGGTCTTGACTTTAATCTTCAAAGCAATTAACAGATGAGCCTCTGCTACACTGGAGACCAAATTGCTATCTATACATTTCCTAAACAGTTGTGCTTCTTTGGGACAATGCCGACCACAAAACCCAGACCAAGCTTCACAAGAGCTGGAGCAAAACATTTTCTGTCATAGGAATCCAGCTATGAAACAAGCCTCCATGGGAGAATTCAGAGCTTCACTCCACTCTCCTTTGTACCACTTAAAGCCTTTTGCTACAGAAACATCAAAATATTTTCCCTACCCTATCCCCAAATTAATTAGGGGGAAAAAACCAACCAAACAAAAAAAACCCATGGAAGGTGTTTTATTCAAATGGGAGAAGTGCAGAGAATTTTTAAAGTATTCAGGAGAGTTTTAGCTAACGTTACTGTTATGAGAAAAGCTACAGGCAACAATTTTGGCTAGTCAGGATTGTATGTTATCCACTCACGTGAGCCAGTAGCTTTGTGTTAGCCTTGCAAACGACAGTTTGGAAAACACTGCACCAATAACTAGAATCCTGAAACAAACATATTGTAACTAAATTTTCTCTTGAAAACAGAGGCAGCCTACCTCAGCAGAAATAATCCATTTTACATAACCACTCTATCACCACCTCAAAAACATCTTCTGTCCTATGCCAGGCTCACATGCATAATCAAAACTATTAAACATGAAAAAACATGTCTTTAAAACATTCGATTCTGTTTCTTTTGATACACAGTCCGATGGAGACGCATCCAACAGGGCACAGAAAGTTAAACAGCTGCAATCATTGCAAAAATGAGCTGAAATAGTGAGCATGAACAGGCAGGAGAAAACTGTGTGTAAGTGAATGGGTGTATGCCCAAAATTGAACTCCTGAACTCTCAAGCTTGAGAATAAACAGAAAATAATGAAAAATTACCACTGAAGTTTTTGCAGAGGTGATACTCCCTACCTTCTCAAGGATTCCAGATGAACCTTAGAAAGAGAGCTATGGGATGAGAAGGAAGCAGGGAGGAAGAAGTGCTGCTGTTAATCTGGCATTCATTTGAAGGAGCTGAATGGGAGCCAAAAGTAGTACAGATGGCACCTCAATTCCCCTTTCTTTAGAAAAAAATTTATTTTTAATACAGTAACTTTTTTGTTTCCAGGAAGGCATTTTCAGCTATGAAATAAGGACAGTTAAGAGCAGTAGTTAAAACCTCAGTTTTTAGACAGCAGTTCTGAAAGCCATTTCACAAAGTGATGGTTAATGATATGTACACATAGTTTCTTCAGAGCCATAACAAGCTGCTAGGTAGCAAGGATGCAGAGGGTTATTGTCAGGCATCCTAGGCAAAGGACACAAAGCAACACAGACGAGACCATATTGTTGTCTTTGCACAGGGCAGGAGGGAAGTGCGGAGTTTATATAAAGTTATATATTCTACTTTGTACTGAATACTAGCTCTAAGACTCCTCTGCTACACAGCATTCCAGGCAGCTGCCTGGTTTTCAGACACCTGAACAAAAGTCAATCTCACAGCCATCAAGGCTTCAGATCTGGAATTTTGACTGCATCTCAATCAATGATTCATCTCATGCAATAAGTAGCACAAGGACCTGCAAGGGACACAGGTGGAAAAAAACTATGGTGGCAGTTTTGGAGTTTGTCACCTTGTGTAGAAATTTGGTCTGTGTTTAAGAGCAACATTTTGTTCTGACTGGGAAAAATCAGTCAAAACCACAAGCAAATGTTTGCAAGAACAACTAGCAGGAAAAACAACCCAGCACAAAATACTGCTGGAACGCTACCACATAAAAAAGGTCAAGTTCAGATAAGATATGAAGAACCTCAAGGCACATTGAAAAGCTGCAATTTGAGTTCCTATGATAAGATACTCCTTCTAAAACTGCAGTACTCAATTCCATTGCATTATGTTAATTTACTTTGATTCCCAGTGGCTAAATCCTAGGACACCACAAGGGAATGGAATGCAAATGTCTTGGGAGAGAAGGTGAAGAGGGAAAGGAAGTAGCTCTCAAAACACAGCAGCATTAATTCAAAATAATTTATTAAAACAGACTAAGTATCTGGGCTCAGTGTATACCCATGACTGAATGTGACTGACTAGTCTAGAGGGTCATGAGGAGGGCCTAGAAAGTTTGAGATTGAACTTTCTCAGAGCTAGAAAGACGTAGAAACTCTACCATGTGGGTCCTGAAGCACATGGAAACTGCTATTGCCAGTACTGCACCGTTTTATCATGACCCTGTTTCTCTCAGCTTCCATGTTCAGTTTCCCAACCTACACCACTTTGTCTTGGGCCAGTTCTGTTTATTCCCAACTCTGCTGCAGTCTATAGCAGGGTGAAACAAAGAACAGCATGAAGTGGTGGAACCCAAATTTGACACCAGTCTGATGACACTTTCCAACACAATTAATTAGTTCTATCTGCTAGCACAGAGGCTTCCAACTGTCTTCTCCCTTCCTCTGTGCGGAACAAGCCTCCAAGGAACAATGATCCCAGAATCACAGAATACTCTGCATTGGAAAGGACCTACAAGGATCTTCGAGTCCAGCTTTTAAATGAATGGCCTATAAGGGGATCAAACCCACAACCTTGGTGTTATTAGCACCCTGTTCTAACCAACAGAGCCAATCAGAGGTACCTCTTGATGCCCTTAAAAAAAAAAAAAAAAGGAGGCTGAAACACATCATACACATCATTGAATAATTTCTTTTTCTGCATGCCTCATGTTCTTACAAAGGTCATGTCAACACAGTAATCTCTCACCCTATGACTGTGTGACATAACCATCTCCTACCCTCCCATAGCTGCAGTGAGGTGGCAGGAGTGCCAACAAAAATGCATATCCATCATGAGCATGATTGACATGTTGATGAGTGACAAGATTAGTAAAAATACTTTGGATGGTACTGTATCAGCACAAGGTGTTCCAGATTCATCTGAACTTTCTGACATTCATCAATTCTTCTCAGCTCCTGTTGATTCTAATGGCAATCAGCACTTCATAAACGAGGTCTGCAAGACCATAAATTGCCATTCCAGTTAATTATCAGTTCTACCAAGAGCAATGACTGATATTACCTATCCATATGTGAAATTATTACAGTTGTTATGCTGCTTTTTGATAGCTTTGGCTATGGTTGGGATATGGAACTTTGGGCTTTGGGAGAGGGATAAAGTTCCAGAATGATTCCTTTCATTTCACTTGGTATGTGTCATTGCAGCTGACCAGTAACAGTCAAGCCTGCATTTAAACACTGAGCACTCAAGATATTTCACTTGGCCGTGTTTATGGAGCTGCTGACGTTGAAAATACTCATAGTTAAAAGCCAGCCACAACATACAAGGTAGGGGAAATGAATAAAACACAGCCCCTACAGACAATTTACAAGGTGGACAACTAAAAAGCAGGGGAGCTACAGGAGACAGGGATTTTCTTTGATTCTCTGCAGGATTTATTAAATCCTTATCTTTATTATTTATTTACACTCCCTGTGCAGTTCCTGAATTCTATCAGGCTGTCACACCCCAGTATAGCTCTCCTATTTTAAAACACAGTTGTGAATAGATACCTGAGTCAGCCTAAACTCTAATGACAAAAAAGAAGCCAGTAAAAGCCCTTCCACACACTCAGACAATTTCAGTGCTGTTGGAAATCCTTGATCATGTTATCTACCCAGAAGTATAATAATCCAAACACAAGAACATATAGAACATTAATATCTGTCTTATTCTATAGAAGATTGTTTCAACTATCAGAGTATAAAAGCAGACCAAAATTCTGAATTTCTACTTGTGGGAAATTTCAAAACAAACAAAAAAGTTTTCATTTGTGTGAATGCATGAAATGGCAGTTCTGAACAGAAAACTGTGCTAATCTTTCAGAACCTCCAATTATTTCTTCCACATTTGGCAGGGATTCCCATTATTTCACAACAAATAAGTAGTACTGTATAATTATATATTACTATTATTGATGCCAGTCTATGGATGTTCCATTATTTTCAACATTCTCTAGGGCAATTTGTAATTAGTACTGTTTGAAGAATCTCAATTTTTTTTCGTATTAAATTGTTTGACACAAAAGCACATAAAATAACATTCCCATATCTGTAGCAGCAGACAATACCTTAAGAACAAAAAACAAGAACAATTAAAAAAACATGTTTCAGAAGTTTGTCAATTTTTCTTTGGGAAGTTTCATGGGATTTTTTTCTCTAATATATTATTAACACAGGCAAAATGTTGTCAGTAAAATTAACACCAACAAAATAAACATTTGCTTAGACAAGACTGATACCTAAATAAATCCAACAGCTGTATACACCAGTCAGCAATGAAAATGGAGATGCAAGCACAGCAAACACAAACAAGACCTCTCAGCAAATGCTGATAACCACTGGGCAGAAGGAATTCTCAGGCACTTTACAGATCGGGGAGAAGACATCAGCTCCTTCCAGTAACCACTTGTGCAGCCAGACTCATCTCTAAATTATCAAAGATAAACTCTGAAACTATATGCCACTAAATGTCTTCCTAATTACATGCAAGCTACCACCTACTCAGCTTGTTTAAAATCACATTCACAAGAACATCGGACTGGGTAAACAACATCAGTGCTCTGGTACAGCTTCTATTCACGTTAAAGGTTTAAGCAGCAAAGGGATAAAAGCCCAGAGCTTAGATTTTTAGCCAGTCGCTACTTGATTTGTACAGCACTGGCTCAGCACAAACCAAAATCCCACCTCTCCCTGGACGCTGCTCTGCAAATGAGGCACAAAAACCAGAGGTAGTTAATGAATATGATGCATTATTTTTTGCCCAAAATCAGCACAATGTTGCTTGGCACAGGTGCACATTAACAATGATGAATCTGAAAAGTTCACATTGATTAATTACTTTGATTTTCACATTCACCACCTCATACAAAAGGAAAGCGGGCGATGACGTTGGAAATGTTTCTCCCTTCACCCCGTGGATAATTTGTGCTGCCTTTTTTTTTTTTTAAGGAAACCAACAAACAATAAAACTCTGTGTCTCAGCATCTATTTTTAGCTGTACCGTTTTGTGGCTTAGAAGAGGAATCGGATTATCTTAAAACATGGCTCCAAGGAAGGCAAAGAAGAATTAGGAAAGCTTCTGAAACAGTCAAGCAGTTGTTGAAAGAAAACCACTTCCTTATCTAGCAGGGATGTGTAGACTCAATTATTGCCAACAGCCTTAATATTCTTCACAGAAGTAGACATTTTTCAGGTCTCTGATCCACCATGGGTTCACCAGATCCATCACCTAAGTGATATCAAGCAAGTTCAAAATTTTAACATGTTCTATCGTGGTTTCCACAAAATAAGGTTTTCAGTACATAAGCTAATAATTTTGAAACTGCTGTCAAAACTTAGACCTGCAAATCCACGGCCTACAAAAGACAGACTGAGTCTAGAAATCAGACCTGTCCACTCAAATGTTTCTAAATTCAAGGTCATCTACATCTGGGTCTGAGGTCGCACTGTCATCTTCTATATAATGAACATTTCCATCCTGCATGGAATAAAACACAACAGTGGCTCCTCAACTACCACTCCCAAATTCAAAATAAACAATCCACTAGAGTAAGACAAACGTAACTCTAAACATAAATGAAAACACAGATGGAAAGCACGCTTGCTTGAATACTACCAGCACCAACTAAGTATCCTTAAATAAATAAATGTGGTTTTCTCATACTTTGTGCCATCTAAGCCAGCCAATAGTCATCAATTCAACCACAGGAAGCTGATGAAACTGACAATACCATCTTTATTAGCAAAGTTACTTAGCTACCAGTATCAGAGCATCCTCACTGTTGAATCACACCAGGTCCAACTAGACATTTTGGAGGGGCATGTATTTTGATTTCCACCATCAGAAAAAGAGAAAGTGAGCTAGACACAGCTAAATGATTTTACAAAATTGCTGGAGGAAATGCATAGTATATATAACAACATATAGACATTATCACCCAGACATTCCCTATACTTCTCTCTAATTAGCTTCTCTGGAATAGATTGCTTTCAGTAGGCTCAAGAAAATTGAGCTTGATTCACTGGAGACACTCTGGGTTCAGTTATTAACCTTTTAGCCCTTAAACAAGGAAAGGTCTTTAAAGCATACATTAACAAGTATACTTGCCAACAGAAATCAAGGCAGTATCAAGATGTGGATTGTATTTATTTACTTTTAAGTAACAAAACAACTCAGAAAAAAAAGTATGTATTTTGTCCCTGATTAACAAAGTCAGTTATAATCTACCTGAATAAGCCTGGAGCAGGGGATATAAAGTTTTAGAGTGTTGCAGCAGTTCCCAAATTTGGATTAAATTGACAATGCTAGTAAACAAGTGCAAGATTTATCCCCAGGCCCCAGGGATATTGCTGGCCAGCACTTGGCGGGGAAGGAGGTAAGAGAGACAGGCATCCCATGCCCACGCCAGCTGATGTGATTAGGGCTGGTCAGCCTGCCCATTCCTGCAGAGGCCGCATCTGTTCCTGAGAGCAGTTGCATTAACACATGGAGTCATATTCCTGCTTACCAGCTCCAAGCTCCTTTCTAGGTGAGGTGAGCCAAGTCCTGATAATTCTCAAGCATCTCCTGTTGCCTCAAATGACACTAGAAATGGGGAGAATTAGCCTGTTCCAGAGATCAGAGGACTAAGATAATCAGGTAGAACCATGTACCAATTTAATAAATTTTTTTAACAGTTGCAGAACTGTGTTTCTATTTTCCTTTGGAATCAACTTTTACGTTACAACACAGGAATAAAGCAAATGGGAAACAGAAAAGTTCTGCTGACTCAGATGCAGCTAGGATGCTTTAAATTTCCCTTTAGGAAACTCTGATCTTCCATAGCATCAGTTCAAAACAAAGGTATAAAAACAAAGTTATCAAAAGAATCAAAACATTTCCAAAATAAAATTTTAATCTTAATACAGGAAACTATATGTAAGGTAAATTTAAGCTACATTAAGAAAACAACTACCTAATGCTGCAAAATTGACTTTGTTCTATACTTTGCAGTTTTCATCCAATACAATTAAACTGATTTATATTTTTTCTTTTTTGTGCTCAAGTATCATAGTCTTTTTAGTCCCCCAAGGTCCACACAGGGTGTAATGAACTATTAAAATCAATGTTACGGTCTTCTATTACTCAGCTAATAACAGGCACAAGCAATTATCTAAGGTAAGGCATGTAGCTCATAAAGGGGAAAGTAAAACTCCGTCTCTGATTAGATGGTAACAGGCTGGAGGAAAAAAAAACCACACCGAGATAAAGCCAAAAAACCCACAACCCAAATAAAATGAAAAAAAAACCCCAAACACCAAAACAAACAACAACATCAAAAAGAGAGCACCTTAGTTTTTGTGCTGGTTTTGGCTGGGATAGAGGTAATTTTCTCCACAGTAGATAGTATAGGGCTAAGTTTTGCTTTGCATTTAGGCTGGGAACAGTGTTGATAACACAGGAATTATTTTGCTATTGATGAGCAGGGCTTACACAGGGCCAAGGCCTTTTCTGCTTCTCACACAGCCCTGCCAGTGAGTGGGCTGGGGGTGCACAAGGAGCTGGGAGGGCACACAGCCAGGACAGCTGACCCCAGCTTGGCATCGTGCTCAGCACACAAGGCCTGGGGGAAAGAAGAAACTGGGAGACATATTTGGAGTGAAGGTGTTTGTCTTCCCGAGTGACTGTTACATGTGATGGAGCCCAGCTTTCCTGAGGATGCCTGAACGCCTGCCTGCCCAAGGGAAGCGGGGAATGGATTCCTTGTTTTACTCTGCACACACAGCTTTTTCTTTACCTCAAGGTCTTTATCTCAAGGAGTTTTCTCACTTTTACATTTTCAATTCTCTCCCCCATCCTACTGGAGAAAAAGAGCAAAGAGCTGTGTGGGGCTGAGGTGGCAGCTGGGGTTAAACCATTAGACCTTGGTGCTAATAGAAAAAATGCTATTATCTATGTTATTTACACATAGAGCTATGAAAGAGATTTGGAAGGAGTATACCTCTACTACTTTTCTTATTGGACAATTATTCACAACTCTTAATGCTTTTATAGCTGTGTGGTAAATGAATTCACCTCATCAATCCAACGGGAAACTAACCCAACACATGCAATGACCATATTTCTTCTGACTTACTTTGTTCAATTAGCTTATAACAAAGTCATAAAAAAGATAGAACTGTTACAAGGAATGCCCAAGAACACAACAGCACAGAGTAGGGCCCAAGGATAGAGAAAGGGTAGAAAAGGATTTAAAAAGGAGTAGCCTGCTCCACTTCAGTGGCTTCAACCCACTGCATTATCTCAGCTAAACTCTCTTACCACCCCTGCAATTTCATGTTCAGCAAGCACAGAGAAAGATCAACTTCCCCTCAAAAAGACTTAATGGCCTAGGAGAACACAAAAACTATTGTGCAGTACAACAACCAGCCCAGACACAATAGCTCCCAGAAAACAAAATCTGACAAGAGACTCACTACAGGAGGTCCCATTGTGAAGATCAAGACAGCCCCTTAACTCCTGTCAATAGCTCTCCTCTGGATCTGACACAATTGCATGATAATGCGGAGGAAGAGAATTAAGAAAAAAGTTCCAACTTTGTAACTGAGATGTTCATCTAATGGAAATGCATACACATCTGTCTTGGGGTGACTTTATCATGTTGTATCCCCTACCGCTGCTTTATCCCAGACATGAATCTTGTGCCTTTCTGTGCATTTAAAACTGGGTGAAAAAAAAAGCCAGATGACCTTTTCAAAGCAGTTTTTGTGTTCAAGGACACAGGGATAGCTGCTGCTGTAGAGGGGATGAAAGTACCTTCTGGCTTTTCCCAGCTCTCGGTTCCTTTTCTTGAAGAGAGAGACAGAGAGTTAAACTCCTTTGTTTCCCCTGGACTTTGGTTTCTTCTTCTTCTCTTCTGGAACTGTTCAGAACCCCAGAACAGCAGAACCTCACCAGGAGATCTTACACCAGCCCAGATAGGGACGCCCTTCACACCAACTCCAGCTCTGAGGAGGAGAGAGACCACGCCCAGAAAGGACTAAAATCTTCCCAGGTTTCTCTCCACAGCAAGAGGTTTTATTATTTAGCTTTTTTCTCTTCCCATTTTGCCTTGTGTTTGTTAAATAAATGGGGTTTTTTTTCCTTTCACTTTCCTCCAAGGAATATTTCTTTCCTAAACCTGGTGGGGGAGGGATGGCTGTAACCTGCTTTCTAAGAGAGGACATTCAAATTCAGAATTTTGTCTCAAACCAAGACAATATCCTATAAGAAAGTTTCAGTAGCTACTGAAGTGCCATGCTCTCATCGTACTTTGTGGGATTATGTGAGCCCATTCCTAACGCATAAGAAAATAGCTCACCTTGACATATGAGTAATAAAGTACCACACAATAGTAGAAGCCTGAGACAAAATAGGTGAGTCATTTACAAGCAATTTAAATGGATTAAGAGCTCTAGACTACTTCTCTAATGTAATCACCAAAACAGACCTCTCAATCAAGAGCGGTGACATGAGTCACAATAAACACATAATCTGAAAGGCAAGGAGAGGGGGTTACAGCAAAATAATCTTTCAAAGTAGCATCCATCTAGCCAGCTCTGGAAAGGAGGGAGATGTGCAGCTTCGAACAGTAAAGGAGAGTGCAGTTCATCTAGCCTCTATATTGGAATTCTTTTCAATCCTTTAAGTACATTATCTTGATCATTTTTCCAAATATACTGGTAAGAGACAGGGGGAAAGGACTCCTGATAACTGACAGCATGTTAACAGTAAAGTAATAGGCAGTAACAGCTACTAAAGATGGAAGACTCTTTGGGAAGGAGAAAGGAAGAGGGTTTATGTCTTGTTTGGGAAGGTAGGTGGGGTTTGGGCTTTTTTTTTTTATTTCTTGTTTTGAAGTTCCAGCTTTGGTGTTTTTAAGAAATTTTGCTTCCTTCAGGCAGCAAATTGCCTACTAGAATAGAAGCACCACCTTTGTAATCCAGCCTGATTTGTCAAGCAGAAAGCATCCACATTTCAGTAAACATGAGAAGGTAGATTCTTTAATAATCTACCCAAAGCACAAATTTAGAAAAACAAAAAGCCTTGAAGTCACCTTTAAAGGCAGAAAGTTTTAGCTACACAGAAATAAGTAAATAAACGATAAGGCTTCATTACTTCCTTAATGTAATAAATGATACAGCCAATTTTATATTAAAAAGAAATTAAGTTTTATTAAGTCGCCGAAATATCGGCAATAACAACAAATGCCACAATAGAAAGTAATCACAACACCGAGCCCGGGAGTCGGCGCTGGGTGAACCCTATAGAGCTGGCCTCTATCGCGCCAGATCTCCCCTGTTCACCGATGTTAGCTCGGTACGGTCTGAATTTATACAGTTTTTCCATGCCTCTAGCTATATGGCATATTCATGGAGTCCTTCTTTTCAGAACGCCAGGTAAAACAAAGGTTTTCCGGGGTGTTCTCTTTGGTGCTGGGTGGGACAAAGAAATCTTCTGGGTGTGATGAATTGCCCATCCTGCATTGATGGATTGTCTGGAGGAGGGAAGCAATCATCTCTCTACTGATTTCATCCCCGGAGTTGATCAGTCTATTGTGTCCTGGGCGGGGTGTTGATGCTCCAGATACGTTCATGTTTTCCTGGAACCAAACCTTTGTATATGCTAATTTCGGCCCAGGGCTGGGTGTTTGTCCTTTGTTCACCCTGCTGAGCAAGGTTCCCTCCTTTTAGGTTTAAGTTTTCCAGAGAGACTTTTTTTATTTTATACACTGAGTTTTAACTAATGTTCATATACAAGCATGAATTACTTCTAATATGTATCACACTTAATGTATGACACGAATACACTTGATATTTGTCACATCTTGTGCATTCCTACACTCAACAGTTCTTTTCCCAATGTACTGGTTTGGCAGGGCCTGGTTTTGGGTAGCGGGGGGGCCGCAAAGGTGGCTCCTGTGAGAAGCTGCTGGGAGCTTCCCACCATGTCCGGCAGAGCCAGTGGCTGATGGCTCTGAAGATGGACATGCTGCTGGCCAGAACTGGGCCAGTGAGAGAGGCTGGTAACGCCTCTGTGATGACATACTTAAGAAGAAAATCAAAACAAAGCCAGGGCTTTTTGCTTCTAGTCAGAGGAAAGAAGGAGGTGAGCACATTGTGAGGGAAAACAACATGGAGGCACCAAGGTCAGTGGAGAAGGAGGGGGAGGAGGTGCTCCAGGCACTAGAGCCGACGTTCCTCTGCAGGCTGTGGTGAAGAGACCGTGGTGAAGCAGGTTGTCATCCTGCAGCCCATGGGCCCACGGGGAATGCAGACCAGTATTACACCCAGTAATCCAGAGAACTTATAAAAATAGGTAAATTGATATCATAATAAGATAGTTACCTTTCTTTCCCAACTTCTACTCACTTATGAAACTTTCATTGCACATTAATATGAGCTTTCAGTTTAGTATTGTGTAAATGTCCCTGAAAACTGTCATGAATGAAACACTATCACCTAAGAGAAGATGTCAAAGACCTTGATCCAAGTCCTGATGGCAGAGCACCCTCTCAAGACAGGTGGAACTTCAAATACATGAAAAGAATTTAGGTCTCTGGTCCATATTTGTCTATGGCAGTGAAAGACACTGGAGCAGTTAACTGTGGCTGTAGGGAAGGCTGCCACCCTGCCTGCGTAGTCAGCAAGAGGGAATGTATTCTCAATTCCCCCACTTCAGTGCAAAACGTGACGGCTTGCTTTACACTTCTGAGGGGTTGGAGCAGGGCTGCCAGACTCGGTGCTGAACAGCCTGAGGCTCACAGACACATTCTGTCTCCCCGACTCTCCTCACGGGAGGGATGGACACCTGGGAGAAGTAACTTCAACTGCTACAGCTCATCTGTCAACACCTTGGTGGGCAGACATGCACAATTATTCTACTTTAACCCATCCTCATTTCAAAGAGTATATGATTGCAACTTTAGTAGCATGCCTTTTTTTAATTATCCAGCTGGACCATTAATATACGCAAAGCAAAAATACATTATAAAGAAAGCTGTTCTACTTTGAGACAGAGTCAAGAATGTTTGGGGGGAAAGGAGAGTTTTGAGTACCTTACTATGAGGCCAGAGATCACAGAAAATATTCTGGAGCAGAATTTAACCTGCCTTTAAAAAATTAATAACATTTGTTTTCAAAAAAACACCCTTCCAAATTTAAGTGAGCTTCTCATGTTGCAACCAGCTTGAGAACAATAGTGGCTCAGTCCTCCTCAACCTAGGGGGCTGGTAAACTCTGAAACTTGGCAAAAACTTTACTTAAAATCTGGCCTACAGTAGGAAGTTACATGTCCATCTATGTAGGCCAGCCAGTGTTGAACATCACTGTATTCCAATTGGGATGACTCCTGTAAAGGAACTTAGAAGATGAACATGACATATTTGAACACAATGAAAGTGGAAAAAACCTGTATCAAGCACCACAAAGCACATTACTAGAAATGAAAACTTCCTCCTTAGGGGACCACTGCTTGGCAACCCTCAGGATCCTTGCAAAACCCAGGGTATCTTTTTCCAGCACTGACTGGCAGTTTGGAGCAGCTACAGGATATATATCAATTTATATTGATTTATTTTTCATTTGGCACAAAAGCTCCTTCTGCATGGACATTATGATGCTTTAGGCCACACTTCAATCCAGGAAAAGCCATCCCTATAGGCATCTTAACTGCAAGTCAAAGTGCTCAGACTGCTTGTAGACTGCAGCATATGAAGTTAAATATGAAATACCTTCGCAGAAATTAGTGTGGGATTTTGAGCCATTCCTCCCAGTCTCACAATACTGTAGGAAGCGGAAGCAAAAATTGGTGGAAAACTGGTGGAACAAGAAAGCTGGCAGATTATGTGTGCACACATGCCAGGGTTCCTTCCTTTCAGTGGGAGTCAGGGAGTGGCATTGTGCATAGGTTTACAAGGCCTCTCCTCAGGCACCTGAGCAGTGCTTTGGGAAAAAAGCAGTGCTGCTGCCCTGGTATATGTTATTTCTTCAGAGAGTGGTATGGCAAATAATGAAAGCCTCCTTCCCACTTTAATTTTCTTAGCATGGATTAACTTTGCAGGTAAAGTTTTCATTAAAATCCTGTGGCTCAATTTCCTGCATCTATGCATGCTTTGACCTTATTTCCAGGAAGCAAGTGAAATCCAGTTCAGCCTTTTCTTATTAATTTAGATGCAAACACTAAACAAAGGTAGTGAAAAGCATCATTTAGGATGAGCCTGACAAAAACATCAGTGAACTGCCTGGCTGCCATACGGGAAAATTCAGGCTTGATCCAGAAATGAAACAACTATTCACTGAACTAAATAAAATCAATTATGTTGTTAAGATGATGTTCCTATTTTTTCAGTATCAATTCATTGACCTGTGCTAATGCTATAGGCTTTTTTGCCCAATCTATTAAGATCCAGAAACCAGCTCTTGATAATTTCTGACTGAAATTGATGGCAGGCAGCACGTGACGTAATACAAGGTGATTAATTCCAGGGAAAGTAGGAAGATACAGGCTTTTGTAGGTAAAAAGAGAAGTTTGGAGATAAGAAAAAAATGATAGCTCAAATGTATGATCTTTCGAGATGGCATCCAAGAACCACCAAGGAAAAGCCACTAGAAAGCCTTTGTAAACTGCAGTAGATTCGAGCATGGATAACATGCTCAACTATGAACAAGCATCTCTTTACAAATGCAAACAGGGCTCCTTTCTTCAAGGGCAAATACAAAACAGAAAATAAGCATGTCTGTGTAGGAGTTGGACTCATCTTCCAAACCATCCCATTTGACTTCTGTCATATGAAATAACTTCCAGTTCTTTTAGTGGCAATCAATACTGCCTGTTTCAATTAATCTGAAGCTAAATCAAATTAGAAACAGTGTCACTGGTGTACTGACTGACAACTGATCACTTCAGTATTCCTCTGATGCTCCACAGTGGAAACCAGATGCAAAAAAGCCAAATGTTTCTTCATTCTTGTGTGCTTTGGGTTGGGTTTTTTTGCTTTTTTTTAAACTTTCTCTGAAATTCTTTGAATAGAATTATATTCATTACCTAAGAACAATCATTTAAATGTCTTTCACAAGAACCAGAACAATGTCACATATAACTACACAAAATGAAAACATTTGAAATCCAAACACATCAGGAAATTCACTAAAGAAAAGCAATTCCTAGCAAAATCTCAAATTTTATTAAAGTCATAAAAATAGATGGGTGCAGAGTATCAAATATTGCATCTTCACAAGGTGATTTATCATGTAGCACTTCAAATGACAAGATAACTGACAACTGAGATTGAAGAAGGAGGTGGGTCCTTAAAAGTTCATCCTGTCTTGTTAGTTTATTTCTAGGGGGAATCAAGATGGTAGGAGTAGAGGATATCTCTGAAAATTTTTCAAAACAGAAGATTTTAAGTGCATTTTTATATCATTATTTCAAGTGTTGTGTTTGAAACACAACAGTGTTTCAAGCTGTTGTGGTTTAACCCCAGCCAGCAACCAAGCCTCACACAGCCACCCATCCACTCCCCCACCAGCAGGACTGGGGAGAGAATCAGAAGGGTAAAAGGTAGAAAACTTGTGGATTGAGATAAAGACAATTTAATAATGAAAAAGCCGTGCAGACAAGCAAAGCAAAACAAGGAATTGATTCAGTGCTTCCCATGGGCAGGCAGGTGTTCAGCCATCTCCAGCAGAGCAGGGCCCCATCACACACAGGGATGCCTTGGGAAGACAAAGGCCATCACTCCAAACATCCTCCTCTTCCTCCCACTTTATGTACTGACCATGATGTCCCAGGGCCTGGAATGTCCCTGGGCCTGGAATGTCCCTTTGGTCAGTTTGGGTCACCTGTCCTGGCTGTGTCTTCTCCCAACCTCCCATGCTCCCTGAACTTCCTGGCCAGCGTGGCATTATGAAATGCAGAAAAGGCCTTGGCTCTGTGTGAGCCCTGCTCAGCAATAATAAAAACATCTCTGTATTATCAACCCTGTGTTCAGCACAAATACAAAACACAGCCCCACACCAGCCACTGTGAAGAAAATTAATTCTACCCCAGCCAGAACTAGCACACAAGCATACCTCTATTTAGCGTCTGACTTAACCAAACCTAAGAGCATCCATGCCATTCAATTACACTCTGGCTCTTAAAAGTGGCCATTTGATTCATTAATATATGAGACTTTATAAAAAGAAATAAAAATCCCTCAAGAATAAGAGTGACTTTATTATCTTCCCACATTATTACTACAGGCCCAACTCCACTTAGAATTGAACAAAGCAAGTCAAGGATGACAGTTTAAATTCATTTGGAATATCAGTTAAAAAAAAGGAATTATTTTGGTTTAAGACAGTATTCGTTTATCTTTTAGCTAAATCTTTGGTGAAGTAAGGTAAATAAGTTTATGCAGGTTTTGAGATGCATGCTGTAGAATTTCTACTTCTCAGACAGGGGATAAACAATGGAAGACAGTTGAAATTATGCCTATGCAACTTGCCTTTTCTAATGTTTTTTTAAGGAACAGGTTTAAGCTAGATTGAAATAAGTTCCTATTATTAAAAAGGAATGTTCTTTTAGCTTTTTGCACAGATTTCTCTTCCAAGTATCACAGTAGCCAGGCAATGAATTGGACACCTGGCACTGTAAGAAACAACACTTGCCCCAAGGACCTTTATGACCACACGACACAGCAATCAGCAAGGATTTTAGGAGTTCTTGCTTTGTATTAAGGGACACAAAGGCCTTTTCTGATCTAATGTCAGAAAGCCTCCCCCACTTGCTGGCAAGTGCTTACACGATGAACAGTCCCTCCCAAGGGCAGCAAAAAATAGCTCTGCTGGGACAAGGTGTTGCTCGGTTGGAGCAGCAGCAGCAAAGCTCAAGTCTGTGATAAGAGAAAAGGGGAATTCTCTCATGAAAATCTCTGGGAATGAAGCTTTTTCTGATGCCATATTTACTGGGCTTAAACCCATGTTCTCATAGGCACAAGGAGAAATACAACCCCTGAAAAGAGAGATACACTTTTCAGTAAACCCCCTTTAGAATCCCTGCTGGAGTAATTTTCTCTATTCCTCTCCCACCTCCCAAACAGAAAAATCTATCATGGTATGTTGAATTTAATGAAAGAATTAAAAAAATCCATCAGGAGAACTGAAGTGATGGCTTCTTGTCCTTCTGTTGGGTTAAGTGCCACCAGTTCCAATCTGACAAGAGGCTTGTAGGCAACCATGGGACTCTGGCTGGTTTGGTGGCAGATACACAGATTCAACACTGACAGAGCATAGACAGCCAAGGCATTTAGCCTTCATGGTGACTGAGCTTCCATATTTTTTCCTGGACTTTGTGTGCTGAGAGGAAATATTGACAAGAAGCTCCCCCACACAGGCAACCAACAAACCAAAACACTTAATTTAGGGTTCTTTTGAAACTTGAGTTCATGAAGCATTAATTTTTGTCATAAAAGATTCCAGGTTTTACTTTGGACCTAGTAAAATACTGTGGAAAAATTCAGCACAGAGCAGTGAACATTATTAAAAAATATTTTCTCTGCTAAAAAAGAAAATCAGTTTATTTAACTGAGAAGAGTAACTTAAGGATGACTTATAACTACCTGCAAGAAACCTACAGTGGAGGGATCTCAATCCAGCAAACAAGTATATAGCAAGGGCTAAGAGCAAGAACAGAGTCAAAACCATTTCAGAAAATGAATAAAACCCAAATGTTAAATGTCGATCATTTGTCATTGGGACAGTTTGTTAAAGTTTATGAACACTTCAAACCAAACAAAACTGAAAATTTTTGAGTCACACATCCCTACTAACCTTAAAGAGCTTCTTCCTGTCCATCTGGTATGCAATTCCTCACCTTTTTTGAACCTTACCTGGACAATTGTGGGGTGCAGGGTGTAGACGGATAAACATCAGGACATCTTGAGCCTAGTAAGAGGTTTTCTTTTATCACAACAAAATTACAGTAAACAAAGCATCATCATAAATAAAGCTCTGGATAGAAAAAACATTTGCATATGTATGCCTTTCTAAGTATTTTTGAGCAAGTTATCTGTAGGAAAAGGCTAAATCTTCCTGCAAATTCTGACTGGAGTTTTATGTCTGTGCACATCATCACAATCATTGACACACGGGTCCACCCACTTATTTCAGATTACAATAGCAGGATTTCTGGTTTTCTCTAAATTAAACATGACTCTACATCACTCCTCCTTTTGGAACTGAGTTATTGTGTTTTTATTGTTGTGTATTTCTATACCCACTTGTGTCTGCTCCTATCTTCCCCTCCCCATGTTTCTGGTAGAAAGAGAGAACAATATGCATTTGCTGACAAAGAACCAAAAATTTTATGTCTTCAAAAGAGTATTAATGCAATTTTCTTTGTCATATTGCAATGCCAAAGGAAAGCTCACTGCTCTGGTAAATACAGAAGGAAAAGATATTTAACAGCTGATTTTTGCTTTTGTGGGGTTTTTTTCCCAGTTTTGAATTTTCACCTTGAGCAGTGGTCTGGTGTTAGCATTTAGCATCAGGCACCAGCAATTAACCTGAATGAAGATACTTTCCCTCTGGTAGAAGAGATGATGAGAATCATTTCATGTCAGTGGAACCAAACATTTGGAGAACAGCTTTTAATCAAGATCGATACTTATAATGAGAAAAGGGCTTAAAACCCAGCAAAGCAATAACGCACATATTAGTTTTTTGATTGAACATGCTGATAACCTCAGAAAAAACCACTGCACCAGTCAACCTGCAACAAACATAATGGGACTGCCACTCTCACGGGGGGTTGATTCAATCAGTCCCAAACATTCACAAAGGCAGACACCAAAATACTGTGCACCCCCAGCTACATCACTGCTCTTTTATCCAACACATTTCAGCAGAGGCTTAGTCTCAAAAGGCATTGCTAAATTTTTTTTCTCCTCCTTATTTGAGGTATAATTGACTTTTCTAAACAATATACAGTTATGCTAACAGCTTCGCTTTGTAGGCAAGAGAATAACTACTGTGTTTTCATTTGAATGTATAATTCCAGCCCAATAATCCTACAGGGAAGGTTTTTAATAAGACGTGAAATTTCAGAGGAAGAGAAAGCAGTAGCATGAATGGCCTGTTCCTATTCCTACTACAGTACTTGTTTTCAGTATCTGAGGTAAGAGACACTTAATGCCCTTTGGGTTTTATAATTTATTTTACAATTTCCTACTAATAAGTATCAAGGAATGCAGCAATGTCCAGATATAGTGCTAATTAACATGGCTACTTATACAGCCAAATTTGGTCTGGATCTCAACACAGTTTTCTCCCAAGACATAATTCAGTTCTCAAACTCATGATGGCTCTGTATCTCTGAAGATAATCCAAATTTTTCCCCTCAATTCCTTGGTCACATAAAATTTGTACAGTTGGAAATCCCTCCTGGTTCCAACTGGGAAGATAGGAAACCACAATTTTTGTGATCTAACCTTTTGAGTTTCATGCCAGAAAGACATGCAAATGGAAACAAGGTGTTCCAACAATCTGCTGCCCAAAATTTTCAATGAAATAGGCACTTTCCCAGGAAATGTTTTGATTTTCTGAAGTGAAGAAATATTCAGCTGGAAAATATGCAACCAGTGCTATTAAATACTGTGAAATTCATTAAAATACTGATAATTCCTGTCTGCAGCAGTTTGCTAGTCAGCACCACAGACATTTTGGGTGACTCAGCACTGACAGCGAACTACAACTGGAGGATATCGGGCATCCACACAGTGTCTGAGGGATCTGAGATGGAATGTAGATCACAACTCAAGTTCCCCTTTTTTCCCCCATAGTCATTCTTGCATGCTTTAATTCTTTTCCCTCCCTCTCACATTTTACTTTCCCAGTGTAAAGTAAACTTCAGCATGAAGTTACATCGGTACTCTATTTCTAAAAGTTCTTTTAAACTAGACTTTCCCCTCTGGGCACACATACTATATTATCTGAGCTCAAAAGCAAATTGTTTGCAATCAAGCAAGCATTTTTCAAGGAGTAGATGTTTCACCTTGAGCAACAATGCTGCAATAAATAAGATTTTCAGAATTTTCACAAGACCTTTGGAAGCTTAGTTAAGTAAGTTTAAGGATGCAATGTGGACAGAGAAGTTCATCTGGGAAGACCATATGAGTTGAACTCTGTGCAGGCAGCACATGTCTCAACATCTTCCATACTCTAAATTTCAAGAGGCAGCAGTAGCAGCTCTATGTATTCAGATTTCATGGGGAGTGGGCATTAGAGGGATCTGACTCAAGAGTGCTCAATGCCAGAAGAGAGGCATGATATACTGTCCTCAGCACCATAGTGCAGCTCAGCTTTTCTTGATTCAGTACCTGCCTAGGGGTCAAGGGGCTTAGGCTAGGTTTTGACTCCACGAAAGGCCCCCTCTTCCTGTCACCTCAGTCAGCAACAGAACGGGACACCGAATTCAATGACAAACAAAGGCAGTAGTTTCCCAGGTCCCTTTCACTGTTCCACAGTTTTTTTCCCCAGGAGTTCCAAAACAGACAACTATAGCAGAATGAATCCTAACAGATCAGTAATCTCAACAGATACCAACATTTTCTTTTTAAAAATATGCTTATAATCATTTAGGCTTTAGAGAAGTACCTGCTTGCACAGGGTACTTAGTGATCATTTCATGAACCAGCCATCTAAGGAACCTCATTATAAGTTGTGTAATACATCTAATTTGATAAGGAATTCAATTGGTTAGCAGTATAGCAATATTATATTCAGCTTGACAAGAAATACCTCTAAAGAGTCAAAAAAAAAAAACCTAATTCTTTTTTGTCTCTATAGAAGTGTGAGTTCTACTTATAGCCACAGGTCTAAACAGTTCAAGATTTTTACTATAAACTGCACAACAGCAGTTACCTAACAAGCTTAGTTTTTCTTCTAAAGCTCTATATGAATCTCACTGAAACAGGCAAAGAAATGGCACAAGTTCAAAAACAGAGATGAAGTTGGGCTCTGTTGACTTCTCGGTATTTATTGCATGAAGAGGTAAATATTGACAATGATTAAGACAGATTAGAAGAAGGTTAGCAAGTCAATATGTGCCTTGAAGGAAGAGAACACTTTATATTTATTAGTCAGGGTATATTAACTAAAGATCTTCCTTTGCTTTTTTAAAAGCAAAGAGTGCTGGCTTGCAAAAGACCATTCATTGCTATCTAGCAGCTCATTTGACTTTAACCAGTGTTTTTCTATGTTTTGAAAAAACCCAAATATTCTCCCTCTGGATGCTTGCAGAACATTATTTCCTTCTTGCCTTCTAGCCAAACAGCATGTGTTCCTGTGTCTGTATTTTTACTGGCACTGTTGTTATCACAAATACTGAGAAATTTCTCTTAGTGTTTAAGCACATATTGAGGCCTGTCCATAACTAGCAAAGCATTTAGAACATATCTGCATGCAAGAATAATACTTTCATTCTTTGCTGAAAGAAGGCTTATTTATCATTCTAAACTGGAAGATTAAATCATAAAAATGATGATATTGTGGAAAAAAAGCCATGTTTCTCTCAATTTCCTTCAATCAAGGTCTTCCAAATACTGGATTCACCTTAAGGTCTAAGTTTACCAGCAATATCAAGTTTTTAGTTTGAAACCATTTTTTCATGTTTTAACAATTAAAAACTGGGTTTGAAAAGTTAGAGTACGATGAGTTACCAGTAATAGCCAAAAGTTTTTCGGATCAAAAAGTAGGGGCTCCACATTAAGTTCTGCATTTGGTTTCCTGCATTGTCTGCATTTGCAGTTTTAAGACCATGCTGCAAACATGAAAAAAATCTGGGAAGGAGAATTTATGGACATTTGCAAGTTTGAAGACTAAGAAGGTGGTTTATTACATAACAGATACTCAGAGATTTCAAAATATCTTGTTATCAAGATACTGCTACGTGAGGCAAGTTATCAGAGTCAGATTATCAGAGATGAGGTCAGATCAGTATGTATGAAACCACAGAATCACAGGGTGGGTCAGGTTGGAAGGGACCACAGTGGGTCATCTGGTCCAAACTCCCTGCTCAAGTAGGGCCATCCCACAGCACATGGCACAGGATTGTGTCAGAACAATTCCTGAATATCTCCAGTGAGGCAGACTCCACAACTTCTCTGGGCAACCTGTTCCAGTGCAGTCACCCACACAGTGAAGTTCTTCTTCATGTTTAGAAAGTTATGCTTTGAAATTATGTCCCTGGTGTTCAAATGGAAATCAAAGGAAGAGAACACCAGGGTTTGACCTAACCTTTAGCTTCTGCTCAACACTGTAGATTTTGAGTAAGAACGTCATTCATTATGGGGAGCTGCAGTTCCTAAAAGGAATTCTTGATCCATTCCTGAGGAACATCACAGTAACAATAAAATGCTGTAAAATAGAAAAATTAATTTATTGTAAAGAAAATGTTATAGCCTCTAGTTCCAACAGCTTATTGTGAGCAAAGAGCAGTAAGTATCTATTTAAAAATAATAGAAACAAAACATAATAAAATCTTTCTCCTACTTACTCCAACAACAGAAAAGTTTAAGGTGCTCTTTGATATTTTTAGTTATTATTTTTGCAGTACCTCCAGAATAGATCCCAGAGAAGCGTAGAGAAATCCAGTATGCATGGGCAAGATACAAGCAATCTTCCTGTACTGTGAAATATGGGTTTGGGGCAGAAAAAGACACCTCTGCTGCCCCAGAATGGATTGGCTAACTTCTTGTTTCAGTGTTGGTTTCTCTATTTTGGTTTATAACAGATTCTTAACCTGTCATTCAGCTGCTAACCAGGTTTCTGCTTTTCCCTGGCTGTGCTCTCCAGCTGACTCATTTGGCCTAGTTGTTCAAGTGACAGAGAACTGAAAGCAAGAGTGTCCTCATCAAGAAACTGCTATACATAAATGAAATGATACAACACTCTGAAGGTGCAAAAAAAGCAAGTAAATGCTGTGAAATGCAGTTTCTTGTAAATGTGCAGCTGTACAGAACCTTCTTCTTTCAGGATCAGTGTTTGAGCATATACCGTTATGTCCAAAACAAAACACCACAGTTCTCAGTCCCAACAGTAAAACTTCCTAAATTTCTTTCACCAAGCTGCAAGGCCCAAGGGGGAATTCTAGGACAGCATTTCAGGCTTGCATTTCAAAAGTGATTTAACTGCAGGTCAACAGTACCCTATGTTCAGAGCTATATAACAAGTTATAACAAATGGTGCCTGTTATCTTCAGTACTATATTCTCAATGTATCTTACAGTAACAATGTACTATATATATTCCTAAAGCCACGATGGTTACCTAAGCTATTTCTATCTGCTTCTGAATTTCTCTGAAACTGTATTCATCCTGTGAAGTAATATGTCTCTTTTACTCATAAATATACAGAGTAACTTTAACTACTATAGAAGTTTTTCAATTAATCAAACTCCAAATTACATTCTTGAAGTTGCCGACAAAATACTGCTCAAGAAGCAAATTAAGAGCTCACAAGGAAACATGCTAGATATAAACTTCAGCATATGTTCCAAAAGCAGTAAAGGAATCTAGCACTGCCTGAGGAAGCTTTTTGCAAAAACACATACTCAAGACTGCTCAAAGAATTTGCTCTGCAGTGGTCCAATCATAGCTGAAGTTGTTCAAATAGCTCTACAGAATCACCCTGTATGTTGAAACAGAACAGGAGCTCACTGAAGTTGCAGAAATTTAGTCAGGAAGAGTGGGTATAAATCTTACATGCTCTGATGGAATCATCAAATGTCTCTCTGTGATAACTCCACTTGTCTTTCTTTGTTTATAGACACCACTGACTTATCCACACCACCCCAACATGCTGTATAGCTCCTATTATTCTCCACGGAAGGAAAGTCATCTGTTTGTACAGTGCTGCTTTGGCAGCCTTCCCTCCTACCTCAGGCCATACAACTGCCAGTTCACGGCTTCTCTGGTCTCAGCTCAGCCACCAAACCACAGGCCAAGCTGTAAGGCCTGAGCAGCTTCCAATATATTTCATTTTCCTTGCTGCTCTCTGCCTGGGCCCTGCATATTGAAGAGGCAGCTAACAGCTAGCCACCAGCAATCAGCTGTGCACCACCTGTTCCTCTAATCTCCTGACCACCTTCCCTGGATTAAGGAGAAATTCGATTCACCCATAAGCAAGACAGAGAATGAAAGGCTGCTGGAGACATCACACAGGCATAAAACAGACCACCACAGTTCATGCACGTATGAAAGCAGGCCTGGTAAAGCTGTCCGGTTTCCCCTTCAGAAAACTGTCCTCTCCCTGCCAGAGACTCCCTGAAACTTCAAGCAAAATGTGCAGAATGAGCTGGGACTTCAGCTTTCTGGGAGGCTGTAGATTTACCAGCTGAGTTCACAGTTTGCTAAAATAGGATACAGCCATATTCAGCAACAGGGTTTAATTCCATTAATTATTTCACCTGTGGTCTAGGGTATTACTTTTGATAGAGTCTTATAAAAGAAAGTCATTACAGATGCCTTAAAGGTGAACATCCACAAAGTGAGTGGCAGCTATAAATCCATCACTATCTAATTGTTGCAGTCCATATGCCAATGTATTTTTTGCCATCTTCTCCTTCCTTCTTTTTCTCAAATACTTACTTTTCCCAATAATTAAATTAAATTAGATAAATTTGAGCCTAACTGAAACTAATTTTGTATAATATCCCAAATCATTTGCATAAGGCTTCTAAAAATCTCCAAGCTATTTCTCTAGGCAGTGGGGTAGCTAATTATCTACCTCTCCAAGCAGCCTTCAAGGCATCACAGATCATATGTTTAGAAGACAGAACAATTTCATTCCTTTGCAAAAAAAAAGTGTCCATTACAGTCCTAATGCATCATGAAAATTCCATGTTTCCACAGAGATTAAATAATTCACCCTCCATGGAATATATTTGATCATATAATAACAGGCAGACATGATCATTATGCCCTGAATATCACCATTTAGGAAATCAATTCCTGAACTTTTGGGATATGCAAATACAATTGATTCTTGAACTGTGGAGATCTCAAAATGAACTGAGACTTTTGGCAGCATGCAAATATTCACCATCCCTTCAGGCTGGGCCAAAATATCTGACATCCTCTCACACATACAATGGATTCTATCTCAACCCAGTAGGATACATTTCCCTGCAACAACTTGGTTTACAAAAGCTAAACTACACTACAGAAGTATTGTAATTACGATCACTGTTCAGCAAGGATAAAGTATTAGAAACAAAGGAATTAAATATGAAACTGTTGTTCACAGGCATTGTCCCTCTGTGCGTTCCTAGAATACAGAGTTAACTATGCAAACAAAAATCAGTCCCCTGGCCACAACCCTTGCCGACAGTGAACATCTGACTGGGGCTGACTCACAACCTGTTGTTTTGAACCATGGATGGGCTGAGCTCTTGTTTGACTATATATAAAGAATCTGGTAGGACTCACCAAGATCCAAAATACCCAGATCTCTCACGACTCTTTCATAGTGGCAATTTTCAACTCAACAACAACAGAATTATAATGGTGTGTCACTAAAGCAAGACAAGAAAACACATAACAGCATGATTTTTTTTTCCCCCAAGCATCTAAATATAAAGCTATTCATAGCCCAGTCTAAGACTACAGTTCTTATTGTACTTGAAAATTAAGTTCTCTTTAAATTCTAAGTGATCATTTTTTTTCCTGGAATCTACATGCAATCAAAACTCCTTTTTAAATTAATATGTTCCAGGTATTAAAAAAGAATTCTCATTCCACAGGTGGCCAAGGGTCTCAAGTTCAAGCCCACATCCCTTCAAGACTTGCCTACAAGCCAGGGCAAGAGACTGTGGATGACAATGATGGATGGGGGGGAACAACAACTTGGCATCTGATGTGAAGGAGACTGTTACACTTGAGAATAACCAAGAAATCAGGATTAACCCAAGTGCACCTGCTAACACATTTTGAAACATTGCCCATCTTGAAAATAAGGAAAGCATTCACTCCCAACATTAAGGAAAATTTCACCGAGTAGTTTGTTCATCTATACAGAGTAGTTTATCAGTGTTTTACCCCTTCCTTCAGTGCTGAAGAAACCCCAAGGCAAAGTGCTCAGAAGAAGCCTATTCATAACGAGAGACATGAGGGATTCACATCATGAAGTCACAATGCCAATTTCTGTTCCAGCCTGTTTTAGGAAGAGTTTAAACCCTAAACAATTCACCAAGGAACGTCTACCACATTACATTTACAACCATAACAAAAACACTTCTAGCTCCCTGGAGGGCTCAGTTATAATCCCACATTAAATTACAACCCAAGTCTCACATCCCATCTGTCTAAATGACTTACTGGGGGCTAGCACAAGTCAAAAGCCAACTCTCTGGTGCCATACTGAACCCTCTTTCCTCGGTGCTCCAAGCACCTAAAGTACAAGTATGAAGAGACCCAAACAATCTATTGCAGTGCAAAGGCACATTATAAATTATTTTTCTGAAGTTTTGAAACCCTTGAGTGCGGTTGCACCCAGGTGCCAAACCCTTTGCACCCTCGAGTGTGCACATAGGAAAAAGAGCAACTAAAGCTTTTGAGTACTCCTCATCCACTTTATGGCAAGGACCTAAAACCTATTATTTCTTTCACAGAAAGAGACAAAAGACCTTCTTGGTTTTTTTATGCAAATCTTCTTTATTTTGAGGATGGAAAAGTACTTCCTCCTGACACTTGAATATTACAGTTTAGACTTTAAATCTTTCCAAGAGTCTGCATTACAGTACTTTTCTTTCCATTATCCACAGGTCCACTGAGGCCATGAGTAATCTGGAACAGTAAGGAATATACTCCTCTTCCCCATCCTGCAGTTCCATGGAGCTAAAAAAAATACACAGCCAACAACAGCTCCAGTAACGGAAATCAGTTAAAATCTCATTATCGAGGTGCCAATAGGAAGAGAAAAGATGCATTTAGGGCATAGAAACTGAAGAGAAAGAAGAGTCAGAGCATTATCCCAGTACCTGGGAGTCCTGTTCTGCCAAGGACTTCCAAGTCAGTCTATGGTAAACGACAGCATTTCTCCAAAACCAGGTTCCTCAAACTTCCAGTTTCTCTACTATCCATTTCTCCAGTATCCTCCAGTATCAACTGATAGAACTGTTTTTCTTTCCTCCACAGGTTCTGATAATATAAAATATGCAATACTGAAGTTCAGCAGTCATAGGAGTTGAAATAAGTGCCCTCAAATCAAAATGTGGATTTGTGTTTGTTTACCTGAATAACCCCAGCATGCTACAAGTATTGTAAAATCAAAGCTCTTGTTCAAACTCACTGATGGCAATTGAAAAAAAAGTGCCTAATAACCAGAGCAGGCTTTGGTAAAAATACAACATCAATGAAAATGTATGTGCATATCTAGATTTCTTTGAACTACTTTGATCTGGAAAGTAGGTTGTATGGCTCTTATTGTCAAGCTTTTTAATGAGGTTTCTAATAGTTCACAAAAATAGCAGAAACTACAAATACAAAAAACACTTGTAACTCTTATTACGTTCATTCCTAATATACTCGAATTTATACAGGGCATATGGTTTTAAATGAACTTTAAAACAATGCAGTACTTACTAGTCTGAGACCAGATTCAGAAATTACCTAGAATAAAAATAATTCAAACCATAAATAAGGTGGAAGACAGATAATCACTACAGCAATGTCTATACATGAAGAACATTGAGAAAAGGTACAACAGGAAGAAAATTACAGTAATACTATGCACCTGTGTCTTTATGGGTATAAAGAAACAAACAGGCTGAAATACCAATTTGATTGACAGAAAAAAACTTAGAATTTGAGAGTGATCATAAAAGATACATTTTACATTAGGAAACAAGGAAACATTTAGAATATCAGATTTCAGGTAGTGAATTGCCAAGTAGAAAGCTTATTTAGAAACAGTAGAATAAAGGTAGTAATTAAAATAACATTTGAAAGTATATTTTCTGAACTATTTTAACAACAAAAAAAAAAGGCATAATTTACTTGCACTGAATATTTTTTGCAATGCAGCTGCCAGATTCGTGCCACACTGAATTTATTCACTATCTTGTTTTTTAAAAAAAACTAGACTGATACATTTTCCATGAAGTTATTTAAGTACCACCCCAAGATGCCAAGTTGGCTCTGTGACTGCAAAGATATATTTTTTAAAGAGTGTGAAATAATTCATTAACATATTCATGAAGGAGTAAAAGAACTGCAGACTTCAGGTGAAACAGTAGCTTAAGTATCACCAGAGCTAAATTGCATCAAAAGGTGCTAAATCCTGTGAATGTGCTTGCTACAGCACCACAGAGACTTCTACCAAAACAGCAAAGTGTTCATGTAAGTCCCCAGGAGCTTTACAACAAAGAGGAGAAATTTGGTTTAAATAAGGACACTGGCACAAAAAAGCCACCATAACAGGAAAAAAAAAAAAAAAAAAAAAAAAAAAAAAAAAAAAAAACAAAAAAAAAAAAAAACAAAAAAAAAAAAAAAAAAAAAAAACACAAAAAAAAAAAACCAGGGAAAAAAAAAAAAAAAAAAAAAAACCAAAAAAACACAACAACAAACAAACAAACAAAAAAAAAAAACCCAACAAAAACAAACCTGAGGAAGAAAGAAAGGAAAAAAAGCAACAGGGGCACTTCCAGTCAGAAACTGATGTTCTCGCAGACAAGAGGAAAAAGTTGGTTTACAAACTGCATAGAAACTTCTTGATTTGCTGCAATTGCCTCCAATCTTACCTTTTAAAATAACTATGAAATTCACACATCACAGATATGTGTGACCAAGTACTGTACATGCTAGCTAGAAAGGCAATGATGCCTGTACATCATTTTCTGCAGCAGAGATAGGACATCCAGATTAAGAGCATGAGAAGGAACAGTCAAAGTAATCATTACATTAGGACCTGTCTAATCTATTCTTATTCCTTTAACTGTTTTTTCCCACATTTAGAAAACAATCATTGCAGCTGCGATCTCCCAGTCTTGTTACTATCTAACATTCCATGTTGGTTTGGAGCAGAGAACAGGATTAAGTGATTATACTCTTTTCTTTGCAAGTATTTCATTTCCTTCAATTTTGATGTCACTGTTAACATCTCTGTTCATGACTGTACATGTGCTTTGTGTTTAATGGACTCTCACTGGCTTGTCTGCAGTTTCTTTATCTTCTATTAAAAACATGTAAAAAGAAATTGGCCTATTAGCAGAAGTGCAATACCACCAATTTTGCAGAGTAATACAGATTATTGCGGTAAACAGCAACACAGAACAATTAATACAGAACAATTCCACAACAGTTAAAGAAATTTATTTAAAATAAACTCATTGTAGTTTTCCAGGAAGCACAGATTAAGAGCATATATTTAAGAGAAGTTTCCATCATCATGCTCAGGACTGTTTTGATTCAAGACAGGTGCATTTCCCAATTAGTTTGTTTGGGCTTGTATTTGGGTTTTCTTCTTTTTTTCTTTTTCTTGAAGTAATTACCTCGAAACAACATGTGTGCCCCAAATAAAACAGCAGCTCTGCACAGACCTCTTGCATCCCCCCTCCCATACATTAACTGTCTTGTACTGTCCATTTCGACATGGTGCAGTTGAAGACAAGACAGATCCATACAATCCTTCCGAGGACTCAGACTCGCTTTCAACTCTTACACGTGAATTCACACATCATCTGACATTTATCAGTGTTTGTTCTCGTTGGTCCTTGTCTCCCTCCAGTGGTGGGAGGATCAGACCTCTCTACACTTTAAACAAGATACATGATCACCCTCTGACTATATTACACAGCTAACCTTCCTCAAACTTTGCCACTCCACTGAATGAGGAATCCCAGAAATACCTGTTATTTTCCCTCCAAATATGAAACTTCTCATGATTTTAATACTAACTCCTTTCCATCTCCAATTCATCACTACTCAAGGTCAATCCTGGTCTCTTATGTAGTTTCAACTTCAAGCCATTAGCAAATTTCATTAGCACATTCTTGTTTTTATCCTACTTTTTGGTAATTAGTGAAAATAATAAATAAGATCAATGTCAAAGCCAGTCCCTGAGGAGCTCCACTAATAACCTCCCTCCAGCCTTATAGCTTATTTCAACACAGTTTCTTGTTATCTCCTTCAGTCATTCCCAAAGCGTTTGTACTAACAACTATCTCCTCCAGTTTAGATAGCATTTTTCCCACACAGCACCATATGGAGCACTCTGCTGGGGCTGGGGCAGACTCAGTCTCTCCTCTGCTCTCAAGGTGAGTGACATGGCTATGAGAGAGACAGGGCACATTGCAAGAGGTGTTGTCAGGGAGAAAATTAAAAAGCCATCATATGTGGCCCTGCCGGGACCTTATCTGGAAGATTATGCATAACTTTTCCATTTAACAATAATAAAAAAAAAATTAAAAAGAAAAAAAAGCCCTGAAGGAGAACAATTAAAAAGTCACTTGTGGAAGCCAAATAGCAGGACTTGCCTTTGTAGATTAGAAAACAATTTGGTTTGTGTGGCAAGGTTTGGGTAGTGTGGGGACTACAGGGGTAGCTTCTCGTGAGAAGGCCAAGTTCATCAGTGGTGGCAGTAGCGCAACTGGGATAACATACTTAAGAAGAGGGAAAGAAATCCTGGGCAACGTCAGCTGGAGAGAGGAGTGAGAATGTGAGGGCAACAACTACACAGACACCAAGGTCAATGAAGAAGGACGAGGAGGAGGCACTCCGCCCCCAGAGCAGATTCCTCTGCAGCCCATGGTGCAGACCCTAGTGAATCATCTGTGCCCCTGCAGCCCATTAAGGTTAACAATGGAGCAAATAACCTCCTGCAGCCCATGGAAGACCCCACACTGGAGCAGGTGTGACACAGGAGGAAGCCTGCGCTGTGGTAGATTCCTGGCACGATCTGTGGGCCCACTGAGACAGGACCCCACACTAGAGAGCATCTTCTGGCAGGACTTGAGAGTCTGTAGGAGACCCATGCTGGAGCAGTTTGCTCCTGATGGACTGCACCCCATGGAAGTGACCCATGCCAGAGCAGTTCATGAGCAACTGCAGCCCACAGGAAGGATTCACACTGGAGAAGTTCATGAAGAACTGTCTCCCATGGGAGGGACCCCACAACAGAGCAGGGGACGCGTGTAAGGAGTCCTCCCCCTGAGGAGAAAGGAACAGCAGAGACATGTGATGAACGGACCTCAACCCTCATTCCCTGTCCCCCCTGCACCACTGAGGGGCAGGAGGTAGATAAAATCAGGAGTAAAGTTAAGCACAGAAAGAAGTATGGGGGGATGGTACTTTAAGGTTTAGTTTTCTTTGTTTGTCATTATCCTACTCTGATTTGATTGGTAATAGATTGAACTAATTTCCCCAATTCAAGTCTGTTCTGTCCACAGTGGTAATCAGTGAGTGATGTCTCCCTGTCCTTAACTCAAATTCCTTTCATTATATTTTCTCTCCCTTGTCTTGTTGAGGATGGAGAGGGATAGAGCAGTTTCAGTGGGCAACTGATGTCCAGACATGGTCAACCCACCACATCATCTCAACAGTAAATGTCAGAGATAGAGGGAGAAAACTGTTTAGAAGCAATAGAACAATGATGAAAATTCCCACGGACACATTCTGTCTAGAATTCATAAAAGCTTCGGATCATGAAAGGCGTAACATTTGTGACTAAACTTGTATATATGAAGAGAGAATCTAGAAACCGTTCCTTTTGAAACAGTTTCACTTGTTAAGATCTACAACACCTGTATTGGCACCATCAGAAAGGGAGTAGGCTTGATAACCAAGTAAGCTCCTTCTGCTACTTCCGTTTCTTTCCTTTCCAAAGGTCCTCAGCCTTGACTCCACTGTCTCCAGTGCAAGGCAGAAGAATGAGACACACATTTACACCCAACATTTTTCAAAACAATCACTCTCAGGCCCTAAAGGATAATGTGCAACTAGAACTGAAGATAGTGGATATTTTACCTGCATAGACGTTCCTAAATCATTGCTGCCTTTAGCTTTTTACTTACGTTTCTGTCTGTATAGCTTCACAGACCAGCTTAATTCCTTCCTTGTCCAACCAGGACATGCTCAGAATTTACTTACAACAGCCTCAACAACACACCAGCTCTCAGGCTGATCACAAGCTCAAATTGATGCTGGGATATAGAGTGCCAGAGTTACTTTATTAGTTTTACTATCTCTGTCTTCTTACAAGTCTAAACAGAAATTTTAGCCCAAAGGGGATGGCAAGATGTAGCAGCTTGGTATTTTACTGCAGATAAGTCAATGAAGGAAGGGGAGAGAAGAGAGGGAAGAGGCTGAAGCAGGGTGGGAAGGGATATTTTGGGATGTCAAAGTCTGTTATATTGTCATTTGCATGAATCAATATTTTATTTAAAGCTAGAAGATCTCATAAGTACTGTGAAGAACCAGATGGTTTAAATTCACTATTACCTCTGACATTTATGAGCACCCTTGATAGGTACAGCATTTAGTTTGCAGGGGGAAGAGGTGTTGGTGGGGTTTTTTCATCATTTTGGAATGATTTATCATTTTAGCCCTTTATGATTTATCTCTTTAATTCCCTCCCCAATAACTTACTTTATGTATTAAACTACAGTATCAATTCAATCACTCAAAAATAACATTAAAAATTATTTACTTAACCCTGCTATAAATATTCTATTATTATTGTTCTACTGACCTTTACTCTTTTAACTTTTTTTCCCAATAATGACTTTTCCCAAATCTAAAAAAGAGAGAAGGGATGAAGTTTAGTCTGTGTCAGTACACCCAGCTGTGACCCCTTTCTGCACACCAATATCTGTATTAACACATAGGTATGGCTGTCATCAGCACAATTAATTTTTTCAGCTCTAAACTAGAAGCACTCAACACTTCAACAACGTAATTCCTACACACACTTCACAAGCCCCCTCTGCCTGAACAAAAATGAAGCAATGAAGAACCTAGGAACAAAAGAGGTCTGCATATAATAAAAAATCCCATTGTTTAGGATTCGTATGAAATCAAGTGTGTCAGAAAAACAGATTTGTGTCAAAACAATCAAATAACGAAGAGCGAAAATAAAAAACCAAAACAGCCCACTCCTCCTTTCAGAAAAGAGGACTTGCCTTGCTCACTGTTGCCACACTCACTCAGGATGTGGATGAGCCATGCTGTAATCCCTGCATTACCTGACTGAGCAGAGGCTCAGTGTTCAAGGAAGCATCCTAACTACCAGGCAAGAGACTGATAAGAAACAACTCTGGGAATATTTACTTCTTCACATGAAGTATAAAACAGACCCACAGCTGAACAGCCGAGAGCACTTGTCTCAGTTGTGAATGATAACTGTTCAAATTGGTGCCCTAGTTAAGGACAGAAGAGTGTTTTAAATGACTGGATTTATTGTCTTCTCTGCCTCTTCCTCATTGTCACTTGGGCTCAAAAAAACCTCACATTTCCCAGTAAGACTTTCATTAAGATACCTCTAAAGCTATCATTTTCCAATGGAAGTTACAATTCACACAAGTGTTGTGGACCAAATCCATTAAACTACACAGGAAAGAACAGATAAAATGCTAAAGCAAAACTGAAATTTAAATCTTAGTTATATGCTATTGTTTTAATAGCAGTGATTGCCTAAAACCATCTTGGAGACTGCAGAAATAAGTTGGAGCACATGGACATTATTCACACCTTTTAGTCGTCATATGACTAAAGACGAAATATGGTTCTGCTTTAAACTGGGACTAAAGACAAGAGACAGTTCTGCTTTAATTTGGGACTCCAGCCTTGAACTTGATAAGATTACTCTAAATATAACACATTTATCACTAACAAGTGAAAGTCCATCAGTAGCTAATTTACAGACGTAAAGACCTAAAATAAAATAGCATTTCATAGGGCAGCTTTATTCAAGAAACCACTCTAGAATAACAGCACTTGTCAGAAAGTGAGCGACATGAAGAGTTCTGGAGTTACCACTCACATAATACAGGCTTTCCAACATAGCCTAATTTTTCCCCAGAAAATACGTCTTTTTGCCACAGTATCAGTGAGTACTTTCATAGGTGAACACTGGCATGTGGGCTACTGTGTAAGAGTAGCTCCCAGCCTGGAAAGGCATTGAAGCAACACAACACCAAGAAGCCTGGGGGAATGGCTCGTCATGTGCCACAAAACTTACTTGTTCAAAGCCAGCAACCATAAATTGTTTGATAGAATCAAGCAACAACTCCTAGTAAAGAACAATTTATTTGCTTTCTCCTCACAAGCAGAGAATATCTGACCACAAAACAGCCACTTACTTCCTCCATTGTAAAGTCAGATTGTCTAGAGAAATAAAGTGAGGCGAATTTGAATACTTGCGTTTTCTTGAAATACAAAAGTTGACAAGACAGGGACTCGCTTCACTACACAGGACAAACCAAGACAATTTAACTACTCAATCTGTATTTCTATTAACATTTGTAAAATGTTTCTTTCTCTTCATTAGAAGGCTGAATGAATCCTCAAGGATCACTATATGGAGCCCTCCTACACTTTAAATAAGGATGCTTATGAAATAATTAAGTACACAACTGCCATGCGGGAGCCAAGTAGTTCAACCACCTTTGCCCTCAATTTATGGTATACTTTTCCAAAAGAGTAACAGTTTATTCCTCCCGTCATTCTAGCACAGTTAATCAGTCTTTTAAAAAAAGTCTTTAAAAAGTGAGTACTTACCCTGCTTTTTTCTTTCTCTGTAAAAAAAATGATTGATTGGGAAGGGACACACAATGGAAATGCTACTGAAATGTCAGGCTCATTTTTTTTTACAAAATATCATTTAAAATGTTATTTTAGTCTATGCATTTGTCACTCACTGCAACATGTTCATGAGCAAAGCTTATACAAAACAGACCATAAAAAATTTTGCAACAACTTTCAGGAGAAAAGGGACAATAAAGTTAAGTCCTATTTATTTCCTCTCCAAGTCAAATTTCATTGATGCTGGTGTCATGGAATGAAAGCAAGGAAGTTCACGACTGAAATCAGCTTTCTGGTTGGGAGCAGGCTAGATGCTAAAGCAGACCTTGATGCAGTTGAAGGTCACTTTTCTTTCCCCTTGTACTTTCTGATGTGTCATGCAGAAAATCAATTTTTTGGTACTGGGGCAAAAATGCAAAAAAGCAAAGACTTGTTGGCTCCCATGTGCCAATGTTTCATATTCCCAGCGTTCATACAATGAGGATAATTAAATACATGAACCTCCCAAGAGTATTGTGAATATTAATTAGACAACAAATTTAGAGCACTTTGAGAATGAGAAGCACTCTGTGTCAGTATTTACTGCTATCTTTATTCATACTGAAAAAACCCAAAATACTACTTTTTTTACATTTATCGGAGTAAATGGATTAAGATGCTCAAATGCAAAGTAGGAGATTTTCAGAATTATTTCAAGAAACCAAAACTGTAGACTGTTAGTACAGTCTTTATAGAAGATGGCAGCTCTTGAGCTCAGATATTAAGTACAAGAGCTGTTAAAAATAGTGAAAGAAGTCAAACTATATTTGGAATAATAATTGTCAAACTTTTCTAAATCTGTGAAGAAACCAAATTTATCAGCTTTCTATCAAGGATAGCACAAATTATTCAATAGAAATAAAATTCAGCATATTCAATTCTGAAATGGACAAATTAAACTATAAAAAAATTCTGTTCACTGACTGCAAATCATTCTGTGTGCACAAAATGGCCATGAGCAGATCAGGTCCTTCAACTATTTCATTAAAACACAGAATTGTGGAACTGTAATGGTAGGAAGGGACCTCTGCAGATGTTCTAGTCAAACCCCTCTGGCTTAGAAGTGTCAGAGAGAGCAGGCTGCTCAGAGCTAAGTCTGGATTTTGAGTAACTCCAAGGACGGAGATGCTACAAGCTTCCTCCTTGGACAGTCCATCTAACAGTCACCCACCCAGCTTGTATCTTCTCTTCTTTGCTGTGTTTAGAAATGGCTTCCAGGACAATTTGCTCTCTTTCCCAGGGGTCAAGGTGAAGGTGGACTGGCCTGTAATTTGCCTGATCCTCCTGCTTGCCCTTCTTGAAGATGGGAGCTCACAGGAACTTCATCTCAAACTCCACGACCTTCAAAGGCCACCAAATGTAGCCCCATGATACGAGCCAGCTCCCTCAGCAGTGATGGGTGCACTCCCATCTACTAGCGTCTGTTCAGTTCAAGTGTCCCTTAACCTCAGCCTCTTCCACCAAAGTCTGCCTTGCTCAAGGCCTTTCCCAGTAGTCTCAGGGGACTGGGACTCCTGAAGGCAGATTTTCCTAGTAAAGACCAAGGCAAAGAAGGCATCAAGTACCTTGGCCTTCCCAGTATTCTTTGTCATCAGGACATCACACTGAGTACTAGACCCACATTTTCCCCAGTTTTCCTTTTGTAGAAGTCCTCCTTATTCCCTGTCACATCATTTGCCAGATTCAACTCTGTGCAGGCTTTGGCTCTCCTAATCTCATTTCTGCCCCCAGACAGAACTTTTGTGTTCCTCCTAGGTCAACTGACTGCATGTATTTTTACATTTTACATTCGAGTTTTGTCATGAGAATCTTGTTTATCTATGCAAACCTCCTGACACCCTTGCCTGTTTCCTGAAAATCAGATCGTTCTTGAGATTGGAGCTGGTCATGCCTGAAAAATCTTCTGGACCTTCTAGATCCCTCTTCTCTCCAGGACTGTAACCCATGGTATTCTTTCAAGCAGGTTCCTAAACAGGCCAAAGTCAACGTTCCTAAATTCCAAGACTGTGATCCTGCTATTTGCCTTGATCTTTCCTCTCAGGATCCTGAACTCCACCATTTCAAGGTCTCTGTCACCAAGGCACTGTCACTGGTCACTCCTGAGCAGTTCTCCCTTGCTTGTAAGTAAGGAATCCTGCAGAGCAGATTTCCAATCACCTATGTCAGGAAGTTATCACTGCTGCACACTGGAAAGAATCCTACTGGATTGCTTGTGCCCTGCTCTGTTGCCCATCCAGCACAGATAGGGGTGTTTTAAAGTCCCACAGCCTGTGAACATGAGGCTTCTCTCAGCTGTCTGAAGGCCTTAACTACATCTTTTTCTCGATCAAATGTCCACCATATCATCCACAATGGTCCACCTGCTAATTCCAACCCACAAGCACTCAGCTGGCTCATCCATAAAAAGACAGAGCTCTGTGTGTTCCTCCTACTGTCTCACATAAAGGTCAGCTCTGCCACCTCACCATCCTGGCCTGTCCTTCCTAAATGTTCTGTATCCATACACGCCAACACATCTCCTGTGGGAGCTATCCCACCATTCACACAAGCCATTAGCAAAACCCCTGAGACTGTAGCCCTGCAAACACAGAAGGACACTGTTTCCCCTGCAGCAAGCATAAGTGTGCAGGCACTTGGGAGAGGTGCCCACCTGTGCTGATTTCCCAATAAATGGATGAGCTTTTCTTCCATCATGCTGTCATCTCACTACTCCCTTATTTCTGTGCATATACATGAAATGGGCCCATTTTTCCCTCTTTTGTTGCTTAGAAGGTCTCTCTTGGCCTCACTTGCTCATGGGCTGACATCTCACTTGTCTGTCATTCCTAGTTTAATGCTCTCCTTTTACTAGGTCAGCCAGCCTGTTGGTTCTTCATAGCATTCCTTGGTCTTCACAGAGTGTCCCATGGTTGAGAAAGTATATCCTACTTAAGGCATTTCCTATGAAAGAAGTCTCTGCATTCAGCCATTCCACAACATACATGTTTCTTGGGGAAATAATTATTGCTTCCCCCACAAAGGAAGGAAATCAATCTTGAAGGAACCACTCTCACCAGAAAAAAAAAGTGTTTGGAGCACTCTCTTCAAATTTTGAAAATAGCTGAGTTGTTATTGATTTCACTTCATTCTGATTCCATCTCTACCACAACTCTGTTGTTTCCTACCTGACCTTTGACTTCAGAAACCTGAAGCTTCAAGTTTAATGATAAATGGATTCTTATACATTTATGAAAAATAGGTTCAAGAAAGCCAGTTACTTAAACAGCTAGAGAAAACAAATATATAAAATATAAGCAAAAGCTACAGATTTTATTTGATACACTCTGATTTTGGGATACTCATCATTCTGCCCACAAAGTACCTCAAAATAAATATTCTGATGCAATATTTCCAAAACCATCCCAGAGATCTATAATTGTACTACTTATTTTCAGAGATGAGTTATGCAGCCTTGTTGATTTTCAAGAAAATTTGGACTCAAATAATTTGCAAAAATAGGGCTGAGATGCATTTCCAAGTCCTCCCTTTTAATATTAGAAAAGACCAAGGATTTGAGACATTCAGCAGTCATAAGACCAACTAAAAATTTATTACTCAGATAATTTCACAACACGAGAGTTTGGATCTTGAAATGAACAGGCCAAAGCTGGATAGTGACCAAGGAACCAACCTACAGTTGTGATTAAACTGTTGCTTACAACCTAGAAAACCCCTCATTCTTTATTTCAGTGAATATTCATTTGACTCCCTTGTCTTACTTCAGGACTCTCCCTCATTACATTTGCCCCTCAGTGGTATTGCACCTGCACACCAAGATCCATTTTTGCAAATGCCAAGCCAATTCATTTCTTTTTCTAGGATTGTCTTTCATAAATCAGGAATCATTGGAATCACAAGCAAAATAAAAAGTATGGGGGGAAGGAAATCCCTGAGCAAGCAATTTGCCAGCCAAAGATTTAATATCAGTTGAGTTGAACAGCCAATCCCAATTTAGAGACAGTATCCCCTTAAGATACTCAGCCCTGAGTACAATGGTACCCAACCTGAGCCAGTTACAAACCTGCCACTGCCAACTATTCCTGTACAAACAGCCAGACTGGTACATGCCTTTTAAAAGAAATCACTTGGCAAAAATGTTACGATTCACAATGTTTAAGGCCTTAAGGCCCATAAATAGTACAAGTAATTTTTAAAAAACCTCTCTCTGCTGCAGAAAGAAGAAGATGTCATTATGAACTTTAGCAATGTCAGCAACAGCATTGTGTGCTGAATAGGAGCCTGATTGGAGAATGTTCTAAGAAAACCAGGTTGATTTAATCATTCCACACCGGGTGTTGAATTTTTTCAGCACAATATACACAGTGGGTAACTGACACAATAAAAATCTCCAGTTTCTAGGAGTTCAATGCATTTCAGGTTGGTTTTGTGTCAAAGGGATGCATTTATAGAAGCTGTGTTGGCTAGAAATAGTGAACTCGGAATAGTATTCTGAGCCCACTGGAAATTTCTAAATGGATTTCTTTTTAATTGAACAACACTTCATTGCAATAGGATAGCCACAAAGCTTCATTTGGTAGTATAACTTTTCCCCCTGAATCTTCTATAGTATGCTCCTAAAAACATTTTAACCTCTGTGTGTGTTTTAAGAACACTAATAGGATAGGGCTGTTTGGCTGAAAATTGCTAGGCATAATTTGGAGCCCTCTAGCTCCTAGCAGCACCAATTGCCACTGTGCGAAGCACCAGAAAAACCACTCAGTCTCCAAGCTGCACACTTATATTTAGAGCCCACAGTAATAACCACCCATAGGAAAGAGGGAAAGGGGCAGAGAAGCAAAACAATTTGGTTTTGTTTAGATGAGCCACCAGAGTCAGAAACTAAGCCAAAACAGTACTTCATAGCAAACACCTCTTCTCCTAAAGCAGGGGAAGTAATTTCCTAAGGACTACCATTGCCTGCATTTCTCAGTTTAAGTGATAAAACTTCCTAGGCCTGATTAGTGACAGGTTTCCCTCCATTCCTTCCCCTCTCCCTCCTTCCCTTTTCTTCAAAATGTACTGCACATAATGCCAGATCTATCTTGTGCAAAATTGCCACTGTAGCCCTGTCAGGGTATAGAGGAGGGGAAAAAATTGACAAAACAAAAAAGTTGATTAAATAACAATCACTCACAGACTTAAACAAGTGTTTAACTAGAATTTGAGGATGTAGATTACCAAAGCTTTAAAGAAGCATACGAACCACAGCATGTACTACTAAATACCCACTTTTTAAAGAACAAAGATTAAAAGAGAATTAAAAACTAAACCACATTTTCAGCCTGTGGAAGCAGCAGTTATGGTTACACCTATCCCCACACGTGCAGCAAGTCACAAGCATGTGCAGCTGCTTGTGAGCCTGACCATACAGAGGCACGCAGCTGTACGGGCACAAGGTGTCACAGCTTAACCACAGGGGAGAGGACACACCTCCACTGACTACACCTGTCCAAGACCTCCCAGTAAGCCACAAAGAGATTTGTCTTCTTCTCAAGACAGTGAGGATCTGCATGTCTGAGGTCAATATAGCATAAAACTCAAACTAATAGGGACTAATGAGTTAAAAGCACATTGCTATGGACTGCTTCCAGGCAGAAATAAATTTCTAGGTTTTGCCTGTTCACCCAAAAAGCAGATTGTTCCCAAGTGAGATGCAAGCAAGATCAAAATCCAGATACAACATATTTTCTATCTGATCTTTATTTCAGCATAAAACTGCAATTTGTCAAATGTTAACATTTCATGGAAACACTTTCTTTTGACAGAACACAGACAGAGGCAGGCTGAAAACCTGCTGTTTTGTAGCTGTTTATTTACCCGTCTCCTCAGCAATGAGGAGCTGGATGCGAAGACTTGCAGGTTTCAGAGCCACCTGAGCTCCCAGCTGCCTGACTCCAGCCTGTGACTCCCAGGACAGGCTCCCACTCACCAGGGAACCCGGGGAGCCCATGAAGTTGCTGAATAAAACTGCTATAATCCTTTTAGTTTCACTAGCAAACCCCACTGATTAACAGCAGCAAAACTGTCAAACCCTGTCAGCTTCACACAGCAGCAGTCCGGGATCCTGGGGAGCACACCAGTTTCATAAGCAAAACATTGTGGTATTTTAATAGCATGTTCTGGGGGAGGGGGACAATTTCTTATCCCCGTTTAGAATTTTCACTGTTTTGGATGAAAACTGGTGAATAAAAACTCGGTCTCAAAGCCAGCTCTGCCAGAATCAAGTGAATTTCTCCTATCTGGATACCTCATGATTTCTGGCAAACTACAGGGCTGTTTTCCTGTAGGTTACTAGTCTGAATCAAGACACTCATGCTAGCATAGGAGTGTGCTATAATCCTTTCTCTGTCCCTCCTACCACAAAAGGAGGAACTAGAAATGAGACATAATTTACATCCATATTCAGAAGTTTGCCAATATAAACATTACAACCAGAGAGGCAGCCTAAGTCAGTAAATTATCTGCTAAAATCTAAAAAGCATTAGCTCATCAAACAGATAATCCGGTCCCTGCACTGGATGAGCTGAGGGGACCCAGCTGTAACTCATTACAAAAATCATTCCCATACACTGCTGGAGAACGCATCCTCTGTGACAGCAGAACATCATCTCGCTTCAGGACATCATCTTACCGCATCTCTGCTCAACAGCCCACCTTATGCAGCTTTGATCTTGACTAGATTTTCCAATACAGACAGATATTCTAGTTTTAAGAAAGGTCCCAAACCATAGTAATTTAGTAATCCAGATGTGTATCAGGAGGAAAGTTTGCGCCATTTTTATAAGGTTTAAGGTTTTTGCAGGGCAGGAAAAATGGACAGGACATTAGGAAACCATTACGAGAGAAAATAATTAAAATCTGATTTTTACAATAGTTTTGTCTGTATATGAATAGCATTTTCTTTCAAGAAACAAAGGTTGATTTGAGAATGCTCTGAAGCAGGGCAATACCACTGTATGTTAGCCTGTTCAGTAGCTCTGTGAAAAACTGGCCAAAAAAGAAAATACTAGTCCAATGGCTACACAGACATGGCTACAGGCTTGTTTTACACAGTGCCGAGATTGCACTGATGTAGTTAAAGGCCTGGAGTGCTCTTGAAATTAACTGGAGTCGAAGACAGCAAGGTACGTTCCCTGCAGCTGGAACAAATTACAGTCTCAATTGAGTTAATCATCAATTAAAAACTACTCCATCTCACATCATATTTTTCCTCCTCTGCAAAGTAATCTCAAGTCCCTATCTCTCACTCCACCGACTTCCTCACAAACCCTACAAACCCACACGGATTATGCTTTTAGAGACCTCCAAGCTGTCCAGGGTCACATCTTAAGAAACTCACCTGGCCTGACTTTTCTTTCTGACACTGTCAAGTTTCAGTTACTGGAGATGTCAGCCTGAGACACCTAAGCATTAAATCTTTGCCAATTTTCTTTAAACCAATTTATGATATTCTATGCAATTTGTCCACAGAAAGGTACAATAGTTATAGGCAATATGCATAAGGAGCTGCACATTTTGCTTGACAGAACTTGGAGATGATGCCAACAAGCTGCTGCTTTCAAGGATATAAGCCACAGCTGAGCCTGTTTCAGAGCACTATACCCAGCACGGCTTTGCAAAGCCCAGCAGCCATCGCCAGCCCCAGCTCTGTGATTACATGATTTCTATGCATTTTGACAACATGGAGTTTCTGCTGGCATTGTCAATACTGAGCACAGCACAGGCAACTTTTTTTCTTCCTAAATTAACTGTAAACAAACTTAAATCTTTTGTGACGGCCAGCCTGGGAAGCCAGCTTAGGTGCTGCAAAGGTGAAGTTCTACCTTTCCACCTTCAAAATTTTTCCTCTGCAAAAAAAAAATATTTCAGTGCAGTATCTCAGCAAGACAACAAAAAAAGCCGTTTCCAGAGAGATAATTTTTCTTTGTTGTTGAATGAGCTATTATAAGTGACCTACAAAGATTTTTAATACCTTCAGTCATAACCCTTATTTGTATCCTTTCTTAACTAAAAGGTGAAAGAAGTCCTTAAGCCAACTGTCCTCAAGGTTTAGGGCTGTGGGAGTTTATTCTCCTCTCCCTTCCCCTACTTTTTTTTGTCCCTCACCTTGAAAAAATAAAAGTAACCTGAATTATGTCTGTTTGCTGCACTGAAAAGTCTCACAATTTAATTTAAAGTGATATCTATCTATGGCAAATAGCATCTTGTACCACATTTCAACACTAATTTTTCATAGGGTTTAACAAACATAAGGGAAAAATGAAGTGGTTAAAGGGGAAATGGTAAATAACTTGAAACCTCATTTCACTCTGAGCCACTTTTACCTACACTTTCATGTCATGCATGGCACACTGACAGCTCCTTAAAAGAGTAAGAGCATATTGCTACCTTTATCCTTCAGCCTATTGCAAGGTAATTTATCACAAACAGTTCTTATCACTGAAGTTTCCAGAAAAAAAAACCCAATACCAAAACTCCCCACAAATAAAACAAGCACAACTGGAAAAAACTGAAACAAAACCAGCAACCACTACACACAAAAACAAATCAAAAATGCAAAAAATGCAAAAAATGCAAATGTTTCCAAGCTTTATCACTGGGGCTGGGGAGATGACTGACAGGCTTAGTCCTTTTACAGAAGAATATAAAGAATATGCTTTTTAATTACAGGACGGTTTCATTCCAGCTTTCTCTGGAACACGGCCATTACCATGGGAGCGTGCCCACAATAAGGAACACTGTATATTGCAACATATGCAAAATATAACAAATAACTATATATAGCCAAAATACATAAATATAACCACATCATATGCCGTTAAGGCTTTATATGAGTAGGACCATAGCTTTGCTGAGGTCCCAGGCCATTTCATACCTGCAGACAAGGAGGGTTTCATAACACAAACAGCTACTGAACACTAACAAAACTTGATCTCCCAGGCTACATTCAAAGGGAATTATGGATTGTTGACAAACTTAACAGAAAAGAAAATATTTGGACCAGAAGCCACCAAAGTTTTCTTAGCCAAAAGAAAATAACTAACAGACACATTCAGAGATCCATAATTCTGTCCAAGACATTAGAAAATAGGTAGCTAGTGATAAGTTTCTACTGCCATATTTAGGAACCAACTTTCTAACGCCACTGTTAGAAAAATTAAATGCTCTGCAATATGGCTGAAATAAAAGCCTTTAGTGTTGTGACATCTGCCCAAACAAATATTGAAAGGTACAGGTCTGGAATTAGTAGTCTAATTTTGGACTCCTAGAATTAAGAGCAGAACAGTGACAACCACTGATCAACACTGTCAGCTGAAACAGCTTGACTTAGTGAGTCTTTCAATTAATATTGTAGCATTTTTGATAGATAAAAAACTTTTTTAAAAAATACTAGCTCTGTCTCATAGATTGTACAAGAATCAGCAGTATTCCAAATAAAATAAATAAAAAAGTTATGTTCTGAATTTCTAGCAGAAACAAGCAATCACCAAAAGGTTCAAACTTACTGTTTTCCAAATACCATTTACTTCTGCTTGGATTGCAAAAACACTGAGAACAAACAAAACAAGATCAAAGACAGAGTCCACATTGCAGAAAATCTGGAAATAGCAACAGAAATCTCAGACATAAGAAAGAAAAGCCAAACAATAGAAAGAAACAAGGACGGAACTTGGAACAAGTCTACAAATGAGGCTTTATGTGTATCAGCACAAACATCTTACTTGTGTTTTCCCCCCAGTAACATTATTCCAGCTCATGCTGAAACCAGCCTGGATTCAGAGCAGCTCACATCAGGTGCATCAAAAAATCCAGAGGAGGAGGAAGAAAGAAAAACTGTTTTGATAGCATTGCCATCAGGAGTCTTATAGCTATAAACATACCGCTTTGTCCATTTTCCTATCAGAAGTTAATTCAGTTGTTACCATTCAGGAGAAAACATTGTGAGATTAACTCCCCTCCCTTCCCCACACCCCTGTTTACTAGTAATCTCTGCGGGCCCACAGCACAAACAGGTTTCTTTATAAAGTTGTGCAGAGAATTAGAAAGGCAGCTCAATTACCGTCAGCAGGCAGGTTTCCAAAAGAGAGCCATAAACAAGACAGTGTGTCAAGATATCCTGGCTGAGAGTGGCCAAACTCCACCCTTGTGGAGCAGAGGGTGTTCCTGCTCCCTCAGACCCGGCTGCCAGGTCAGGCACCCCGGCACTCCCTCACCTGTTTCAGGTGATGGCTTAAAGCCACCTGTTAGGATTTTAAATCAGGCCAATTAATTTCGACTTGGGGGAGGGTGTACTTGCATCAGCCACAGCCTGACCATTAAGAAACAGGAACTGGTGGAGTCAGGAAGCAAGCTTGGGATCAATAAAATCTATCAATAGTCTTGTAAGGGTGGGGTAGATCTCTCAACGATGGGACAAAGGGCCAAAGTAGCTGTAAACACAGAGCTCAGAAGGGCCCTGGCATATGTTGGTCAGTCAGTAAAATTAAGATACAGGTGACTCCAGCAAAGCAGCTGAGGGTCTCTAATGCCCAGTGCTGGAACATGCACACTGAGCCCGAGACCATTACAGGGTCCTGAGGATGATGGATTTGTCTGCAGCACTTATGAACACAAACATGCTTTGCAGTCCAAACACTCTTCAGACCGACATCCCAGCATGAAAGGAGCCAGGCAGAACAAAAGAAGATGGAGAGCACAGGGTTTTCATTTCAGCTATGAAAAAAAAAATAGTGGTAGTGACTCACACAAGTCCTTTCCTCTGTGATTGAAAAGGGTAAAGAATAAGCAGTGGTTCCACAGTTACAGCCATGGGTCTGCTGATTAAAGCCAGGGGGTTTTGTCAGTGCCCTGAAGCCCCATCAGCCTTGTCTGTGCTGATTCAGGATACAGAACGAGAGAGCTGAGAACCTGTACTGCAGTTGTGTGGGAAATGCTTGGCAACATAGCAGGCAAAAGGTTAAATGCACAGGGAAAGTGCACAGAAATTAAAATACTTGGTCCCAGGAGAGTGGCACACACCCCCTAGAAACCTTCAGCCTGTTCTACAGCCAAATACCAAATGGCCACCTTCAATTTTATTTTCTTTTAGTTAGATAAGACAGACAGTTTGTAGACACTTAGAGCGACATCTTTAAAGCTCTGTTTAATTTTCTGTGTCTGAACAGTTCCATGGCCCACTTTTTAATTGCTGCATCTAATGGAGGTGGGAAGGTACATGAAAAATGCCAAGCTTTATGAGACAGTAAAGCCTCTTCAGTTCCCTATTGTTTTGCTATTTATTTCCATTCCAGTGGAATGTCATAATTTGTGGTGCTCCACCCTGACATGCACATTCAGAATAATTTTCTTTAATAGACCACTCTTAAGAGTACAGACTCATCTTGTATTCTAAAACACTTTATTCACTGCTTTTTCATTAGATCCCCTTGGAAGGCTGGAAACCTTAAATCTAACAACAGCTGGGACCTAATCCTGACCCACAGAACATTATGACAAACCTCTCAGACTCCTCTAGAAATTCCTTAAATCAGGAAGAGCCTGGCCACTGATTTCTTGTCTGCTCTTTTAGAGTACAGCTAACAATTTGATTTTACAGGCACCGGTGCATATTAGCCTGGATGGAATTTTGAGGCATTGAAACAGGAGAAAAGGGAGTAATGAAATTAATATTTTAAGAGAATGACTAACTATTGTCTTTCATAAAACAAAATGTAAATTTAAGTGCCTGAAACAGAATGTACAGGACAAGGTTTCTGCAAGCACAGGAGTGATCTAGGAACACAAGTCCCACAGCTCAGCTCTGCAACTAATGCGTACAGGGACTGCTGACCATGTAGATGTGTTGAACTACATTTAAAGTCGGTAGCTAAGCATATTTTGGAAACCATGTTATGGCCACAATTTGAGTGGTCAATTCTTCCACAGGTGATGACCACAGGCACTTTTGCTGACTTGTGTTTCACTATTCGACAGCAGGATAAATAAGGGATCCTTTTCTTTCCCTTTCATCTCCCACAACAGGTGGGGACTGCCTTCAAACAAGCCAAGTTCAGCAATGTGCAGAAAACTCCACGCAGATCTCAGCATCAAAAACTGCATTCCCTCCAGGAATGGAGGAATATTCCCCCTTTTCAAAAGACTGAGAATATAGGTTTTAATTTTTGTGTGTAAAACTACATACACATACAAGTTTTTCACCAAAGGCACCTCTTTCTAGACTAGAAAAAGCACCTGGGACCAGGGTCAGAACAGGTTTTATGGCTGTAAAGCAAGACCTCAGTAGAGAACAGATTTATTCCACAAAATTGCTGCTCTGGATAAAGGAAGAACCCTGCTCAGCTCTGCCTTGGTTACTTGCACCGTCATGAAATTACAAGCTTGCATTTTATGATACAGTGAATCACAAGATAAATTAGTTAATCTTTTGAGGGAACTGAATACCAAAAGTTCCAGGGAAATATCTTAACTACTAGGGCATAGTTAATCCTTCCTTTGTTCTATCTGATCTCATGGATCTCTTCTCATTGCAAGCACCTTTCTAATAAAAACCCAACCCAGAGCACTGAAAGAATTGAAGAGTGCCATTCTCAACCAGACAGGCAGCTTTCAGCTTTCTCAAGCAGGAAAAAAAACCAAATTGACATCTTTTACACCCTGAAAAAATACTCAAATTCTTTATACAGGCAACAGTGGCCAGCATCTTCCCCTCATTTTCCACATTTTAGAAAAAAGACAGAGGTACTTCCTTACACACATTTTCCTGCTATCTCCTCTCAAGCAGCTCTTCACCCAGCATACTGGTTTTGACAGAGGGACTGAGATGTAGGGATATAGGTGCCATTTTGGCACACTGCAAAATGTCTTTATACACACCCCAGAGCTGTGCATCCTCTGTGCCCATTACCTACACGGCAAACTCCTCCCTAAGCAATATCCCTTAACATCCTAATTTCCCTCTAATTTCTATAACCTTGCATTTCTAGTCTCCCCTCAGAGCAAGAGGAGAGACTCTCATTCCTGGATTTCTCTTTAAAAGGTTAACTGCAAGGTAAAGCATAGCTGCAGTTCCACAGCACTGCAGGGGGGGAAACAACAAGAACAAATGAAAATAAGAGCTGGGAATAAGAGGAAATCCCTTAATCTAGTTTAGCTTGTTTCATCTTTTCTCCTGCTGCCCATGAAGAAAGTGATCACCTTGGGGGAAAAAAATAATAGTTCAATAATCCCAGTTTATTCCTGAGACAGAGAATGAGTCCCTAAACTATTTCTTGTCAACTGGATGCCATTAGACCACTGCCAGGCAACCTGCGACTAATGTAAGGAAACGCAGGTGCAGCAATCATCACCCAGCAGGCACAAGGCAAGATGGGCTTGCTGCTCTAGAAAGACCCTGCAGAAAAACATGGGCATCGTTTCACTCAGCAAGATGGTGGGAAAAAACAGGCTGCATAAAACTGACAGCCACCTTTTCCATACCTAGACAGCTCCTGATCTCTAGGGAGGCTGTGCTCTCCCCTTCCTGTCACCTTTATTTATAGAGTCTGAACATTCACTTGAATTGAAGTTATCTCTGTTCTATGGAGACTATACTCTGGTCATTCAGTTTAACCTCTGAGCCTGGGGCTTGGGGATTTTATCTCCATATGCATGTCACCCATTAAAACCGAAGTTGAAAATAAAGGGTTTTAAGAGTACAAGAGCCTCTGTTTCTGCCAAATAAAATTGTGAAATCAATCCAAGTCTGATTTCTTGAAATATTTAGATTTACGTATACCAGCTGCCGAGATCATGCTTTAGCACTAGTGAACTATCCTGATAATGTAGGGAGGACTCTGCATTTACACGTTTTTGGTAACTTTTTACCTGTTCATGTTCACAGTGTAGTTTCTCCCAGGACCTTTAATGTTGTTGTTGTTCTCTTACATAAGAGATGTTGCTCCCCTGTCACAACCCCCTGCAAAACATCTGTTGCTTATTCTGAATCCGTAGCATATCCCAGGAAAGTATTTCCAATGCTGATCCCAGTACTAGGATTAAGAATCTTACTGTTGTATCACAGAAAAATAGGATTCCTTTCATCCATCTCCTGATTCTTTGATGCACTAACACTAGTGAAGTTTTTTCCCTATACATATAAGACTATAATCTGTTTTGTTACTATTCTTAAAGGTAAGGTTCTTGGACTCTCCTTGCCAACTTGAAGCAAAGCCACAACACCATGAGGAAAAAGCCACCAATGGAATTCTGAAGGTCTGATTATTCTGACAATAATAAATTCAAGACCGAACTCTTATACAATCTGTACCTATTGTAAAAACTCTAGGTTGAATTACATTCTATTCCCTGCGCAGTGCTAGGAACCCATCAGGATTATTTAACCATCATTATTTTAGCATTTCAATTGTTTGATTTTTTCAAGAACCTCCACACACGGAAAATCTGCATGTACAGAAAGCCATGTATATATATATGTGTCTGTGTGTGTATGTGTGCACGCACGCATCCACCATAGTTTATCAAACATGAATGTTATAAAACTTCTTAAAAGCACAGCAGAAGCCTGTCAGTCAAATAGCTGGAAAAGACAGATTTTGATATTTCCCCCTCACTAAATATGAATACATTACTTTGAGACAAAAATAATAATGCCTTGCTTGGTTCATGTTTTATGCAATAATCAGTTTTGGTAGATGAGAGAGTTTTATCTAAGAAGTAGATTTAGTCAAATAGCTAAATTCTGTTCCTAGCTTCCAGACTTAAATAACCTTGAAAAAATTGCTTAACCTCTCTATATCTTCCTTAAAATACCAGAGACAAAAAATCCCCTACTTTTAGGGACTTCCAGAATGCTACATATTTATACATATTTATTTGAAGTTCAGTTTGATGTCACTGATATTATCAGGTCATGGTTTTGTGTGGACTTTGGAAACAATTGGTTACTTCCATTACAGTTGTGCCTCAAAATTAATCCCATGATTGCTCCTCACATCCCATCCATGCTATCCATCGATGATTTAAATCAAGGGAGAGGACTTTGCACTGAAGTAGACTAGGAGAGTCCACATTACAGCAGCTCTGCTTCAGGAACAAGAGCAGGTAGGCAACGATCACGACAGATGTTGCTTGCATTCTCATGGGGCTCTGCCCTTTGATCAGATACAAAATATGATACACTAGGAAGCAAGCATTTCCTTCTTTTTTCAATGTCAGTGTTCATGAATACTTAATAGGAAAGACTTTGCATCTTTTTACACCATTAAGCAAGGATTAATGTTTTTTATGCATATTCACTTCCACTGGGAGGGGAAAAAAAACATTTTAAAAAATCATTCACTTCCATTAACATGAGCTTTTTTAGTACGTTTTCACACCATTTGGGATTTTTTTTTTCCCTAAAAGCACTCTGACTATATAGCTGATTTGCCTGAAACAAACCCCTGCTGTGAGCTTTTTTACATAAGAAGTTGAGTATTTCTGAATTCTTCCTATCCTGTGTCCTTTACACCCACGTGTTAACACAGCTGCCAAAGTATGGGAGAATCCTTCCCTACACACCTGCTGTTGACCCATGCAGATATGACCAAGTTTCTCTCTTCATTAAAAAAGAAGCTGAACCTCTGCTGCCATTTCTTGTCCCCAGCTGACTTCTTGTATATGCTCAGAAGTGAATCCAACCACTTCCATGGGAGCCAAATGCCACTCTCCATTTCACAGACTTACTAGGAGAAGGAGAAAATGGTGCAGTAACCAAGCAATATAAATATAAAAACATATCCAGGCTGGAGAACATCTCTGAGTTCCAGGAACGTATGGTATTTTGCAGAGCAGGGCTGAATACACTATGAAAGTGCATACCAGTAATATCTGAAACAAAGTTGTACAGGTAACAGCAACACGAATGATAAGCTTTCAGCATCTTTTGCTTCTGTGTCAGAATATACAAGTAACAATAGATAACAACAGCCTGAACTTTTAAAAAAGGATAACTGGTTTAATTACACTGATATTTTCTAATCTGTTAAAGAACAATATGCACAATTACTTTCATGACTACAGAACACAGTATTACTTGTCCCCTACTACAATATATCAAAGTCAAGGACAACATAAGACAAAAGCTGAGTTTTCCTTAGTCCTCATCCTTTAAAGCTTCTAAAACTGATTGTTAGCAGGTCCTGATGCTGACATTTTGGTATCAAATGAGCACACAAAAAAATCTCGTTGCAAAAATTTTCACTTTAGTATTTTGCTCTTTTTTTTTACATGGTTTCTTGTTGGAAGTAGAAGTTGCTAAGTCCTTATCAAAATAGGATAATGGCTTATGTCATTTCTTGTTCCTTTTCTTAAATATTTTACACTTTAGTATTACAAAAAAAAACCCAAGTTCAACATGACAGCCACATGGTTATTCTGAGACAAGTGCTGCATGGGTTCTGAACCTACCATACAACTCAAAGACCAGGCTTTTCACACAGCTTTCAATTCCAGATGAACTGACACTAAATAGTTAGGTCATCATAGCAAACAAGTAGAAATCTACCCAAACTCAGTCCCTGTAAGTGCTCGTGGTCCCTGAAATATCAAAGAATCTGTCAAGGTCACACACACCCCACAGCAGCAGAAATTAAAATGAGAGGGCATTCTCTTCGTTTTTGTTTTGGTTTTGGTTGGTTGGTTGGGGTTTTTTTTTAATGAAACACTTAATTTTTTCAAAGTATCTAATCATATAATTAAACTTCAGAGGCATGAAAGATATAGTCTCCTCCCCTCTATAACCAGAGGAATTAAAACAGCATCTTCTTCCCTCCAGGATGTCTCAAACTACCTGCTAAGCCTTTTTTCGTTTTTAGCCTTACATGAGAAACAAACAGCAAAAGAGCTTGAAAGGTTTAACTCAAGAGTTCTGAGTTCTCCTGCAGAGAAGGGGGAGGATGGAGTCAAGGTGTTTGGCAGAGTTCATGTGTCCTGCTAGGTAACAGTGACAGAAGGCAGCACTGCCTGAGCCAGTAGACGGCCACTGCATCCTCCCTCCACAGAAGCAGCAGCAGCACTGGAGATATCATGGGACATGTCAGAGCAAGAATGGGAATTCTGTAGAAAAAAAAAAAAATCAGCTTTGAAATGTATGAATTGTAGGAATGTACAATAAGAGGAAAGGATATTGAATGAAATAGGAAACATTCAATTGTAGGCAAAGTGAGAAGATAGAATAGATGTGAAAGGTTTTTGTTTGGGCATTATAGCACCACCGTGCATATTGCTTTCCTCCACATTCTACCTAGGTCAAGTTTTTTTTAGAAAGATAAAAACTGTTTTAAAGCAAAAATTTGAAAGGACTTAAAAATAATTAACAATAGAAACATCATTAACAAGAAATTAATTAATTAATCAATCTTTACAAAATGAGTAATTTTAACATTTCTAATATATGGATCTTTTCACCATAACAATTTGCTGATTTTGACTCAATTTCACAAGTAACACTTGTTACTCCTGAAGTTCCAGTACTGAGTGCATTTACCCTTTGTCAGGCTAATTTTGATGGGCGTCACCTGGAAGTGTGCACAGACTCCAAGGACCATTCCCTTAGTTTTGGAGAAAGGGCAGTTTCTATGAAAGCAGAGGCAAAATCCTAGCCCAGCTAGTCTGAGCAGCACCACAAACTCCCTGTCCAAACTCCAGCAGGTCCTGGTGCCTGCTGAGAAGATACGTTTTCTGTGTTCCCAGGCAGATTTCTTGTGCCAAGTGTGTCAATAGCTAGGGACCTTTGCCAAGTTCAAAACTTGAACAGTGAAATCAAGGTCAAGTCATAAAAAAGCTGCCACCACATAGATGAAGAAGTTAAGAGCAGTAGCTGAAAAGTCTTAAAAGACATAGAGAGCACACAGAGAGATGACCCAGAGCTCTCCTTAGTCCTCACAATTGTTAAACAAGCACCACTAAGCTTAGAGAAAGCACTTTGGGTTTGTTGTTTGACTTTTAGTTGGTTTTGTCTGTTTGTGTGTTTTCAGGTTTTTCTTCCAAACACACCTGCATTTTATCTTCTTTTCTTCCTTCACAGGAGCTAATGGAGTCCACTCGGGCATGTAACTGGACTTTCTGTTTTGAAGCAAAAGCATTTCTTCTGACTCCACCATGATTTTTTTTTTTTTTTTTTCATTCCGTGGCAAATCTCTGTCCAGATCCTCTGATATATCCTTGGCAAAGTGCTCAGCTCTGCAGGAGCCATGCTCTGCAGGAGTATGTCTCCTGCACAGCAGTGGTTTTACAGCACAGCAGCTTGCTGGACAAATGCACTAGATCTAACTTGTTTCTGATTTTGCCAAATGTTAACTTAGTCAGAACCAAGGAAGAGACTGGATCAAAGTGAAAACAATGTAAGGTGCTATGCCATGTGTAGCTTAAGCAACCAAGAAGTTAGAAAACAGAGCACTAGCTTCAGAAATTAAATACACGTCACCTCTAGTCTCTCTAGACCTAAAAAACACAGGTGAGAGGAACAAGGGTGTTGAAAATCATCTGTCTCACCAAACAAAATTACTTTCATGAAACCAGGGCCAAGAAAACTGAGAGCATTGAAGCTGGCCACCAAACTCACAAAATTGTGACAGTTTATACCCATCAAAAATTTTGTCACAGGTTGTTTCTGGTTTGCCACACCTCTGCCTGCAGAGAAGCCTCTGCTGCAGTACGCATGATGAATGCGTATCATCACAGAATGGGCAGAAATCCAGTCACCCAGGGTTGGACAAGGCAGTGAGAAAAAGAACATTTTCATTTCTTGCATGTTTGTTGCCTTTGAAAATATTTGTGTTGAAATAATTATAATTATATTTAATACTGTAGCTTCATAATTACAACTTTTAAAACAATGCACTTACTCTCCAGAAAAGCAGAGAAAATGTTCATGTGCATTCTACATTTATAGATTATCCAGTCACATCTCTGAAAAGGCAAGCAGAGGGATTTGAGGATTTTTTTCTTAATGCTTTGAACAGAGGCAGCAAAAATCACTTATGTACTTTGTGCAGCACCAAATAGTAATAACAATAACAACAATAATATTAGCACTTATGTTATCCAACATGAAAACTGTGCATGGATGCAGGCACAGCAAATTAACTAGAGGTCTCTGTGGGCCAGATGAGCTAAAGAAAGATGCAGAGATGCAAAGACTGTGGCCAGCTCAGAAATTGTCTACGCCTAGCTCTACAAAGCAGGACTCCCAGTGTGGGGCTGATGGGAATGCCCTACCTTGTTCTGATCATGTACCAAGCTAAAAGTCCAAAGGTTCACGTCATTCTCCTTCCTATCATCCAGGAAAGAAATCCAGGTGTGTGAACCTGGGGATATCCTCTTTGTCACTCACCATTACCAGAGGCGATGAAGACTGCCAACCTATAGAGATATTTCTAACTTGTGCACACTTTTAAAAGTAATAAAGAATTGTTTCCGTTCTCAACAATGCTGATGCTGCAGTTAAATCACAAGTCAGTGCACCTCTGACTGCTCCCATCCTTTTCCTGGTCAAAAGGCAGAATTTACCAGAAAATTCATGAACTTTCAACAGTTGATCTGGAGGCAGCTGGAACCATCAGAGTGTGGTCACTTGATCTCACTGATTCAAAGGTAATCCTTGCACTTCATCATACTCCAACTAGCTGAGCAGTAGTGTAATGTTCAGACCAGCGTGGGTCTCTCCAATCTCACAGCAGAAAACAAAAGCCACACTAATAGTAGCAGGGATCTTTTTCACATGCCAATTTGTATTTTTTGTCACCTTAGTTCAACACCGGTTTCTACGCATCAGCCTAAAACTCAAAAGAAAACCGTGTGTGTGCCTACAGTTTTTTAGTCTATGTCTGAATCACTAAACTACCGCCAGCTTACTTTTGTGCACCATGACATGGCAAGCTTGTCATTTGAAAGCAATTTGGGTACTCAGTGAACCACAGCACACCTTCTGCCAGCTCATGCATAGCACACATATTGTGTCAAATTATACATTACAACTAACCATGGTACCACTCATTTAGAACATCACACCACATTATGTCAGGTTACATTGTGTCGAGCCACATCATTTTCTATAAAGGAAACTCTGTCAGACCCACTGAAATGATAACTTCCATCCTTTTTTGTTTCATTTAATATGAATGGCCCATCTATAATCACACCAGTGACCTCCCCCCTTCCACTTCCATCTCTGAGGACCTTTCAGAGATTTTTGTTTTCTTTATATAAATGCTAGAATCAAATATGTAATTTCTCATCTCAAAAGGCATGCAGCTAGTTTAATAAGGTCCCTGTCATCCAGTCCCTCAGGAATGCCTCCTGAAAGAGCAGGAATTCAAAAAGATACTTTATTATTTCAAATCAATAATATTAATATTTTATGTTCCACAGTGCATCCACATCTCATCCAAGTGTATTACAGCACTTGGCAAACATTAGCTTTTCAAGAGACTAGCGTGAAAAAAATGTGTTGGGGCAGCTGCCCTGCTTTACTGAATTTGCTCTGGAGCAATACAGAATACATGCATACTGCCTGAAGCCACAAAAAGTGTGGATTTGCTGGAAGATCTGGTAACTACTTCATAACCCCCTGCATACTGCAATTTTCCATGTTTAGTTACCTGGTAATCTTTTCCTACACCTTGTTAAATTGTCAGGACGTTGAATAAGGGACCAGTTTTACACTGGGCAAAATTAGGGGCAATCTGGGTACCTGACACACTGCAGTACCAGACCACAAGAATGTGTGTATTTATGAGCACAGCTGGATCAGAGCAGGCATCTGCTCCAAATTAGCCATGTACATAAATCTGCCTTTTCCTCCCTCTTTGTTAGAGATGTTACACCTGCAGCCAGGCTGCAGCTCTCCTTAAACTGAAGGCCTTGCTGGTGTAAAGCATTAGAAGAGGAAGCACGGCTCCACTACGGCTTTCTCCAGAAGAAGAAAAATCATCTTGAAGCTCATATAATGAGCTTCTTAATAAGATGCAGCCACTGACTCCAAAAGAAAGGTGTGACAGACTTGTGCAAAAAAGCAGTTGCTGCCACCATGAATGGGAACCCCAAAGGTGTAATGAGGGCTCAGCAGCTGGAATCCCCCATCTTCCATATGGCACACATCCTAGCCAGAGCACCTGGGCATTGTGCTAGCGGGTGTGCGGGAGAAATCCAAGAGAAAATGGGAGCGACTGCCATCAGCTGTATTTAAGATAACTATCACCTTAATTTTCAGTAAGGTCTTGCACAGAGTTCTGCTACATTAATTTCATACATAATTGCAAAAAGCCTCAGACTTTATGCTCAGTATGCTTATTATACTGACAACTCAATAAATTTCCTACTTGTAATATTTTCCAGTAATACATAAATTTTATCTCTTATGAAATCACACTGTGAAGAATCAGAGATTACTGCTGTTTTTATCTAACTCTAATAGGACACAGCACTCAAGTAAAAAATACGGTTTATTACCGCTCAAATATTAAACAGTTTCATTGTTTAAAAGGAATCTATTTTCTGTACAAATCTAATTCTATAAAATTCATTCTTTAATTAAGGCCCTGGTGCTTGTTCATCCAACCAATATAATAATTTATCTTAGAATACTAAAAAATGGCATTCCTACTGACTGAATAATAGGGAAAAAAGACAGCTAAAAAAAGTCCAAGAAACATGCCAGTTTTGCTCAAATAGTACAATAAGGATGATGTATATGCTACCAGTTTTTATTACCTATCACTTGACCATAGTAGATTAAATGCACTCCCTATTCAGAGAAATCACTTCTCATCTAAGTAAGAGACCAAGAGTCAGAAAAGAGGACAAATTAAAACTTATTTTCAGAGCTTCAATCAGTGAATATTTGGGCCCAAAAGCTACAGTCACATTTTATAATTAAACGACAAAATATAACTTCTATTATATGTTTTCTTAGATACATATACATAAATGACTATATATATATATATATATGCATGCACATAGAGATACCACCACAGTCAGGCCCACAGAACGTAAATAATTTGGAGAACTTCACCACAGAGTCTAATTTTGAAATTTCAGTACATCAAAACAAGACCTATGCCTTTGAATGCTTTTCAGAAAGATTAGATGTGAAAGTTTGTTGTAAATACGTATTTCTTTGTTCATCCAAACGGTTTTTTGTTTCTACAGAACCACAATAAGGACAGCTTGATACCCAGCATGCTTACAAAACAAGAGATCAACTCTTCCCCAGCTGAAGAAGGCTTTAAGTAGAGAAATAAGAGAACAATGGGTCTGGGTAAGAGATTCTCAAAATGAAACATGCACCCAGCATTTGGAGGTACTTGCTACACCAAGTCTGAACAGGTGACTCACTGACGCTGACCGCAAGCTGGCCGGGGCTCGCACAGTGTCTAAGTGCAGGAGGTGTCCCTTCGGACACGACCTGGCTGCAGTACCGCAGATGGAGCTGGCTCCCCTGCGAGGAGCAGGCTGCAAGCGCTGGCAGAGGAAAAGGACGAGGGAGGGACTCCCTGTGTGGTTTCCAATCCTTTATTGTAAGTGAAGCACAAGAGCAGAAGAGCCAAGAAAAAGGGTGTGCAGGGATTTTTATACGGGGGTAAAAAAAGGAGCAGAGTAAAGGGTTGCAACCAATGGGGTTTGATGACATGGGAGGTGACAGGGGGACAACAGCCAATGGGACACACTCAGGGGAGGGGTTCGTTTGAATTAACCAATGGGGTACTGAATACTGCAGAAATTTCCAGAAATCATACCTATTCCATAAGGGATATGCATAAACATAAGGACGTACATAAAACTGGGTGGGGAAGTCTTAAACCTATGACAGAACAATATGCAAAACACAGTTCCGGGGGGAGCATGGGAAGTCACCGTGACTGAATGTTAGACCTCAGGGCCTTGGCAGCTTATCCACCAATAATTCGTTTGTGTGGACCCTGTGGCTGCTGCCACATGCACTGCAACAATTCATCAGAAAACCATGTGCTTGTAAAAACTGTATTCACGTATGGAGAGAATGAGACTGAATTTATGCCTAGTTTGCACCTGCCAAAGCATTTCAATCTGATGCTGGCCACATTGCTCAAAGAGTTAGCCAGTGTTAATACTTACATGATGATTGTGTTTATATTCTGAGTACCCATTTTAAGATGCAGAGTATCAGATTTCCAGAACCCATAATCAGCCAGGACTGAAACTAATAAATTAACAATAATAATAGTAATAGGCCGTATTTTTATAAAGTCTACAATGCAAATACTCAGTCTGGACTTTCAGGATTGGTATCTCACATTAGCATATACTTTAAAGGACATAGTACAATATTTTGTATTAAAAACATTAAAATATCCTCTAATTTTAGGCTTCTGTTCTCCAGCATTAGGGAGGAGACACTGCCTCACCTCTCCAGACCCTCATGAGCAGCAACCAATTACTACTCAAAAGCATTTAGACACAACCTGAAACCCCCTGACGTGTCCCTGGGAAGAAGGAGCCATGGCATACTGAGAGCAGGGTTTGGCTGGGGAGCCCTGAACACAGCCCCACAGCCATGTGTGACTGGAAGGAAATACTGAAAAAGCAGCAATTTGCTGGGCGAGGTCTGTGGAAAATTATTTCTACCCAAACAATTCATATTTATAAAGGCTGAGAGTGGCATCTCACAGGCCTTGAGTGGTTAACCTTGCAGCCTTAACATTTTTTTGACAGGTACCTGCTTTGCTATTTAGTGAAGTTTCCTCAGTATCATAGCCAGTGGGACAGAGCCCAGGGCTGTGCATGAGCCTCTCCACAGCACAGCCCTGTGGGGAGGGAAGCACCTGTCCTAGCAGAGCTATTATGGGGCCCACTGAGGCTTATTTGTGCCATGAGGGATTTTGGTTTTTAAATCAGAGAGCTGGGGAAAAAGGAGAGGTGTTCTGGGGCAAAGCGATGTGTTTCTCCAAATTGCATTCTGTGGCTATATCACCTTCATCTGTTGCATTCCTCATAAAAGCATTAAGCCTGAGACAGAGCCAGCACACAGAATTTAAACCTTAAGGGCTAAAGTCATAAGCAGTGGACAACAGAGTCTGAAAATAGGAAGTCTTTAGCCAAACATCAAAAACAGCTTCTTTTGTGGCATTTAAAAAAAAAAAAAAATCAGGAATAGTCTCATTTCTGTGTGAGGCGTTATGCAAACTAACATCTTTCATAGCATCACACTGCTAAACGAACCCTGTTTCAATTCTGATTATACCAGTGTTGCTTTGATGTAATGCCACTGCGCCTAATTTATTCCAGTTCAAGGGAAAAATGAACCCACCTCTGTGTGTCTGGGCCTTTTTGCTATTGAACTCTACCAGAAAATACATGAAAACGTGGGAACCGTATCAGCCTGTCAGCTTTCTTCTCAAAAGCCAGAGTGGAGCCTAAACTCACACAAAAAACCTACAGCTCAACAAAATTCTTTTTTTTTTTNTTTTTTCAGGGCTTGTGTGTTTCCTGATCCCCTCAGCAGCATTCATGGTAAACCCACTTTGTGTGTGATTGCTGTTTGTACCAACAAAACCAGCTTTAAAACTGGAGTAACCCAGTCCCACATTCTGAAGAGGCAGCAATGGAAACAGGCAGTGGGAATGTTTGGCTTCAGCTGCTCACATCTCCCAACTGCTGCCTCCCTCAAGCCTCTCGAGCAGAAATGATTGTGGGACAGCACTTACTCCATGGAGCCCTCCTGGCAAAACCTGAGAAAAAAGTCCCTCAGGTTGAAAGGGATGTGTTTATCACAAAGTAGTTCTGCAGCGGCCATTCCCTCGCTGCTGAGCACCACCAAACCTCCAGCACAGCTCCCTACTTTGCAGAAAGAAGAGGGCCCAATTTTTTTTCTTTTTTATAATTTTCTGTGTAGAATTAAAGTTTTAGTTTGAGCTGAGATGTCTGAAGAGAAAAGCTAGCAAGGAAAAATCCAGACTGTGTCTGAAATAGGGCAAGAACACTGCTATGAATATTAAGAGCTTTTAGCTGGTTAGATTTTTCTTGTTGCTGGTTGTGGTTTCTTTTAAAAATTGTCAGACACATTAACTTTTTATATCTTTTGTAAAAGTGCAGTAAAATTAAAATTGCAATAAAAAGAAATACAGGTGTGTTATCTTCCTAATAATATATTCAATTTATTCTGCAGCAACATACACACTTAGCACGCCAAACACTATGTCATCTTTAAAGGTCATTTTGACTTCGAGACTTAAAAAAAAAAAAAAAGAAAAAAGGTAGTATTATCTACTAATGCTTTGCTTCTATAATCTTAAATTTTAACCTTTTCTTGCTATGATCTATATATGGATGCAGGTTTCTATATAATGAGCTGGAATCTCAGCAGATTTAAAATAGGCATCGTCCACCAAGTTGAACTGAGCTGTGCCAATTTATACCTACTGAAGTTCTTGTCCACTATTCATAGCCCTTTCAGCAACTTCTAACTGGCTTGATACAATCTTCCTCTGTTAATCCCCATTTCTGTAATGAGCAGCATACCAGAAAGGGTTGAAACTCCATTCAACTGTACCACATATTCCCTAAAATTCTTAGCAACATGAAATAAATAGCATGAGCTCAGGACATCCTCACTCTGCCTTAAGGTCTATTAGCTTGTGCTCTGTGGTTACTTATTTTGTGGAACGTGTTGAAAGGCTACAGCCAACATCTGACACTATCTTTGACTTTCAGCCTGGTCACACTATGAGAATTTGCACAACTTAGTGGGATATTTCATATATAATTGGCAAGTTCATGCTTTTCACTAGGAGAGGTAAGCTGGAGAATTGCTCCAGAGACTTTGCTCTAAAAAGTGCTTTTATGTTACTAAGACCTGATGTTTTGGTACGCTTGTCTTCCTGAAACATTAGCTATACTAGCCTTACCACAAGTGCCTATACTTCATGTTATTACTTGTTTATTTTTTGGCATGGACCAAAATCTGTAATATCCATCCATTTCAGCCTTGCCACATGGTGTCTTAAATACCATACAAAACAGAACAAGTTATCTCAAAGCGGGGTATACTTGCCAGAGTTGATATATTCACCCATATTGTTAGGTCAACATTCATAATAACAATTCTTATTATATTTCATATCTGTTACTATGCGATTATGGTCTAGCAGTGCCTGGAGGTCCCAGAAGTAGCTGGCTCATCATGCACACAGTTTTGTACTCCTGGAGAAACCATCCAAAATTAATTTGGGTTATTTAAGCAGCTGCAGTGTACTTTCTAATTTCAGCCTCTGGACTTGCACCAGACGTCATTTGGAGACAGAGAGTGTGAGATGGCAGAAGACCATTTCCCAACAGTGATACTAGCTTGTGTTTCTAAAGCAATTCTTAGTGCCTCCCAGACTAAACATCTTTAATAGCTGTCCCAGGAAAATGAATGGACCCTGAACAGAAATAAGACAGGTTTCAAGTGAACAAGGAAATTGTGAGTTTGAAGTCATTTGCAACCCAGATGGAACTGAGGATTTAGGAATATGCCTCTGATCCATGTTTGTAGTTGCATAATTGAAACTGTAATTCTGCTGGGTTTCAGCACTCTGTTGTCATCTACATTTAATTTCACCCTCCAGGGTGCTCACAATAGTGCTAAAAATCCACACTAATCAGAGACTTTGCAGACAATACACTATAGCTCAGTGAGAGACCCCAGAGCTGAAACCACGGAGAACTTTTGGAGAAGGAAAGAGAACAATGGAGAAGCTTGTGATACAGCTAAATCACTCCCTGAATTCTGCAAAAGATGTGGTCTGCCTTACCTCTCTTGGCTTTTTTTTTTCCAAACTGAATAGATGCTGCCCTGTTCTGCATATTTATTCCACTAGTATTACATCTGTCAGACTCAGACATGCAAGTGTAAGAAAGCAGTATTTTAATATGTCTTTAACTCTGCTAGATATTTGCAACAGCAACAAAAATGTGAGACCCTTTCTCTTTTTGCCTCTGATGCTAGAGCATAAGAATAGGCTAATATTATTTTTATATGGGGATTAGAATAATATTAGGATTATATATACATGTGATAGTTATATAAGAATAGGCTAATACTGGAGAATAATAATAGGCTAGCACATAATTCTGAATGGAAAATCTTCCAGATATATCAGGGGCCATTTTCATGCTATGAGACTGCTGCTGTGTGTGTACAGTTACCTACATATGTCGTACCCACTAGTGTAAATGGCTTTTTGCCCCATCCTTCCCACAAGAGTTCAGGGCCACAGACAAGACTGAAAGCATGCCCTTCTCTTCTGGACATTCAGCCTTTTTTTTCTGCTCGGCCTTTGACCTCTGCTCAAAGTCACCTGTGTCATTCATTGAGAACATCCACAGCATGTGTAGCACATTGGCAAAAATAATGCTCTGTGTTTGCACTCCATACTGCATATGAGAATATTTTTCTGCAACTGAAGGAATAGGCAGACCAGCCTGCAGACAGCAACATGGGAAAAAGACAACCATCCAGTGAAAAAAGCCCAATGAGAGCTAAGGAACTTCCTCTATAAAGTGATTTCACTCAATAAAGGTGCTAGCATGCTAAAAGAAAGTTTTGTGCTAGTGCAGAAGTGAATCTAAACAATTGATTTTTTGGAAAAGGTCTTCCCATTACCAATCTCTCAACACAAATCCCCAGAGGTGATAGGAATCTGTAACATAAACCTGTGCTTAAAATTAAAACTTCAATAATCTTGTGTAAAGCTTTCCTTGATTTCAGCTGTGGCAGAGAACAAAACTGCCTTCCACAGCCACTGTTCCTCTCTGCGCCCTTAACTGACCTCAGTCAAATCTGATACACATCTCACTTGCTCAAGGCACTTACAGACATTCTTAGGAGTGACAAAAAAAGCCTTGGTAATGATACTGCTGAGTTGAAAGCAGATTGATGGGTTCAGTGAGTGCAAGAAATGCACGTGTGTGTCTGAAAGGTTTAAAAGAAAACAAACAGATGCAGACCTGTTCTTAAAACCTGAATATCTCTTTCAGGTAGGAAACCAGTATAAGGCACAATTAGTAATTTGCCTTACTAGCTTTATATTTGCCTACCTACTCAGCCATTCACATGCCCAAGTGTGCACAGACATCTGAGGAGTGAGTCCTCAGTCTAGTCTTAATTATATCTTGTTTTGCATTTAAAAGCTTAGAAACATTATGATGGGCTATTCAGAGATTCCAGCAACTGTATACTGAAGGAGAAATTAGAGCCCTGCTGAAGCCAAAGGGAGTTTTGCCATGTACTCCTGTATCTCAGCCAGGGCACTCACTGTAAGCTAAACTGAGGCTGCAGTTATTGCTCTGGCAATTTGTAACTACAGAAAAGGAAGCCAGTGGCTAAAATGGAGTAGTAAGTGCCAAAACTCACAATTTCAGTTGTTTCTCAACTATGTCATGCCACTCTAAATACCCTTCTAAGAGACACTGCATTACCAAAGTCATTAACAAGTCATTTTATTCCCATTATATCCACATTTTCATCCAGAAACAGAGGAGAAAGTTAATCAGATGTCTTGCTCACCTACACACATTGCATGTTAATGGTTGCTTTCTAAATGCAAGACAAAACACTCTGGCACTTATGAATAGCATACTAGACCCACATAAATTGCACATATACAGAAATATAAACCTAGCCTAAATTTCCTCTGCTTTGACTTGAGGGAAATCAGAGTCACAGTCCAGATCTCCAGACCAAGTCTTCTAGTTGCCTGTTTACACTGTGTTAAGAAAACATTCTTGGCATCTTGGAGCAATCTCCAGTGCTAAACCCACTGGTCAAACTTGCTTGAAGCAATGTGAAATAAAGGCATTTAGCCAAGGCCAGACTCCAAAAGGAGAAAGTGGATAGGTTGCATAAGTTGCTAAAAGAATTTGTTGTCTTTGGGCTGATGCAGTCTGGCGTCAGCTTGTAGTTTGCAGGGTCTACTCAGCTGCAACTGAAACTTTAAATACAAGTTCACTTTGCATGCACTGATAAGTCAATATAACTCTTTAAATAATATTTTCATGTTGTTTCGCTTTATTTATTTGTTTTGGCATACTACTTAAGCCTCACTAACATCCTCTTGACTACATCATGTGACTGGCACAGTTTAAACTGCCCGTCCCTTGGCACAGAGGTATAAAGTCTCTGTACCATGAATAATTCTCTGAAAGTGCTCAGTGTCTGCTCAGTGCATTATGAACCAACAAGTTCAAAACTCAAACAAATCAGGGTGGAGCTATTCCAAGCTATCCAAGTCACCTCAAATATATTTTTCTCCTTGATCAAACAGATTCAGACTCTCACAGCCCAAATGCAGAGGTGGCATAGCCTAATCAAAAACACTTCTGAGTATCACATTAATGACAAATAGAGCCTTATACACAGCACCATATATGATATGCAGTTAATTAACTTAATGCGTGATAGACTGGCCCTACCACACCAATACAGGGAATCAGCCATATGAACACAAATGAAACATCAAAGTATGAGAGCACAAACATGATTTAAATGAACAGCTTCAGGTGATGACAGAAACTACATACTTGCTTCCACTTTATGTCTTTGAACATCTCTTGAGTCCCATACTAAGTAAATTCACAGTGTCTGTGAGATATACCCACCTATCTGAGGCAAACTGCACCAGTAACTATGGAAAGCACCATTTATTGAACTTATAGCTGGTCACACTTCAGAACTGCTCTAAAAACTGCTCTTCAGAACTGCAGGTATTTTTCAATGAAAAGAGTTTGCTTCCTGTGAAAACACACTGTTGCTGAAAAACACTGCAACTGCAAACACACCAGTTTATAATAGGAACAAAATTCCCATCCCCAATTCCAGCTGGTTCCCGTGGAACACAGAGCTTTGGCACCTTATGCCCACATCCTCCTCGGTGCAGCACCATGGAAAAGCACCTTGCTAAGGAAACATACACCTTACATGCTCATACATCTCTCGTCTTCTCCACGTGTTTTGTGTAGCCTACACTTCCCTTTTAACAGGTTTAAAATACTGCTTGAGGAATCAAGCAGCAACTGAGCCATAGTCAAATAAAGGTTAGTATCTCTTTTTTTATTAGGAAGGAATACCAATACAGAAGTATGAAACTGCTACCATCACAAGGAGGCAGATTTGAGTCTGACACTCTGTCAGGGTTCTGTCAGTAGGAATTTGAACGAGGAATATGTAGTAAATAAAAACCTCACATAGGAAGTAACCAGGATGTAGTAAGTGGCTCTGGCAGTGTAAGCACAAAAGCTAGCGGCCATGGAGCAAGCCAAGTGATGTATCAGCCACAATAATAACTGCACTAGATGTGCACCTTTACAACCCACATAATAAATTGCTACAATAAGTGATGTTATCTACACCGTAGAACCAATTTTCTGGCCAGATGCCAGCTCATGTCTGCCAGGGTCATATCCAGACTCCAGTCTAAGATGAGACCCTATCCCTCTTTCATATCTAGTTTCCGCAGTTGGAAGCTGAGCATATGGGTTGGTGCAAATCCAGCATGTGCCAGCCTGGCCCCTGAACTCCCTTGTTTCAGAAACCAGATCACCTTTTGATGTACCCTGTCGAGCCAGACTCTCATACTCTTACTTTTTCCCTCCTTGCTTGCACAAGGTTCAGACTGCCCTCCAACGTACAAGTCTTTTGCTATTTATGGTAAAACCTGTCTCAAGAGACTGTGGTAGTATCCTAGGTCCTGAAACAGCCGCGGAAGAGCTGGTTTTGCCCTGCATGTTTTCATTAACATTCAGGATCACAGCACTAGAAATAAAAATAGATGTAAATAGTCAAAGAAATTAATCTTTAGGTTTTTTACTGTAGTCTTTCATAGTAGGCTGGCTAAACAGTTTTTGCCTTACCAGATTTCCCATTAGAAATCCAGCAGGAGCCGGAAGTAAGATGTTGTGGTTCAGCTGATTTGTATTGTCTTGTAACAGATAAGACACAAATTCCTAGGAGTCACCAGGTCTTCTGTCTCAAAAAAAAGCCAAACAGTGATGCCTTTCGTAGATACCTGCATACAGATTTTGTGGACTTAGTTACCAGCACTTCATTGATCTTGCTGATTGTCATTAAAGATTTGTCTGCTTTCTGCCACCTTTCATGGATTGCTGACCCCGCTGCTACATATTTGTAGAGTGCTCTGGCTCACTGTATTAGTAAACACAAACAATCCAGATTCCATCTGAAATTTCCTAGCCTTGCTGCCTTTCCAGCCTTGGGATACCACACACATTTACCAGTGTAACCATGCAACAGGAGGTTGTTTGGTAACACATTCCAAAGGAGCCAGGAACTACAAGGATGAAAATCATCTCAAGCTCTGTCTAACCACCTAGACACCCAGGATTTGAATCACAAGTAAAGTGGATACAAAACTTCTGGGACTGCTTTTGCTCTCAATCTGTCAGTCTTTTAAAATGATTATTTTTTTTAAATGTTCAGAGCAGAATACTCAGGGGAAGCTGAATTCTAATTCATTACTGAGGCATCTAGCCTTCGACTGACAGTGATGCAGGCATGCCAAAATACTTGGAAGATACTTGGAAGATGGAAAAGGAGAAGACATTTTCCTAACTGCTTTTTTCACACTCCTATTATGCTCAGTGGAACAGATAAAAGTAGAGCCGTCACTGGGGTTGGACTTGCTGCAGCAGAAAAATGCTGTAAGTCTTTTGGGGTAGCCAGACACTGGAGCGGCTATTTCTAACTTGTTATTAGTGCTCACATCACTGATACAAAGACCACTACAGGCAACTGAAAGCCTCTGTCTGACTAATGGGGTTTTGAACAGCCCTGAATGTACTCACCCCCACAAAGATTTCTGTTGGGAAATCAGGGTGGCTGTAAATGGGAGTCCACAGACAGCTCAGAGCCACTGTGATGAGTGAAGTCCTGCAGCTAAGGGGTGATTTTCACTTTTATTGAAGGACACATCTTGAGGTAAAGAAAAAAATTCTAGGTTCTTTTCATTCATCTTCTGGATGGCGAATGTTTTAAATCATGTTTTTTAGGATTTTCCCCCCATTGTTTTCTTTCTTTCCTATGCAATCTGAGATTCTTCTAAAATAGCACCAAGGATTAGTGGAAAATAGCACATATCTTTAGACTTTCAGTAAAAAATAAGAGCTAACAAAAGCATAGTCAGCACTGAGAAAACCTTAAGGACGTTCTTCACGTTCCCCACTTGCATGCAGCACTTACCAATGTCACAATATTCTTAATATGTAAGTCTTTACTGCATGTGGTTCCTCTTGAATAACTAACAGTTATATCTTTCAGGCAGCTGGTATAACATAAATCTATGGAGTTCAAGATATTGCTCATTTAGATTTCCGTATTTAGCAGCTGAGCCTCACGCCTCTGTCATTTCTCCTGGCACATCTTACAGTGCTAACAACTCTCAGTGGCTTAGTTTAACACAAGGTCCATACCTGAATTACTTCTTTCCCCCATATCTGTAACTCCCTAGTCAAGCTTCTAATCTGGATTATGAAGAAGCTTTCTAGACCCAAATTCTGCTGGGCTTTTTTGGCAGAGCAAAGAAGTCACTAGACAAGTGTATACTATATTTCAGTATCATGTTCAGTGCATGGTTGTAGGCTTAGCTAGTTCCTTCAAAAGCACCCGCAGTTGCAAATCTTCTGTGACACTTCACAACATTATTTCTCCCCAAATTACTTTAATTCTGAATTTACAGCTGCAGGCACAAAGATAGGAATGTTTTGTGATGATTTCTTCTGTCCTCAGTTAATTAGCATGTGGAAATACTGGCATCCCTAGAGCATGGATGGCGGGTGTCTGGAAAGCAATCAGATTTTCTAAACAAGTCCAGCTGCAGATGGGCCAGATTAATTTTTTTCTGAGTTCAAATAGGGAAAAAAAATGCATGAGTCATGGAGCTGCTGTATTTACAGATGGTCCAAATGTGAAAATCCATAGTGCTTCCAATAGCATGGCTACAGAACATAAGCTCATTCAGGGGTGACTGCATCTTAATGACTTTGAAGTGCATTAATAACTATGAACAGTATTATTGACAGGCATTCACCCACTAATTCTGTGAAATTATTGCCAGGCAAGAGCAGAGTGCAAATAGTACGGAATCACTTTCTAGACAAAGGTAAGCAGTAACAACTGTGCGCAAGGAAGGTGCTTAACACCACCAATGCCCCAATGTTAGAAATTCTTATTTCTAGGAAAGATATAGGAAAGATGTAATATGGCAAGTCTTTCTTGCCGTGAATATAAGTATCCACAAGAGAAAGAAAATATCCCTGGAGAAGGGCTATCTGGTAAGGGACTTTCTGTGAGAAAACCTGTGTCTGTAGATCCAGGCTTTTATAGGCCATGGAGATTGACTTCAACTTGTCCATGACTCACTTACAGTTCCTGTAATGGTGGCTCATATCCCTGCTACTGCCATCCCATCAGCCTTAGCACATGGGAGCCTAATCAGCTTACCGATGGGAGACTAATGCTGCTCAGAGAAACAACAACTTACATCTTGCTGTTCGCCACGCGCCTCGTTGCCCTTGGAGGTGACAGCTTCCAACGGCAATCAACACTGAATCCCGGGGACTATCACACACTGCACGTTCCCCATGTTGGAGGCCAGGAATGAGCCAAAATTAACATATTTGAAACTATGTGTGCATAATTACGTGTACAAACAACAAGGCGATCCTTGGAGTTTGCAGATCCCCAACACGGCTGTTCTCAGGCATTCTCTTATTTACACTGGAATGAGCTTTTCCAGATGAGGGTGAAGAAACAGGACCCTGATATATGATGTTGATGGTGTATTTGTCCAGTCCTGGGCTGGAATCTCAGTACAGCACCAGGTCTGAGACCTGCTGTGCCAGGGTTGTGCCCGAGCCAACTCAACCTCCTGGTTGCGCTGGACCTAGAGGGAGCCTCAGATCCTGAACATCTCCACCAGAACATATCCCTCTCAGCTGCCAACTGAATCGCCCTCCCAGGCAAGCACTGGAAGTGGTTTGTTGCAGGAGGTGAGCAGAGACTTGTAGAGCTGTGGGGTGCCTGGAGCAAGGGTCAAACGCACTGTTAAAAATACTTAAGTCTAGCATAAAAGAGGCTCCGTCTCATTTGTTTCCACTCCCTCGGCTTTCTCTTCCCTCGAAGAGCACAGAGCCAAATCCTGATTAATTAAATAAAATGCCAACAGAACACAGCTGGATGTCATAGTCATAGGCTGTTTATTAGGATGCCCAGTTGGATATTAGCCTACAAACTAGACCAGACAGATGCATATTGGTATAAGCAAACCAGCTAATGAAGTGTTGCCATCTTGTTATCTGCTGCACTGCTCTTACACGCACAAGCATTGTCTAGTACGAGGGAACCAAGAAAGACAGGAGACCCGCTCCTACCCTGCCTTTGGTCTGTCTGTGACTCCAGGCAAGTCGCTTTGCTAAAATGCTTCTAGTTCTTCTAGTTCTTCCTCTTATGTATTTTTTTTTCCCTCATTCAGATGTGATTTTTTCTGTGAATGATACAACTGTGCTATGAATTAGAGCAGTATCCAAGTCCTACACCAATGACTTTAGTGACAATTAATAAAAATCCTAAAATAGTGTAAGATTCCACCTAGGATTTTGAACTTTTCCACAACAAATGTGCTGTGTATTATGTGCAAAATTCAATCACTTCACTCTTTCATTTAGTTAAAAAATAACAAAAGAAGAAAAGAATCTCTAACATTATTGCACTAACTTTCCTCTTGTTTACACTAATCCTAAAAATTTTTGAGTTCAACAGAGCTGTGCCTGACTTACATAATTTAAGTGAATCCAGCCATGGTACTGGATAATCGTCTGAAATTTCTATGGCAACAAGGAGAAAATTGTTCAGCCTACTGTCTGGGTATTTTCACTCTGTGTATACAAAAGAGTGTTATGTCAGAGACAGGGAGAGAGAGAATATTTAACACATAATCAATTAAATTTCACCTTTGATCCAGTCAGTTGTTTAGAAACATTATCTTGGCATTAGTGAATGATTTTTCTCATGGGCTGACAAGGTGCCTGTTTATTTTCTGTAAGGAATGATTAAGTTAGAAATCCCTTTTCTTCCTATGAATGAATGATGAAAAATGGATTTGGTATTGACTGACCCATGTAGTAATGCTTCTGGATCTTTGTGCCTCAGCTTGTCGTGAAACTGTAGGCCCTGGAGAGCATCACCCCCATGCCTGACCTAGGAACATTTTTCTGTTAGACACAACACCACATTTTGCTTGGCCTCCATGTGGCTTCTTAAGGAAGAAGCAGGAGGAAGGGGCATAGAGACTTTCACAACCTTTAACAGCTGGCGTGTGAGGAGACATGGACTGTGTGCTCTCCCTACTGCAGGGGCACCAGTGCTGCCTCATCTTGTCTCCCCTCATCATCTCAGTAGAGTTCAGGAAATTACTCTAGATGTGCAGCAGATAAACTATTAACCCAGATGTCACTTCTTAACATGCACTAAGGAAGCAGCAAACAAATTCCTCAAAGAATAGTACTACCAATTTCCCCTTCTGAGAAGACACAGGCCCGTGGCATGGTCAGACCTAAGCCTTAGCTGAAAAGCTCAGTTAAACTGAGTAGATCCTTACCAAGACCATGGGAATAGGTCAGACAGCTCCCAGTGAATTCTGTGAGGTTTGTATCAGGCTCACAGTGTTGATTAGGGCTGTGACACAACAAGAATGTAAGGGCTGATTGACACCAACTTGGGCTGCTCTGTGGCTTAAGATCCAATCTATACCTAAGCATATGCTGAATTTGCATACACCATACAGAACTACATCTTCCTGTTGAACATATGTGAAATAGCAAGTTTCACAGTATATGGAACGGAAATTAAAATTTGTCTGTGTAGACAGAAAACCAGTTTGGAAATATCCAAATCTTTTCACAGTTCACCCAATGGAACAGTTCCTTAAAATGGGAAAGACTGTCTTATGATAAGAAGCAATCAATAAATACAGCTAAATTTGGCTGAATTTGACAATATCATGTTTCAAAACTGCATACTGGTAAAAGCAAAGTGACTAGGTTACATATGGCTGCTTTATAAAACCATTTGTGTGCACAAACAGAATAGTTTATGCAAAACAAGAGATTCAACGTTTTGTGGCATGTCACTTGCATGTTGTTTTGCTGGACAGTATCACCTAAACTGCAGGATTAGGCTGATTTTGAGACACAATCTAGAATTTGTAAACTGTCAGCCCCAGAAAAGTGTGTAAAAACTCCTCGGTTTTTTGCCATGCAATCGGCAGTGACAGAAAATGCTTTAATCCCCCTAGAATAGCATTGCAATGTAATACAATCAAGTACTTAGCACTACTAGCATCTATCCTTCTGTATATGGTTTTAGGCATCCTAATTAGGTGATGTAAATTACCTCTGTGCAAACTTGCAGCACTTTACAAAAGATTTTCAATAAATTCTAATAATGCTGCTGAGAATATTGATAGCTTGCTATTGAGATAAAGCAAACATCTCCTAGCCCTAGTTCTTATCCTAATAGCGATGCAGCAACATCTATTTTTACAATTATATATTACTGCCTGATAAACAAGCTTTGTTTCTGTTAGCATAGAATGTCCACTGGTCTAAATCAGAGAATCTACTGCCATGAAATGGCACCTGCATAAGAGCTGTAGCTATTCACCCATTTCCGGGATCAGGATTTCTCCAAATTATAAATCTTCTGTCCACTAGCAATGCCCTGGAGTGGAGGGAACTGTAAGATGATTAAAGTGAATAAATAAACTGAACAAGCCAACATACATTTCACTCTAAATAATAATCTGCCAGCAGGGTCTGACAAACTAAGCTGAGTATATGCCTGGGAGTCAAAAATTCCCACAGTTTAATTGCAGTCTTGTTGGACTGTTTCCTTTACTTCTTTTGCCCTGCTTTTCAGTTTCTCTTCTTCTTTTGTAAATTATTTCAAAGGGTATAACAGCAATTTAACGCAGTGCCGTTAGTCATTTTGTAGTTGTGTAAAGTATTGCCACACAGGTACATTTTTGGTGTATTTTTGGTGCAGCTTCCTTCATCTATATCTTTCCTCAATATACCTCCACACAGTAGCATTATCTGCTTTCATCTGCTTTGTGTTCTGCCTCATGGTAGCACCTGGACTATGCTGGCACAACCACTGTCAAGGATCGGGTTGTCACCATGTGTGGCACTACGTAGCCCGTTACAGAGGCCATGTGGTGGGGAGATAAATAAGCTGTGTTACAGGAAGGACAGGTACCGAGTTACAGTTTTCTCAGCCATCACCAGCTGAGGAAGTTGGTAAGCACTGGTGGGAAAGCAATTGTTTTGGTGCTGGCTGGTCAGGGAGGACGCAACTCGATGTTATTGGGATTCTTCCTGGTTCACAAAATCAAAACAGAGAAAGCAGAGTTCTGCTCTAAAATTCATAAAGGCTCTGCCTGCAGTCTCTAAACAGTGCTGAGGGGAAAGAGGCTGCTTACTGAAGTGCTGCTCTTTTCCTTATGTATAGTATAATATAAAAAATATTCAATTTAAGCAGACTCGGATTGCAGGCTGTAATTCAGACACTCGGTTGTCAGCCTTCACAAAGAGAACTCACTGACTGCGAAGCTGTAACAAACACAAATGTTGGACAAGTCAAGATCGGGTGCTGAATGTGTAGGATACACAAAAGCGTTACACAGTGAAACAACATTTTCTTGGTTCATTACAGGACAGATCTCAGGTCAAGAGTTTCAAAATCACTCACTGAAACAGAGTTGCCTTGGCCTTGCCTTAGCACCTATTTGAGCAATTTCATTTGCAAAATTGTCAGGTACTCAGCACCCGTGACTGATCCCATGAAATAGGAAAGAAATATGGATGCTCAGTTGCTCTGAAAGAATCATAATATTTACTACTGATTAGACAGAATGTGAGTTTACATAACCAATTTGCAAATATTAAACTTAATTTTGCAATGTCACAAAAGCAATCATGTTGAAGGCACTACCATTTCAACTGGTTATAGTTACTCCACACGAAGTCTAATAGTATGATCCTTAAATGCAAAGTGATGTACATTTCCTCATCTGTAAAATGATTAGCATAGTTGATTGGAGCATGGTGCTTATAACACCAAGGTTGTGGATTCCTTCACTGTATGGGTCATTGATTTAAGAGCTGGACTTGATGATCCTTGTGGGTCCCTTTCAGCTCAGAAGATTCAGTGATTCTGTGATCTAGGAAGGTCTTTGAAGAACATCTTTACCATGCTTGCACCTTGGATGTCTTTCTGAGCACCTGAGCATAACAGAAGTCCATGCATAAATAGGCAAACTTTGTCAGGCTTTGAAAAGCATTCTCCCTTTCTTTCAGTTAGAAATGCACAGATTTATTAAAATAAATGAAAGTGTGATAAAGATCTCATCCTTTTTTTGTTGTTCAGCAGCTGAACAAGTCCCAGGAAAGTGAGTTCAGCGTAGTCCACATTGCTTGCAGAAGTCTGTCTCTGCTGAAAATGTTCCAGCTCTCTCACTAATACAGTTACTTGGAATTTACTTACATTTCAGATTGCTTCTGGACAAATAGCCCTGGAGCAAGAAGTTCCCTGGCTCCTCACTGACAGTTTGATACAACAAAAGAGTGAGCATGCTGAGGTTGAGCCCTGCAAAGCGCTTGACATAAAGTATGTTTTATTTAGCATGTCAGAGGAGCGAGCCCCATTCACAGTCACCTTCTGTAGCAGTGATGAGTGCTAGCTCTTACCTACTCTACAAGAGAGCCATTTCCACTAAAACCAATGCTAGTTCCTCTTTCTCCACAGACAAAAAACGTGGGAGGTCAAGATCTATGAATAGCACAGATAACAGCAGGCCCTGGAGAACTGAGAATTTCAAATCAGTGGTAGTATTAATATTTGCCTCTGAGTCTACAAGCAAAGAACCTGACCCCAGGAGAACAGTAACATAAGCAATCCTGTTCACTGTAAATTAACTTCTTCCTAATTCAATATCACCCAGCCAGCCCTAAACTGCCACCACAAGCACAAAGGGGTCATATACATTTGCCTTCCCCTTTATGTGAAAGTTTATTACAGTACCTCGTAGGCCCTTACATGAAGGAAAGATTATTCTCTATAGTCCAGTCCAGATTTTAATAAGTTCTGTGACTAATTTTGTAATATTTACTTTTTTAATATAGTCAGCATTTGACAAGCCTTCTTTTGTTAGCATTTGCATATATTTTCCTTTGGTTGGTAGCACCCTGTGGCCCTTTCTAGGGGCCAGAACATGGAATAAATCTTCACAAGAAGAAAGAACCTCACAATCTGCACTTTTACCCACACCAATGAATTAATTTACTATGTGCACAGCATAATAGTTTTCTAGAGTAATTTCTTGATCCTGGTGTCATAAGAACACCCCCAAAAGCTTTAATCCAGATGCCAGAAATGAAACCCAAATGACTTTCAGTCTTGTGTTTTCCTCTATTTAAAGCAAGATTCTATGAGCCAATGCTAATATGCATTCATAAATTTGCATGGGTCAAAATTTCATCATCAGTGTTTGTATACTTCTTCACATCACAAAAGATACTGACTGTCCAAATTATAAAGCATTCATTTATGTCCCATCCTTAATTTGCCAATGCTACTGAGCAATGTAATTATCCAAGATCAAAAACTGTTTTGCCGTCTTTGAAAACTGAGCAGGGTGAGAAGTCATTAAAAAAAAATTAGTAATTTAAGACACACAATACAGGCAAAACAAAATTGTCCACTTGCAGCAAAACAATTTTTTCATAGCTCTATTAGTATACTTGGAAATAATAAAATATCCCTGACCTGGCTTTTGCCTCTCACTGGTACAACAGGTTATTGAAACATCAGATGTCTTCACAGCTCCCTCTAAAGTGAAGCCTTTAACCTTTCAAGTGTTCTTTCTTATGTCTATTCTTGACCTCATGCGGTTAACCAGAACTAAGACAATCTATTCCATCCAAAAATTTTTAATAGTACTAAATGTATAGATCTTTTATTACCCATACATTTCAAGAATCAATGAATTATTCCTCAGGAAGCTATTTATTTGTAGCTTTCTTAATGTTTAAACAGAGCATGACTACAAAAGCCACAAGTGTGAGCAAACTTACCTGAGTAATAGATGAGATACAAGAAAATCAGTGGGGTTTCTTGGCCCATTCAAAACAAAAAAGTCATGAGGAACTGAAAATGTAGATAAGTTCTTTGAGTGTCTTCAAAGTCTGCAAGTTCTTAATTTCCTCACATTATTTTAAAACTAGAAGGCATAGAATGGTCATTTGTCTGCTCTGCTTATGTAAAACTACCATTGTAGAAAGTAAATGTCCCTCCAAGAAACAAGGTGGGAAAAGACCCAACATTCTAAGAGCATAAAATAACAAAGTTAGCTGAATTTCTCAAAATTCTGGCTTTCAATTTAGGGGGAAAAAAAGACTCAAAGTTCCCTGACTTTTTCCCCTTTTTTAAAATTTAAATTACTTGTTGCACATTACAGTTGACCAAAAGTTTTCAGCCTCTGGGAGGGAAAACAAATCAACATTTATCAAGCAATACATTGCTTTCCTTCTGGTAAAAACTCCTATGCTCTGTGTTATTCTACTACTTAGCTAAATTATCATGAGCTGCTACATGGAGACACGGTGGAGAATGGTATCTTCCTGCACCTAAACAAGGCTCTAGCTCCTGATCTAGGTACTGATGCCACGGTCATGAACGTGGGCGCTGCTGTTGCTGAGGCACTGTTTAAAAATGTGCCTTTCTGCAAGACCTGCTTTGTAACTCCAGCGCTCTGCTTTGGCTGGTTCCTCGCCCAGCCTCTTCTCAGGGGTTTCAAATGCAGTTGTCAACAGACAGGCCCACCTGCCTGAAGCAATCAGACAGAAATCAAGGGAAAAACGGAGTAAGGTGAGCCAGACAGGGCCCTTTTGGGTAGCAAAAGGGGCAGCCCCAGCGGACAGCTTTCTGTTTGGTTTTCATTAGCGCTTGCTTTGCTCATCGCGTTTGCAGAGAAAAAAGAACGGAATTCAGCGTCATCAGGCTCAGCCTTTTGACACGCACCCTTTGGCCCACTAAGAGAGACCCAGGCAGTGAAGGGAAAACTGTTGTGTCTTCTCAGGGAAGGGGAAGAGGGATACTAGTCAAATCAGAACTGCTTTTATAATTAATTTAGGAGATTTTTTCCCCCCTTTTCCTCTTCTCGGCAACAGTAGTTAGTTGCTATTTTCAACCACCACCTAATTACTTAGTACTGGTTTGTGGGAGGATTCAGCTTCACACAGCATCCCACACAGGTTGTCATTTTGTCAAGAATTCCTTCATTAACAAGCTGTCAATACCCTGCCAACAGCCACCATTTGGTTTGTTAAGGGACTGGGGGCTCTGGAGTGAAGAGTTGGCTCTGTACCCTTTCCTTTAAAAAAAAAATAAATAAATAAAGCAAGAGGCAGATGTCTGCCAGTCTGTTCCTTTGTGACACATTGCAGCCTTTTCCCTTCTTTTTTTCTTTCTTTTTTTTCCTTGCTGAAAGAGCAAGGCAGAAAAGGAGGGAGAGGAAAATCACACAGACTGCGTAGGTTGTAGCTCAAGTTACTGTCTCCCTATCAGGCTGCTTCCTTGTGAAGTTGTCTGGGTGCTTTTGCCCCATGCTACCTCCCAGCTCCACATGCCCTCCGACGTGCCCCAACTTCAGCATGGAAAAGCTCTAGAGGAACACAGGCACCGTTTTACCTGCAACCTTTAAAACAATCATCCTAATGAAATATGAAGACTGGCTGCCCGTCACATAGGTGCTTCCAGAGGAGTTTGTCCTTTCCGGCTAATTAACTGGATTAGCACAGATGCTGACAGGTTTTGCCAGGTCCTCCTATCACTACTCTGTTGAGATACTGATGATTAAGAATGGCTTTGTGCATCTTTCCCCTTGAAAGCCCTACCATATTTGCACAGTCATCTTTTTTTTCTCCTATTAGCTCCCAAGACCAAATCTCAGCTTGATTTCACTGATTAGTTTTTGATTGCACTGTGCCTACCAGGTAGAGTTTCAAGGTTAGCACAGATGCTGAGAGAATTGGGGCATTTGTCCTTTGTCTGGGGCATTTCTGAGAACCTGCTGTTGCAACCAAGTTTCGGCTATGTCAAGCAGGAATTTAGCTGGGTTGGCACAGATGACAGCAAATTAAAAGGCAGACAGTGGGACAGGGGAGCAAAGAGCGACAGAAGTCTCTGTTGTATCCAGAAACTACAAAAATAAAGGATTGTTCAGAATGACAGGGGATGAAGTAAGTGTTGTCTCTTGAGGTCTCTCTGGCAGATTTTTGGTTCTCACAGGCCAGTGAGGCTATCATGTTTAGAAGACACTCAAAGGAATTCAGGAGAATCAAAGAAATTTTTTTCCTCCTTTTGTTCCTGTCTAATAATTATCCCTTAAATGTGTGGTAGACCCTCCTGTCAGCTGTAAAATCATGTATGCAAGAGTCACATCTGTACACAGAACACTGATACTTATTTGCCAACAGTGTTATGCACATGCAGCTAAAAATACAGGTTTAAAATGCACTCAGATACACATTTCAGCTTGTGTTAAAAATTCAGTTCCAGCCTTTATTTTGAAGACGTGCGAAGGTGTTTATCTTCCCGTAATTCTCGGATACAGAGAATTATATCAAGGCTCAATCACAATTATACAAGTTACACAATCACAATTATACAAAAAAGATCTCTGAAAGTTGTGCCACCTAATTTTTGCTTTGCTCGCAGATATTTTTTGCACAAAAGTGCCTGGGTCATGAAGGAGGCAGCAAAGACCACTTGAGATTCCATTATGAAAAGCAAGTTCCAGCTACCTCAGATGCAGCTCCAAAGCTGCTTTATAATATTCAAGTGCAGTGTAAACACAGCTATCTGGGTAGGAAAAACTCTTCCCTTGCAGCTGCAAATAGATTCCAAACATAATTTCCATGGAGTCCACATGAGTGGAGTCAGTGAATAAGTAGAAATTAAGAGAAACGGGTTGGATGCAGTATGTGCCAGTCATCCTCTCTGGTTATACTCTTTTATTCTTTCCTCTCATCTTCTTTTCTTTCTTTTGTTCTTCAGTTATTTAAAGGGGTTTTTTCTGTCAGTTTGTACAGTACTGGGGAGTATAAAAGTAGTATAAGCAGAACCAGCTGGGAGATGCTTTGATAGCCAGACCGTATGTGCCTTGAAAAATATGAGTCAGATAGAGAGCTAGAGAGACAGATAGATACAGATATACGCACCTTCACTTCTGCAGACTTTCTAACCTCTTTGGGCCCCTTCAAGCTGTCACCTCCACTGGATTAGCCCAAAGCTGAGCGCTGGTGATCCCACTGCCCTCCCTGGTGACAGCAGCCATCCAGGTTCAGCCAAAGGCCTCCACATGGCTATTGTCCCAGAGGTGTCCCAGAGGTGTCCCAGGGCACCTGTGGCAGGGGTCTCTCTATAGCTCTTAAAACCTGCAACAAGTATCCACTCTGTATTTTAGCTTATCAAAACCCGGGTCCCTCCATTTTCCCTGAGCGTTTCTTCTGTACTTGTTCCCACATTAGAGAATTTGTTCACAGGAGCATTCCATGTCCTAACCAAGGGATTTTGTCCTTTTGCCTCACAAGGGATAAGGTCTTTCTAAAATTTGGTTAGCAATTCTGAAATAAAAACTTCAAATAACACATTGTAGTCAGGGGAACCAGAGGGAAACCAGAGGCTTAAATTTCAGAAGGGTTCAGAAGCTTACAGGTAAGAAAGAATTCTCAGTTGATAAACATTTACCTGCCTCTACTCTTCAAGGGGGGGGGTAAATGAATCCAAGACATCTGATAAATAATGTTTAAAACAGAGTCAAGCTATGTGTTTACAGGGCCCCAAATGACATGTTTTTAGAAGAACTTCAGCAGAAGATATGTCCACACAGTCAGCAGTGGGAAAACTAAAGCAGTGGGAAGCAGGATATAACCTAGAATCCAATCTCCAGGATGACTCTTTATCTACAGCAATTTCCATGAGTTAAATGCAGAAAATAAAACCTGAGACAGGTTAAAAAAGAGGAGCACTAAACAGCACTTTCAAAATCCTGTGCTCTGGTACAAACAGAATCACCTACCTTTTCAAAGTGGTACTTGAGGAGCTGGCCATATGGTTCCCATATACATTAATGGGACTCAGGCAGCCAAATCCCTTATGCAGCACTTCAGCAATGCTAAAAAGTATGCCAGGCTCTACACCCATCATTGTTATTTGCTGTGGAGCATTAGAAGATCAGCTGGATTTTAAGTGTTCCCATTATAAATATGTTTCCTTGAACAACTGAGAAAAAAGGGACTGAGACAGAGAAGTTACTAGCAGGACCAAGACCCTGGCAGACCACGATACTGCTGCACAGCAAGTACTGCCATCAAACACTAAAGTTATTTAAGCACTGGCAGGGCTGGAGATAACTAAGTGAAATACCTGTTCTTACTTTCAAAGCACTATTAGGAATTAGTTGATCCTTCTGAGAGTGGAAGATGTAGCATTACTCCTTCTCCTTTTCAGCCATACAAATAAAATAAAATAAAATAAAGTAAAATAAAATATTTGTCATTACATCCTGGATTATTACAAAGCCTCAAATATAGTGATTTTCATATAAGATTTCTTGAGCTCGTTATTTGTGCCTTAAAACAGACATGTTTCTTAAATATCTGTGTGGACACTGAATGACAGTATACTAAAAATATTTAGAACATCTCAAAACAATTTCTTTGAACTGCATCGAGCATCCAGTGCCTAGGAATATCTTTGGGTCTTGGTGAAGGAAAAAATCCCCAAAAAATAAGCATAAACTCCTGAACTGGATGACTGTTTACTTTTTCTTGCAGGTTTTCTGGTTTATGAAAACCCTTGCTTTCAGACTAGGATGCCAACCATGTTGAATCACATTTTCAAAACTAGACAAGAGTAAACTCTTCTACTAAGGCAAATCTGCCCCCGTGAGCTTTAATAAAGCAATGCCAGTTTAGGTTGATTTTAATTGTGGGCTCAAGGGTCTTATTTCATTCATATCTGTATTTGTACAGTATCTGCCTAAATGGCAATATGACAAAATCCTCATAACAAACTTAGCCCAGGACAAAGAAACTGAATTATCTTTTAGGTTTAAACATTTTCTGCATTTAAAATGTTTTTAAAATAAATGATAAATATGAAAGGTTTCAAGAGGTAGCCTAGTTTCTGAGAAGAGCAGTTAACAATGACTCTGATGAGATTTGAAACCTACATAATTAAGTTTTGCATACATGAGCCTGGAGTTAATTTTTTATGCACCCTAACGCTTCTGTAGAGTGCTTCATTTTTTATTGGCTAGCTGTGATGCTTTAGCTGTACTCTTTTTCTTGCTCACACAATAATAAAATGTTCTCTATTTATGAAAGTAAGACCCCGTCCTGGCACTGGTCCTGAAGGAGCTTTGCTTTCACGGTACCAGTTGTATTGGTCTCCAGAACCAACCCACACAGAGGTTTGGATTAGGAATCAAAATACACAAGAACTAAAATGCTTTAAAAGTCTGAGAGAAGTATTTACAAGACCAGCTTCAGCCAAGGGAAGTGAGTCTTCCTCAGTTCCCTCTGGAGGACAGAGGCAGACTTCTTTGGGAGCAGCTCATGTCAGCTGAATCTCAGTGCCTCCCTCAGTTGCCTTAAATCTTTTAGAGGTTTCAGTGTCAGCACTATCAAGTCTAAGGAGCTTAGGGACAACTCTAGATGCTTGTATCCTCCAAAGTTATAGAAAAATGTCTTAAAAGATTGCTAAATGTCTCTGACTAGTTTAGTGTCTCCCTGCCATTGATCCCAATGGTTTCAGTCCTCTCCTTGTACATGGTGCCAGGTTTTCTTTTCAGTCTTTCTCAGACCAGAACATTTACAGTATGATCTGGAAAATAGATAACTTAGACTGCAAGTCAAATACCAGGTTTCTACACTTGAAACAATTTAAAGTGAAGTAAGAGCTTAATTAAGTTATGATGTAGATCTTAAGGTAACTAGCTTTGTACTTCCAAAACAACTTTTACTAATGGCAAATCTGTGTCTTTAGTTACATAAATACTTTTAAATACTTCTCCTCATCCAAAAAAGAATTTACAGCAAAAGAAACAGTGTGTGATACTTAGACTGCAGTATGTGGAAACTAGTATCCAAAGAGGGAATCCAGAGAGAGGGGAAATAGTCTGCTTATATTAAATACAGATGTTTGATGAATTTCATAAGGCTTTCGTACTGTATTTCTGCTAGCATTTATTTCAACAACCATAGGAAATCCAAATAATAAAAATTCAGCACTCAAGCAGTGCTCCAACAGCTAAACTGAGGGGACAAGACCTGAGATTCCACATCATTTTTCCTTAGAACAAACCAAACAAAAGGAGACTTAACAGTTACCACACATCTCTCTTCTTCCCTTCATTTATATATTGTGCAAAAGCATAGCCATCCTAGATCCTAGCACTGGGCTGGGTCTTTCTCACTGCAATTCTGTTACATCCATTCGTTTGCCCACTTGGTCTGTTTCCCTCAAGCCCTGGTGTGCACCCGAGCTGCTCAGCAGTGAAGGCTGCTCAGCCACCTGCGAGGCTCCCCCTTTGAGTCAACACTGGTGTGACCACAGAATGATGTGAGATTCGACATATGGCAAACAGAGTGGGATCACTGTACTTTTGGACCAGATCTAGAGGTACAAATCAGCGTGTGGCAGGACATTTACAAGCCTGCTGACATAAAATACCCATTGATATTTCAGAATTTGGGGTGCTTTTTTAAACCCCAGATGACTTCCATCTACATTTTTAGGCACCTAGGTCTAGTTGTGATGTAAGCCTTCTTTTGAAACAAGAACTTCAGAGAGGAGTAGAGCTTAACCACAATTTATATTGTCTAACTGGGCACTGACATAAATACTCATGCTATTTTATGAATATGCGCGCACACACACACACACAAATATATAAGAATTTGTACATACACATGTGCACCCAGAGGCTTGCAAGACAGCAGGTATCATTTTCAGTGGTCCCTAAGGCTACGAACACATAGGAGAAGGGAAGAGCAGATCACATGGTGGCAGCTACCCACACACACAGACAGACTGTGCTGACAGGCTGAAAGAAGAGACAACATGATGCACAGGAGAGCAGGAATGTGAAACGTGAGAAATGCAGTCCAGGTTCAGTCACAGGAAAGCCCACTGATTTCAGTGCAGGGCCAGTACACTGGCAGAAGCTGCATCATTGAGCTGCCACTTTTTGAAGTCGGGGCATCTTGGCTTATCAAAGAAATACACGGCATGTGTGGTTTATATCCTTTGGGCTCCTGCAGATGTAAAAGACTCCCAAAACAAAAACGTTTGAATTCCCATGCTTTGTATTGGAAACCTAATCATGACTGTGAGACTGTAAATTGTACTGGATTTAGCTGCTACATGCTGAGCCAAAGTCTGTCCTTATAAGTCTACAGCTTAGTTGGCTTTCATCTCAAGGTCAGTTTTTCAAGATGAAAACCTTTCTCCAGCACTAGCAAATGGATCCCATCTTATCAGTTGCCAAATTGATGGTGTCTTCCTGTTTAAATACCATTCTTTCAGTTTAATTATTTAATCCAATCTGGTTATCATGGCTATTAACTCTTTACCAGCAAAGGCTGCTTTCATTTTTCTTTTTAGGTGATGTAATGCTGCCTGAGAAAATGCAATTGGCAGCTACTGATAGATATAGATACAGATGATAGATAGACAGATAGAGATATAGATAGATCATAGATAGATAGGTGGGTGTGGGTGTGTGGTGTGTGGGTGTGTGGGGGTGTGTGAGACAATCCATGATTCTTAAACAGAACAGGCTCCTCTCAGCTCCCTGATGAATATCATTAACTGTGATCAAAAGAGTGGTGTGGAGTTTTGCCTGTCCACTTCTTGTGTATTGCACTGCTGTACCACACAGATTTGTATCTAGGCAAACTCAGCAAAAATATACGCAAATAATAGACAACACAGAATTTTTGCAACCATTTACACTGTTTAGAAGTATTTTGTACTTACCCTCCATATCTGCAAATGACTACAAGCAGTTGAGAATAAAGATATTTGTCTTGGTGATTGATGTCAATGAAAAAGAAATTAAATTTTAGTCATCTGTTAAAAAACTGTTCATCCTTGGTAAGCGTGTGAATGCATTCTTTCAAAGCTACTCCAAGGAAAAGAACAGTAGCTTAAAGCTTCACTGCTCCAACTGTTCTGTCATTCCTACAACTAGCAACTGTTGAGATTGAAAACTGTCATCTGGAAGTTTTTCCTGTAAAAAAATTGTGTCAAGAACAAGATTTGGCTAAGAAATGCTATTTCAGCAGTTTCTCTTTTTCTTTTTCTTTCTTTCTTTTTTTTTTTTTTTNTTTTTTTTTTTTAAACAGGCTATCTTATGTAAAATTAAACAAGCCTTCTGGTTTCAGTGGGTTTCAAGATTCTCATGACTTTTTGTTCTATTTTCTTCTTTTGCAACTATAATGATTTGAGTGAACAGAACTGATTTTTTTCCATCTTCTGAATCAACAGAGAGTTCAGCAATACTGAAAAGACAGAGTAACAAAAGGAGAAATAAATTTTAAAAACTCAGTCAAAAATCTAACTTTCAAAAGGTTGCACTCCATAGCTGGAAAGAGTAAACATTTTAAGAGGAAATAAAGAGATAAAAAGTAAAAAAACTTAAATGATGTTCATATTCTTAGTCTCAGTGACAGAAAAAGGTGTGGGGGGGAAATTATTATAAAAATTGGTGAATAATGTAATTCAAAACAAATTCAAAAAATAAAAGTAAGGAAACATTTTATTTTAAAACCTGAATGTGAGATTCTTAATAAGAATAGAATAGTTCTTCAAATTTAGTTTCTACATCAACTCTAACATTTAACCACACAATTAGAACTTGTCCATACCTACCTCATAGTCGTACTGTTAAGATATTCAGATTTGTAACACTCCAGTAACATAAGGACTTCTGGTTTCTTGTCTATTATAAGGGGAATCATGATGATGTAGCAGTTTTGTGTGAATTAGGACTGCAGAATATGCCTTAAAATTAGGGAAAGAATGTATTTTAATTCAGTTTTCAAAAGGACTGATTATTAATATGTATCCTCCTTAGAGAACTATTTATGCCTAGAATTTCTTCAATTTGGCAGATCCATGGAATTCTAATGATAGTTATTTCTTCATAAGCAAGAACAGATAAACTCAAGCACTTCATTATTTACCCTGTACTCCCAGCTCCTTTTAAAAACTGTGATTCACCAGTGTACCTTCAGTGTTATTTCACAATCCTAAATTGAGCGAATTCTATTTATTTCTATGAATATAGTCTCCAGTTCTGATAGGTATGTCCGTATCAGGTGTTATCACCTTGTTTTTGGTGATGTCAATGACGCAAGGAAGTGGTTCTACACGATGGAGACAGCTCTTCAATCGTTTATGAAAACCATGCAGTTTGACTGCTGACTGTATGACTACAATGGCTAAATGTAACAGCAGGCTGTTGGAAAACAAGGTTTCCTAAACATACAATGGAAAATTCTGTCTCTGACAATCCCCTGAGGACCCCACTGCATTTGTAGTGGACAGCCAGTCTCACCTAGGAAACTACAAGCTAAAGTGCTTTGTCTGGGTAAAATGTGGTTAAACAAAGCTCTCTCTGTACAGAGGAGAATGTCTGTGCCAGATTCACACAAAAAGTGCCTGATGGGGCACAAGAAGAAAGACCTTGCTGAAGGGTTTGAAGTAGGCAGTCTTTTCCTCTTTTCTCAGAGCGAATGGCTTCAAGTAATGAGGATCTAGGTGAAGATTTTCTTACCTCACAACCTCATTTTCTTAAACGGAGGTTTGATAAGGTTTGCTTCAGTGTAGCAAGGAAATCTGTCTATCACTGACAATTCCATTTGCTTCTCCTGGGAAGGAAATGGGATCAGCCAAGGCTGTGGCTGAAGCTGGGGTGCAGTAACTGGGACCCAGCCTGACGCTGGGAGGATATAGGGGAAGAAACATGAAATCTGTGGAAACAGGAAAGAAAGGAAGAAAAAAGCAACCAAAAACACAGAGTAGGGATCACCCTGCCCTGCAGCCACATAGCCGTGACAGCAGTTGTCTGAAACAAGGGAAGAAGGTTTTGCTCATCTCTGTTCTAGTCAAATCCAGAAACAAAACAAAACAGTTCCTCGGGCATCTCCTGTTAAGGGGTTGCAGTTTTTTCCCCCAGCTGATTTAGCAAGTAGCACTCAGTTAAAATTCATTTTGCACACAGCTAAAACTTGAAATAAATATGCACTGGGCTGCTCTAAGATTGACGTGAGACATTAATGAGACATTCAGTTTAAGAGCCCTGAGAGAATCGCTGGCCTTAGCCTCTTGTGACCTGAAGCACTAAGTCTACCTGCTGACCATTAGTACTGGTCTCTTATCACCTCCTTTTCAGCAGGCACTACTGTAGATTTAAGGACAATGAACTGTTTCTCCTTGCCTTGAGGTTTTTGGTGTTTTAATGTGCCATATCTTTTTTTTTCCCCAAGAAAGAAAAACTTTTAGCTAGGAAAATCTTTTCTCTTGGATTAGATGCAGTTGTTGATGCCAAAAATAATACAACTTTTAGATTAACAATATTTTTCAGAGTGAATCAGATGACTGATATCTTCATTTAATAGCCTCTGTTAGCTTCTTCTGCTTATGAGAGGACATAATTTGCCTCTCTCTTATTTTATTTTTGGGAAGTTTAGCAGTGCAAGAATGCTCCCTTAGGATCACAAAGCAAAGTTGGAGACTAGAGATGCAGAAGGAGTATTTGTTAAAAAGTATATAATTGCAAGTGCCAGTTTTTTCTATAAAAAGGAAGCTGAGAAGCATGCTATGAATGTTCATTTGCAAAGTCTCAAGCTGTGACTGCGTAGCTGTGAATCTCATTCCGCTATTGTCAAAGCACCGCATTGGTAATTGGCAAGAATGGATGGCTGGCCACATACAAAGTAACAAAAGTTACAAGATCAGCAGCAACTAAATATACTTGCTTCTTCTCCAAAGTGTATAATCTCCTTTTATTCTTTTTCCTCTGAGAGCTGCATGATAGGTGATGAAGTATGAAGTTGGGGAATAAAGGGAAAGTGCAATCCCCGTGACTTAAACCTGGAATCCAAGCCCTCTGCTGGTTTTCCTCTCCTCTCTGCCCTGGAGCAGAGCGTAGTGCTGTGAGAGGGGCCAAAGTGACAACAGCATCCAGCAAACATTCATCAAGGTTACTCACCAAACCCTCCAGGGACCACCAGGTGCCCGGATGCATTAAACCACACACTTGTATCCACAGCTCGTTCTGCCCAGGGGAACAGCATCACCAGCTGGGAGAGGGAATGTGGAAGGAAGTTCTTATTAATGTCATGTGTCACAGTAGGACGTAAAGTGACACGGCACACAACGTGATGGAATGCAACTTGGTATTACACCAGCTATCTAAGCGGTAGGAATTTCACCTCAGCACCTAGACTGAAAATGTCTGCTATAAATTCCTGTAATGTAGGAAAGATGCCGTAAAAAGATTGTGCCTCTTTTTCTGCAACAGCTGTGAATAATTTGACATTTAGGCAATAGTGTAATAAAAATAATAAATAATAATTTAGCCAGAGCCTGTTGGATCCTTTAATAGATGCAACACTTGAGCTGCTAGAGTCTCTTGAGCATTTCTAAAATGTTATCAGAAAACACAGGAAAAGAAGATCCCATTGGTAGCTCTGAATGTCCCCTAATGATTCCCTATCCAGATAATTTGCTTAGACTCATCACCTTTACTATCATAAATCAAACCTTGATGTGATTTTAAGTCCCTTAGCTACCCACACAGAAAAGATATTTTATTAGATTGTTTTCTGTTGCCTTTTATCCTCTCCTGTTCAAGAAGTTTGGTAAATATCAAGGCATTTGAAATTATAGGGAATTTGAAAGTGTTTGTGTTGGGAGTTTTTTGGCTCAGTTTTGTCCTTTAGTTTGATGGAGTTTCTGAAGAAAAATTCTTACCATTTGGTGGAGGAGGAAGACCTGATTTTGTGGTGTATGAAAACTGAGAGAGTTGGGTGGAGGCTTAAGATTTACAAAAATGGTTACTCTAGAGCAAAATGGGGAAATTTTGAATTTAATTTCTGGTTGTTTTACACAAAATTAACTTTCAAAGACATGAGTTGTGCTACTCCAGCTGTGGCTCTGGAACAGTAAATTGGGTGGTAGCACCATGACTGGGTGAGAAGAAAGTTGCCACAAAAAGTTATGCAGAAGTAGATCTCAAAATACTCCAACCTAAAACGGGTGCTTCTAAAAGAAGTAGAAAGCAGGATTAGTCAAAATATGAAAGAAATTTCATTATGCAAGGAAATGTGGATATTTCAAACTTTGTTTTATTTTGAACATGCCAAAACCAAAACTAGTTTAAGCCATCAATGAATGAAAATTATATATCCATGCTCCAAAAAAATGACTTTGTCTCAAAGCTGAAAGTCTGCACCTTTACTTAAGCCCTTCTAAACTAACATCAAGAAAAAAAAGTATAGTACAAACCAACTCTTTTCACCTGACTGTTTTTCTTTCTGATGGAAAACTAAACTAAGCCAAACCAAACTAAAATCCCCATGCAAATGGCTCAGGTTCCATTTTAACATCAGAACCACATCTCCCGGTGGATTACACTCACTGCCAAGACCTTGTGACTCGCAGTATTGGTGTGGCCATATGGAAGGCAATATGGCAGGAACAGGGACTCCCACTCAGGAAAGGGGCCAAGAGGTGTTTTGAGAAGGATTGCAGGAACAGGGAGACATGCAAGGAGCTGTGCAAAAGACTAAGAAAGCACTGATTAAAAGGGCTTTCATGGGGAAAGGACTAGAAATTGAAGTGATTGTTGTAGGCAGAATGGGAGGGAAGCAAAAATGAAGCAGCAGATGGAAAAACTTAGGAAAGGTGCTGGATTTAAAGAACAGGGGTATGGCATGATTCTGACAGGGGAATATTTGCTACAAATTGAAGTGTCAGGATCAAAACAATTAGTTACTAAGGTGGTCTTAAAGCTCAATTTTCTTCAGCGCATTGAATGTCAGAATATTTTCAAAGACTTTAATTTTCAAGTTGTGTGATTCAACAGACTGCATTTTGTCTGTAAGGGGAATGAGTTAAACCTAAAACTGAAAGGCAAGAAGTCCTATGGAAAAAAAAATGGGACATTTGCTTTCATTTTTCTGAACTGGAGGTAAATGAGCCATCTGGAACCGAGCAGAGAAGGATGAACAGTGTCTCTGAAGAGAATGTGGAAGCGACAGCCTCTCTGAGCACTGCTTTCCACCATGGAACTCAGCCTGGCCAGAGGGGTCCTGTGAGGATAGCAGCAGGTGAGGCAGAGATGTGGTGGGTAAGTGTGAGTGAGAAAAACATAGATAAATGTTTTCCAGCTTTGACAAAGTAAGCTTGAACAAATGTGTTGTTCTCTGCCCAAGAAGGATGCTGTGGGGCAGAGCCCCTCCCCAAGCAATGTGCTCAGCCAGTTGACCAAGATATGCTGTTTTGCTTTGAAAGAACTAACACTGGCTGTCTCTGCTCCCCATGAAGAGTTAAGTCGTCATTTCAGAGCAGCTCTACGCAGTTCTGTGAGGGTGGGCAAGGGGCACAGGAGTCCAGGAGCAGGCTTTACACATGGTGCAGCCCCAAAAACCCACCCATGCTGCTGAGCAAATTCCAGCTGCATCTGAAATAAGAAGCACTCATGAGTCTGTGCCTCAAGTCTCTCAAGGTACCAGACCCAGGGACCTGCTCTAAGTACAAAATTACTCCTCTGCACAACAAACACAGACACATCCTCCATGTGGCCAAGTAGGCTGGAGATGGAGCAAACCTGCCTGCAAAACCCCTGAACACATCTGGGAATGCAGCTGTGGGGTGTGGTGTGGTGCAGGGAGTTTGAAGAGCTCTCAACTAACCCTGCTAAAAATACAGGCTCATACCCTCTATGGATCAGCCATCCCTTTTTTCCTCCTCTGCAAAAGTCTGTGTAACCAGTTAATGACCTCCTTGGCAGCACTGCCAATCCTGGCAATGGCTTGAGAGAAAGCCCTGGGAATATCACCTACATCACAGTTCATCACTGTCTCCTTCTTCCCCCATTTCTCCCCACCAAACAAGTGTTCTTTCCTAAAGCCTTTCTGTTGCTTTTTGGTTTGATTTTTCCAATACTTCCCCCTGCTTTGTTGCACTGAACTCATCCATTCAAAGACAAAACTCCCATATAGTTAAACAGTAATTATGGAAAAGGCCAGGGCACGTGGACCTACACCCACAGCAGAACAGTGATAAAATAGTTCTGTCCCAGATCCATACGCACTGCACAGTCTATTTTCAACAGTCTCCTGATAATTTTGTGAGTTTTACAGGGCAACATAAGGTTAGACAGGCCTTTTGTAGATCACGTGGAGTAGCAGCAAGTAGTTGCTGACAGACAGAAAAGGCTGCATCTCTTCAGCACTAATGTCTGGACACTGCAGAACATATCTCTTTTAAACAAGAAATATCAGTAAGGAAAAGTCTAACAGCATTTGGAAAGAACTGGGAAACACATATTGGGGGATTTTATTGCAATTCTTTGCCTATTATAGATGTGCATTTTTCTGTGCTGTCTAACTGCTGTCTAGGGCTCCATTTTGGGAACAGCATAGAGCAAGACAAAGCTGAGGAGCTGACAAATGGGCAAGTAGGCTGGCACAGAGCATAACAGTAACAAACCCTCCCCCAACAGCTGCTCCCCCTGGACCAGCCACTTCTTTCATCATAGCCCCACAGTGATGCTTCACAGTGCACATCATACAGGATAATCTGGTTGCATTGGCTTACCTCAGATATGCCATCAAAGGCTGTGGCAAAACTACACACATCTTCCCTTCTACCCTTCTACAGGGTATTGCTACCCTGTGAGCAATATCAAAACATAAGGAGGCCAATTCATTCCTTTAACTCAATTTCTACTTCCTCTCCCTTTAGTAAGTACATGCATGCTGTTAATAATGTTCCTTAATCCTCTACCAGGACTGGGTCTTTTCTTTTTTTTTTCTCCTTTAAAGCAGAAAAAAAAAGAAATGATACTATCGGAGTTGGTTTCATTTCACTTTCAGAAAAGTGAAGCATGCTGCAGTGAATATATGCAGTTGGACTTGTGTGGCTGGAACTCCCACACACGCAGACCATTTCTCCTGGGAACTGAAACGCTTTTACCATGTGTTGGGTGACAAAATACATTAGTATGTTCCTTATATAGAAACACCATATACCACTGTGTTTTAAGCATAATTGGGTAGGAACATTGTAACGTGAGCTCTAGAAAGTTGGACTCAGATGAGTGAGCACTAATTGTTCCCAAGGAAAGGACTGAGATGAGATTTGGCTTCTGTGTTATGTTCTAGTGGATATGTAGCAGGCAGCTTGTATTTGCTTTGGGTGGTTTGGCATATTCCATTGCAAGCGATTTGATAGAAAAACACATGTATCCTGCATAAACATCAAGGAAATCTGTATTTAATGAAAGCAAGGCTGCATGTGCACGTACACAGAGAAGAGAGGAGGAAAAAAGAGGCAGCACTGCAACTGTACTTACAATCAGGCTGCAGGTAAACCCTGAAACAGATAACCGCTCACCAGAAGTCATCTTCACCCCCTAAATTCGCATGTCTAGATCCCCTCACCTACTGGGGAAACAAGAGAAATGTCTCCTGTCTTATAGGGCAGTGGATGTGTGTACCACTTGACAAGATGATGCCCTGTGCTCCCATACAAAATTCATGTAACAACCCCATTGTTTTACAGGTCAGAGATAAAAGACTTGGGGGTAGACCTTTATGTTTGGATTGTGATTTTTTTTCTTTTTTCACCTTTGGATTGCCTTTTAAAAGAATAAAGCACTTAACTCCCAGTACTTCTAATTGCAACGAAAACCTAACAGCATTAGTTTCTTGAGCCCTATCCTGCAAATGGCTCTGGAAGCAGCCTTGCATAAATCCAGGGTAACAGCATTACCAGAACGTGGAGCTGGGATCTGAGCAGGTAGGGGCATGCTAGAAATTACTTGTCAGGAAATTGGCATTTATAAAGCTTGTCCAATGTGAAAGGATGAGGCTTGTGAAAGCTAAATCGGTCTTCAAGGAATAGCACTAATATCAGTCCATCATTCTAGCTCTGCAATAACCAGACGTGGAAGACTTAGTACCTTAATAGCTTGTTTATGGGTCAGCCTGGGCTCCTGTGCCCTCCACACAGGGTCTCAGTCTGCAGTCTTGCAAGGAAACATCCCAGTCTTTGTTCCGTTTGCTTTTCCTACCTATAAAAGAGGTTTCTGGAGAGGCTTTGAGAAAACACAGCAGCAGGAGAAAGAAGCAGAATGATTTTTGGACTTGCCTTTCTAGAAACACGTCTTCCTGCTGCCTGCACTTGTGCTTTGACAGCAAAACTGCTCTGGAACCACTGATGTACTCTTGTCTTTTGAGAGGTGTCAGGGAGATCTGGACATAAAATCCAGGGCACGACTGTGCATTAAGCAGCGCCATTTTCACCCCTCTCTAGCTCTCTGTACTGCAGCAGATTCTTCCTTCATCATTGCTTTTAAAGGAGAAACTCCTTAATTATTTCTCTTGACATTTGGGTTTAAAAGATTTTTTTAAAAAACATCTATTGCTATATACGCTTCACTTTTCTGTTTTGTTCTCTTTCTCCCAATTATTTTGAAAAGATTTGCCATGGCCACATTCACTTTATATTTCTGGCATTTTGGGATTTCAAACTTGAAAATATGTCTCAAATACCAGCATGAGTTTCAGACAATGAAATCATTAGCTTGAAAGAAAGAGCCTAAGCTGTCCATCAGCAGTAATGTTGTCTATGTGACAGAATGCATAGAGCTTGTTATCCAGGAAAGGAAATATTGTTTTTTAGTGCAGGAAACTACCAGAATGGCCAGAATAGCATTTATGAAAAAGATAAGGAAAGGGATTAATAAACTGTAGTTGTTGGAGCATTCTGAGTACAGTGATGGGCCAGTGAAATGTTTTCAGTGTTCTGATCAAGAATTAAGTAAGGTGTTCAGGGTGTAAAGGTAACCCAGCTCAGGGGATACTTGCCCAAGAATGTATTTACTTTGGAGATAGTTTTTCTGAAAGACTGGTTGGTGTTATAATTGCTTCGAGCTTCTAATTATTTTATAGCTTAAGTGAAATTACTTTAGAAGAAATATTGGTTTCTCTTACATCTATACTGTGGTATAATTTAAAAGCAGGTAAAATTAAGCATCAAATAAAAAATTAACACAATTAGATTCTGATCCACAGCAGTATTCAAACCTAAATTTTTATATCTGAGAAATTTCATGATCATCTATAGTAGTGCTGTGTCAGCTGAGTTCTTTATGATACCTACAACCATATACTTTGATATTCCACATCAAAACAGATAATTAATATCTTATTATGAAAAAGAAAAAAAGCTTTATTTTTATGCTATTAAAAAAAGACTGAAATAATAAAAACACTCCTGACTTTTTCTGTGGATATGAATCTACACACAACTGCTACAGCGTATGAGAGCATCTCAATCTGTGTTGCTGCAGTAAAGAACAATCAGTGCTTTACCTTCTTGTCTAAGGTTAGAGACAATTGTCATTACCTCATCCTCCTTCATTTCATATAATTCTCCTTCAGGAGAAGAAGCAAGGAGGGCTGGCATACCTGTTGCTCAAAACTGACAGATGTCTTTGCTATTATTACAAGCTTAATCATAATTCAGTTCCTTGCAGTGTGACTGTGTCTTATACTGGATCTACTGAAGCTGCAGATACATTGAAAGAAAGCAGGAAAAATATTAACTATGTTTTGCAGATCAGTTGGTGTCAATAAATATCCAGTTTGTCTTTTTTTTAAGGCTGAACCTACCTAATTTATGTTTTTATTAAATGCCAGAAGCAGAGGACAATATGAGGGTAAAATACGGCAAACTGGGGAAAAAAAAAAAGTGACTCGGCTGTATGGTCAGTTTCCTCAAGCCACTCATTATTAGCCCTGTACTCCTTGTGACCTTTCCTAGCCCTCTGCTGAGCAGAGATGTGACTACAACAGGAGGTCGGATGCTTCTTCATCACTGTCAGTTTCCACTCGAATGCTTATTTTTGGCTGTAGAGTGAGACAATTTGGGAGGGAAGAATCTTTATGTTAGAAAGCAGTCATTAAGGAAAAATTAGGTAGGCTACACTGTCGTGTAGGCTATAAGGATCTGGATGAATATAATACAGTCTCTTGGCAGCTGAGATGGTGTATCTGCTTTTAAAATTTGCCTGCTGCAGATTTTTAAAGCTGTGATTACAAAATCTCAGGTACAGTGGAGTAGAGGATGCTCCACGGGGAGCTAATGGTCTTTTGAGAAATATGCTGAGGGGATACAGCCCCCTTTAAAATACATTTTTACCAACATATGGCCACATTTCACATGCCACAACCCCAGTATTTTGGGCATGACTGTGGAGGATATGAAGCTGTGCTTTACAGTCATACACAGAGACGTACAAACATGGTCGGTGGGCTGGGATGGCCCCCCTCCTTGCTGAAGAGTAATGACTCTTACTGCCTGATACAGCCAGCCCTGCCCACTGCTGCTCTTCTGTGTCTGCACATGAAGCCCTTTGTGATAAAGACTCTCTTTTTCTTGTTCTTCTGCATAGTAGCCAGCCCTCTGCTAGGGTGTGAGGTGATGCAAAGCCTTATGTTTTCCATATCTGAGGGGAATGGATCCACAGCCTTGGTGCAATCACACACAGGTCTGACTTGTTGAAATGCTGAATTATGGATGAGTTATTTCAAGTCAAGAGGGGAAGGCATTGCAGATCATCTGGGAAAGACTGTGACTGGCATGAAGCCACTGGATTTGTAAACTGGATAGGGTCCACAGGCTGGAGGTATATCCTCCTGACACTAAGCATGCAGGCAGAAAGCTTTAAAGCAACTTAGTGAAAACGGTGAATGACACCATCAAATAACTCTCAAGATTTCTTGAAAGCATTTGTCATTTTTAGAATAAAAAGAAGAGATTTGCGCATTTCTGGCCAAAGTGAGTAAACTATTCCTTCCGTCCTGCCCTTCCCTTTTCTTACTGCATTCATCTCCTTTGTCTTCTATTTGACTAAATCCACGATTACATCTTCCTGTCAAAACAGGAATAAGATAGCAGTTCCCAGTGAATTTAGTAGGTGCTTAGAAAGAACTTTGGAGCAAAAGAAAGATCAGGATTTGGAAAGACCTGCAAATAAATTTATCCTAGCAAATTACTCCAACTGCTTTCCACTGAGAAATGGTCACTTTCCCACAGTCCTTCTTGCACTATTCAAGGCAATGTTTGCAAAGGATAACTGCTAAATTCATCTCGATTTTGTAAAGCTTAACTATGTGTCTTGGTACTACTCCTTGCTAAAAGTCTACATGTTAGCTTTATACTGACTATGGAAGGAAAAGTCACTTAAGGCAAACTGGATAGGGAGCAGCAGAATAAAATGCACATATATGGCTTAGCTGCATTTTTTTACCACGATCATCTCTTGTTGCTATGGAGAGACAGGTTTTATATATGTGCCAGAAAAATCAGGTTGTTCAGTGCCAAGCTACCAACTACTGCAGAGATTTCAAAGAGGAGTGGTAGAAGTTTCTTTCCTAAATGGGGGATTTTGAAAGACAGAGGACATTAATCTCCATTTGTCAATTAAAAGTTTGCTCAGTCATTTGAAACCACTAGATTTTTGGCACAACTAACATAATTAACTCCGCCTGGAGTAATTGTAATGAAGTCAACACAACGCAGAACTCTCACATTTATGATATAATATAGCTATTGTGGTGCTAATTTTTTTTTTAATTTGATAACATATTCCAGCAGATGCCAAATGTTAGAGCTCTTCTTTTCTCTCTTTTGGCAACAAACAAACAAACAAACAAAAATAGAGACAAAAAGCAACATGGAAGACTACCAGGGGGAAAAAGGTGAAAAGCAGTAAAAGACTACCCAAGAAAAATTAAAATCAGAGTATTCAGAATCCACTGATCACATCCTCTGATCTGATGAAATTTTGTGTGGCATTTCTTAAAATGTGGTTTTCAGCCTTAAGGTTCATATTTTCAAACCTCCTTCACATCTTTAGAATAGAGGAGGTTATTTCTAAAAAAAAAAATTCTTCTTCAAATAGATACACAATGCAGAAATAAAAAATAAACAAAAGAAGACCTTAAGTGCTACTAGGCCCCCAAGAGCTATGGTGGCTGGCAACCCTCCTGTAACAATAGGTGTTAAAGATGAAGCACCTGGAAAATACCATCAACAGAAACAAAATGTGGTGTTAACACAGATCCAGTGTCAAGTATTCCCCAGATTTCATGAGGCTGGCAAGAAATGGATTCAGGTGCACTGGAGAAAAGAGACTGCCAGAAGTGCACAGGACTGTTTTGTAGGCAGTGTTAATTTAAAAGATGTTAGCAAAAGCAGAGAATAGCACATTCTATCTTGTTCTCTGCCTTGACTGTAAATGCAGATTTATTCTTACCCACATTTGCCTTTATCAGTACTCCTCTGATTTGGGATCGGTTAGGAAAATGCTTTTAACAGTGGGCACGGGGAATGTTATTCAGCATTTCATCAAGCAGCACGGTGATCTAATCTCCTGCCAGAGTCCAGCTCCAACAAGGCCACCCGGTTCACAGCCTTCTGTCTTCCAACACTGCATCTTGTGATCCCATCTGCTATCAGCCTGAGCCACACCATAGCTTGCTAAAAGCTTCTGCTGGCCCAGTGAGCATACCTAGAGCTGTCTAGAATGCAGAAGAAGTCCTACCAAGCATGTAACACTGTTTGTTAAGCACAAAGGAGTTCAGCTACCTGCATACTATCCACTAAGGCTCCACCAAGACCCTTGGAAGTCTGTGTGGCTGGGGTGAAGCACTGCTCTTGCACCAGGACAGTTGAAATATCCACAACAGCTCCTTGCTTATTGAAACCAAAATTCACCATTTTTTCCCCCTATATTTTATCTTGATCTTGCTCCTCTGCTCATTTTCTCCAGAGCAAACACCTGGGGAAGAGCTGGTATCACCAGAAAAAAGTAGGGAACAATTGCCAACAAAGGAAGCTGTGCTTATTTCTGGTTTCCAGGAAAGATGGCAATCACCATTTTGGTTAATACAAAGGCTGAACCAAGACATTTAAATGTAAAAGCTTGATATGAAAGACAGACCTGAAACCAGATCTAGGAGCCTGAAGTATGCTCTTGAAAGACATCAGATTAAAGAGGGATCTTTTCCTTATCAGTTTATCTGACTGACTACTGAGTTAAATATACCTGTTGTTTTCTGACATTCGTGTGAGCTATCATCTCAGACATGTATTTCAGTAGAATTACTAGTTCAATATTCAGACCTGCTTTACTATAGTGTGGATCTGAATGCATACTTGAATTCTAAGCAGGCAAACATTTAATAAAAAAATCTCCACCATAAGAAGTAGAATGACAGCAAACAAAAAAACAAGAATCAAATCCCAGAGCTGTTCTCATAAATCCCCTCAAGCTCTATAATGACCTGGTGAGCAATGAGTGGTGACGTGACACGCATTTGACAGCTCAGTCTAGTTCCTGCTGGACCACACTACTTCAGGTAGATTTCCACTCCCTCCACAACTGTAGCTTCCTGTCTTTGAGCAACTGCAGCAGCTCCTGCGTTCCCAGCACCACCCCAGCTCACCTGTCTAGATCCCTGCACCACAGTCCAGAGGTCGCAGTCCTCTGACCTCCAGGCAGCTGCTTCCCACCCTCAACCCCACAGCACTGTGAGCACTACCTGAAGGCACGGGGAAGAGGGCACTGTAGCTGCTCTCCTCTGGAGGTACATCCACAGCACATGGACAATCCCACAGCGGGAGATAAACCACAAATGCAGGGCTTACAGAAAAGATTGTCTAGGTCAGACAGAAATTCTGGGCCTGTTGCAGGAATCGGTGGGTGAAATCCTATGGTCTGTGTTATGCAGGAGCTCAGGCAAGATAAATGGTTCCTTCTGGCCCTTTTATCTGTGAGTCTGTAACTGGGCACTTTGCTGGTGATACAGAACACTCATAGCAAAATCTCAAGGTCTGTCTTCCTTTCACAAGAGAAGCCTTGTGCAAGAGCAAAGGCATCCTAGAATGGACACATTTTCATAGGTAAAGAAAAGACTCTAAATCAAAAGTAGTAACATGTATGATGTTTCCCGTGGGAATCCTCCCATCCCATTCCCTGCTTCTACCACGTTTATCCAAGGCATAATTAGAGGAAGTGATACATATTGGATTGAATTGGTATCTCCATGGGAACTAAATGACTCTGAAGATCAAAGTCTTTTGTATGATAACATTTTTGTATTTTGTATGAGAATTTTGTACACTAACTTAGCTTTTCATTACCCAGTTGGACAGAAGCATTAGCTATAAAATTCTTCTGTGGGTGTGGTTGAGAGAGAACCCTATTTTAAACCTTTTCAAGTGTGTGAACATATCTCCTGAACAAACCCAATTACACTTGTTCCAGTGTGCAAAAGTAATAAACTGTACTACAAGGCCTGAAGATCCCCTTGAGTCTTGGCCGAATGAGAAAATACGCATCTTTATATATCCCTCTGGGATCTGTTGGGGATACTCCTCTACGTGGTTTAAAAATCAAGACCTGCTGTGTAATTCTATGGCTAACTTCAGGACACACTGGGTCCACATCCATCCAGCACAATATTGTGGAATTCCTCACACCCACTACCCATTAAAGAACACTCCAATCTCTGGGACTCACAGGGTGGTGGCAGTGGCTAATGAGAATTGGGTTGGTAATTGCAATTGGATTTATATTTTTAACTGTTGGGATAGCTACTGATAACTGTATAATTACTCATTTTATTGCTTCTGCTTTTTCAGTCTTTTCTCCTACTGCCCACTATCTTTACCACCCCTGTGGGCAACCCATGTGAATTGGGGGAAAGTCCCTGGAAAACAGTGTTTGAGCTACCGCATGGTGTAAGGGGCTGAAGATCACAGTTGCCTGTCTCAAACATGGTTACCACAGAAGGACTTTGCCATGAGAGGAGCACAGAACAGAGCAACAGAATGGCATCGGCTCGGGGCTGGGAGAGGTCTGGCAGGCACATCCTGGGTAATGCATCCAGACAAGGGTTCCCACTGTGGCAAGCTATGTGGGGCAGCAACTGCTCATACGCATATCACTGGTCAAACAAAGATCACCCCAGGCTATTGTCCAAGTGTCATTTCAGGCCTAGGGGGATGTAAACAAAGCTGGGGTAGAAGAATGTATCACTGAAAATGGACATAAAGAATCCACAAGGAAAGCCAACTCAGCAACTGTGCTGAAGTCAGCTCGGGCTGGATGAAAGGTAATTCTGACACCAACTCACAACCTACCCACTGAAAGAGAAAGTCTAAGTGTGGGATTAAACAGCATTAGAAGCAAGGGAATCATTCAACTAATAGAATAAGAGAACTGTGTAGCCAAAGATCATTAATTCCTTTGTTCGTAAAAATGCATATATAGTGAAAAATATTGAACAGTCTCAGGACTTCCGCCACCAAGAAGCCCAAGGTGAAGAAGGACTAATGGGAGGTCACTGGATCCACAGGTGGTGACTATCTTCCATTTGATCTCTCTCCCTCCCTCTCTCCCTCCACTCCCTTTTTCTATTTTTTTCTATCTGTCTAACTCACATTCACTGTTAAATAAAATTCGTGCTATTGACTTCGGTATATGGTCTCATTTGGACCTTAATTCGGGCAGAGACATCTCTCAATAATCAGATGTTAACACCTTCTCTGAGCTGGACACCCTGATAAGTGACCAGCGATTGAGCCATAACATGGAAAATTTTCTGAAGTCCAACCTGGTTGCTTCAAATGAGCCCCCCTGGTTCTTCTCTGGCACAAAGCTCTGCTGAATACTTTGGGTGAGAAAAGTGGCTGTATTGCACCTGAGGTTCTCACAGGCCTGATAACCTGTGACCTTTACACCTTTACAACACATAAACCAGTTTCATGACTGGTCCTTGAGCAAGTCAGAAATGTGGCCATATCTCTCTGTTTGGCCTTGGCTGCCTCCTGGCAACCACAGGACACTGAAAGAGATGTTGCCGAGGGAAGAGAGCAGCAGCAGTATTGTGGAAGACTAGTCAGCTGCTCTTCCTTGCTGTCAGGGGAGGCAGTGCAAGCATGAAGGTCTGGAAAGGAGGTCTTTTGATCCCCTCCACTCCCAAATGCATTTCCAGACATGACTGTGTTAAACTTTCCTGAAAGTCATGTCCTGAAACCAGGCAAAGTAAAGGAAGAATTACAGTTGATGGGAGCACGAAAGGTAGGGGAAAGGAAGACAGTGTTTCTTGCGCTAAAGTGTGTAAGTCTTTCTCCCAGATATACAAGTAGTATCATAAAAATTCACTATGAATATTTACGTACAGCACATAAACTGGACTAATGCTCCTTCAGAAAATATAAAAAAAGCATTCTCACCCCTGTGGAGCTTTCATGCCCTCTGATCTCACCTACGGTCAAACTGCTTGACCCTTCTCTACAGAGGAGAAATCACAGCTTTGACAAGACCAACAACACTATACTGAGATCAGGACCAGCCTGGAGATTACTCAAAAATATATTTACACAAGATGTGCTTAAAAAATACTAGCTGCCATGGGTAACAAAAATGCAGAATATTTCTGCAATCTTCTCTAATATCTCTTCACTTGGGCACTTGCACTCTGGTCCTCTGTGGAAGTCCAGCACTGTGCCACTGAAATACATCACATTATTCAGCAATCACAAAACACAGGGGGAGAGAATAACAATGTCACTGCTTCCAGTGCTGTGTCAGATCACCACATAGAAAAAAAATCATTGCAATATGACCAGGAGTGTGGACGGGAAGAAAGCTATGTCCAAAATTATGATAGAAAAAGGAGCTTAGCCTGGTAAAAAGCACTCAGGAACAGCTCAGAAGCCTCCATTATCATTAAGGTGCATTTCAGAGCATAAATTAATTAACAGGAGGCTTTCAGAAAAGAATTGAATTCTTTATTTGCAGTTCTCAATGTGAAAGCCCTGTCACCATGGCTGAGAAAGTGACTCAGAAATGACAATGAGGAAGAGACGGAGAGCTGCCACAATATCCAGCTCCCCCTCCAACACCAACCCATCAAGCCAGTCAGCCAGCAAATCCTGCTTTTGAATGTTATTGGTCACATACCATTATGTAACTAATATCATGTCATATTACTCCAAGCTGTGCCCTGTTGTACACCTAAGTGGCAGAGCATCTCTTAATGTAATGTGCAGTGGAACAAATACAGGGAAAAAAAGATGCAGATTTTATGGATAGCATGGCTGCTACCAATTTACAGACTGATTATCCAAACTGATTCATATTTTGATTTTTAATATGATTACATTTCCTGCTACCTTCACCCTCCTCCACATTTTTCTCTCACAGCTCAGATTTTTTTTTTTAATTCACCAAACAGATGCAAAAGCTGATATTTCTCTGCCCACATTTTTCTTGCAAAAACCCTGCAACCTTGTGCTTAATGAGGAGGAGTTTTAATAGACAGATAGAGAGGTTAAATTGGCTAACAGAGAAAAAAAGAATTGGATAAGAAAAAGATCAGGTTTCCACAGAAACAGAGCCACATCCTATAATATTCTTGCCTTTATGCATTTATTTATTTATTTCAGCTATATCTGTTTCTAAGCAATAGGTTACAATAATGCCCAGGAATTCAGAGTTGAGAAAACTCTGCTTTTAATAGGGGTCCAGCTGCTATAAATCAGAACAGCTTTGCTGAAGTCAGCATTGCTAATGGCATCAGCCTGATTTACACCACTTAAGGATTTGGCCCAAGTGCTCCACAGTGAAATTAAATGTATGAATAAATTAGTCAGAAGGTTTACACAAAAAGGAAGCTACCAGAAAACACTGCATGGGAGTATACAGGGTTAACACATAGATGCCCTCCTTTGGGATAGCTTTTCAGAAAGAAAAGTTTTTATGTAGGTCCCCTGCTTTACGTAGGAGAGTGAGGGAAGGTGCACACCACAGCCTGCAAGTAGAAAGGCAGAAGGCAGGTCTAACAGGCCACACAAAGGATAACACAGGGTTCATTTGGTTTACACCTTCATTTTCCATCCTGACCCTAAAACTCCTCTTCTTCTGAAGAAGAGGAATATGTTTTTAGAATTTTAAAGATATGTTGATTTTTATATTTATAAAGATATGTATAAAGAAGCGATTTTCAGTCAGCCATTGATCACTCACCTGCATATGTATTTGTCTCCAAACATTTAATGGTGTGATAAGGAACTTCATGAGGAGCAATGTGTTGGTGTTTTACCTGGAACTCAGTGCAACACTGCATTGGGCAGATGGACTCAGAAGAAACTTTGGAAACTCCAGCACTGTTGTGCCAACCAGTTCAGTGGCATTTTAAATTTCCTCCTGCAGAACTAAAATAAAAACAAAATCCAGTTTTGCTAGAATTAAAGAGAGACAAAATCTGACACCAAAACTGTTTCCCACTGCCCACATTTGAAGCTGTGAAATGGATCTCCATGTGGAGTTTTTCCAGCTGAACTTTATTTCCCTAATCAGCTGAAACTTAAGCCCGGATCTGCTGAAAAATTTAATTTTTTGGAGGTTTTGAAACCTAGATCCACATCTAAATCACCTGGTTCTGGCCTGTCTCCCGGGTTTGTGTGAACTATTTGACCACCTAGTCACCATTCCTAGAGATGTTCAAGAAACAACTGGACATGGTGTTTAGTGCTATGGCCTAGTTGATAAAGTGGTGGTTGGTCAAAGTGTGGACTCAATGGTCTAGAAGGTCTTTTCCAGCCTAAATAGTTCTGTCATTCTGTGAAAGTAAGAAAAGTGATTTCTTGCGGGTCCATGAAACAGAAACATACATCCAGGGAAAGATATGCATCCTTATGCTGTCACTTCAGTGATCTGTTCTCCCGAGCACCACAACTGCCCCCACTTTTAGCAATGTCAAGGACATCACTGCATCGCTGCAGAGAAGACCCCAGAACACAATGAGGCACATAACCCCAGCTGTACAGCAGCAGACAGCTCACCCCATCTGTCAGCCTGGCTGCTCCATCCTTTGCTGAGCCTGGCCACAGTGGGAGTCCAGCAGAGACCCCAGCCTACTCCTGCTCTCCCTGCCTGGTCCAACTCCCCCAGCACGGCCCGGCTGCACTCCCCTCACTGCCCAGCAGGTCGGCTGTCAGCACCCTTCACTTCAACAAGCCCTCTGGAGATCTCGAGCTCATTCCTCTTAGTGTTTCCCTCTGACAAAAGGGTGAAGTGTGGGGTGCCCCCCCCCGGGGGATGGGCCCTGAGTTGAAGCATGGTCTACGGGGTCTCCAAGCTCCCTGGTGTTCTCCTGTTCCTTATTGGTTATAGGTGTTTTCCCCGCCCCAAAACCTGTGGTTGTCCCGTGATTCCTGGGTCTTGGGGACACAGTTGGAAAAGGTTTTGTGCCTGACCTGGCTACCATGTGCTGGTCGCTGGTCTGGGTCTCTTCTGGCTGCCATGCGGTCAGAGAAATAAAACATCCATGAATATCTACCAACAATATTGTTCCTGATTCTTTCTACGATCCAAGGCTGTCTTCAGGGAGGGTGCAGCCCAGAACCGGACTGCAACAGTGAAGCATCTCTACCATGCAGCAATGAAGGTGGTGTCCACCAGGGAGGCCAGAGCAGCCAGGCAGAGGAGGCACCATGGGAAGACACCTCACCTAGAAATCAAAGAACTTGTAGGAACACTGCAAACCACCACCTCAGCCACATGCAGGCAGGACTCAACTTTTTTTCTGGCCACTTCCTCCCTGTGATCAAAGGTGACAAAGAATTGCCTTCAGCAGAAGAGGCGTGTGAAGGGTTTTCTATCAACTGGCTGCCTCAGCTGCTGTCTCCTGTTCTGCGTTTCATCACTTCAGGGGGCAGAGAGGGAGACAAAAGAGAGAAAAACCTGAGGAAACCCTTCCCATATAATTCTCTCATTAAAAGTTTGGATCTTTATTGTAAAGCTCCATACTGTCTTTTAAAAAGCTCATAATATTTAGCAGCAGGAGTAAAAAATTTTACAAAATCATAGCAGTATAAAAAAAATGTTTTATCCTAAGTCACACAAAATTATTCTGGTTGCACAGCACAATATTTTTTCTTTGATCAAAGTCTTACCTGATTTCTATTTTACTTCAACTCTAGCCAGTAATACCTTACCTCTTTACTAAAAATTTTATCCAGCATTAGTCAGTAACAGTCTTACCAACCACGTCTCACAATAAGCCGTGAGAACTTTCTGGGTTACCCCAAGTAATGAATTTACCACAGAAGTGAATACATTATTATTGTCACCTGAGATTTTTTCCTTGACTTTATTTTTCAGATGTCTCTGTCTCTAGAGTCACAATAATTATAATAATCTTTGCTCACTGGTAACTTAGTGCATGTGATTATATTCTTACCAGCAGTACCTGCCTAAATGCTGACGAATCTATTTTATATTACAACACTTTTCATATGTATTATAGAACCTAGATAAGGAACTAGAAACAAAAATAATTTTTCAAATGTTAGAAAAGTACATGCTTTTTGTCAATGAAAGCATGTAGATTGGCTGTAAACCTCTTTGAAGAAACTGCTGTTTCTTGAATTTATAGTATCATAATTCTACTTTTCAGAATCTCTGTTGATATGATAGTGTGCATCATTCTCCTCCTTAGAATCAATATTTTGATTATTTTGTAGGTTATAACTGATATGCAGTTATTAGCTGACTCACTAAACAAGTGTTGCTTATTCTTGCTTCTGAGATAGTTTGAGTTCAATTCCCACACGGTGCTCTATGATGAGCATGTTGCATGGGAAGTCTTGTAAAGCATCGAAAACTTTTCTCTTTAATGTGCTTATTTTTCTCATATTCTTTGTTCAAGGGTCTATTTAGGCTTGACTTTATTGACCTGCTGAAAAAAAGTGTTACTAGGTGTGGATCTTGCTGCTAGGTTCTTGAAAAAACATTTGCCTTGGATCTACTTTGCATCTCTCAGCAGTTTTTATTGATCTCTCCTGCTAAACTTTAAAAGTTACACCAGTTCTGCAGGATTTTCTTCATCTTCACACAGGGCTGACAACCAGGCCATGAAAATGCTCTGTTACTACCATTTATTCTCTGCAGCTGTCTCATCCCAGCCACATGGCAAGAGGGCATTTTCAGCAGCACTTGCAGTCTGTACCCTGTCTCTCTTTGCTTGTGTGATTTCTATACTCACTCACTGAACCACACCAGTGCCCAGAGAACAGATCCTATTGAACACTTTGCTCCAATGTTTACCAAAAAAAAATTGGAACGTGTTCTACGTAAGTTCATTTTATAAGATCTCCATCAGCTATTTCTGTTCCCATGATGGCCATCTGGTCATATTTCACTGGGGAAGGGTCAGTTTCGAAAGCATCACTCTGTTGTTCTTGAAATGAACATAAACTCATTGCCTTATCTTTGCTGCTGTCAGAAGGTCGTCAATATCTCCTCCCTGGACTTGCTCTCCAGCAGACAAATAAATGGGTTAAATCTATTCAGCTCTTTCCAGGTCTAACCAAATGTTCTCAAGCAGTTCCAGTGATAGTTCAAAATCTGGTTGGTATTTCTAGAGAGCTAGAAATCTGCTGGAATAAGAAATCATTCCTTTTGTCGTGTCTGTTTTGTCATACAATGCTTCACTGCTCAGCAGCAAAGTAGTACCTTCTGACAATTCCAGTTCAAGAGCAAATGCCTTTGTAACACTTAAAATAAGTCTGTATCTGGTCTTTTACCAGTTGCTAATCTTTTTTTATCAAAAACACTTCTGTTCGAACAGAATGTCTACCATTTTTGTGATGCATGTGGGCATTTGGGAAGCTTTCTAGTATAGATATGGTTTTCTTATGGTACAGAAGTTCAGTTTATCACTTGCAAAACAGACTCATAAAAGAGAATTCTGTCCCGTTCTCTTTCTTAAATGTCCAAAATAATCATAATTGGAGTATACCAATATCAGAAATACAAAATTCTTGCAAGTTCCACTACCAGCATTTTCCAGGTAACCATGTTTTTAGGTAGCAGAGTTACACTCCAAGGCCACAGCTGATTTGTGAAAATCAGTCATTACAGCAAACTCCGCTGAAATGCACTTGGCATGTATCATCACAAGCATTAGAGATTTAAGTGCTTCTATTCCAAGCAGGCAGCTTTCAAAACTGGAAAGTAACAATGGCTCTGGGCAGGTTTCAGAAGGCCAGTCTGTAAATTCATGCTCTGCAGTGGCAGTACATTGGCACATGGATCTTCTGAAGTTGTGCAAATTATTCTATTTCTTCCTTGTGAATTTGGAAAAATGTCCACTGGCTGCCTCTTCTTCTCTGCTTATCTCCATAGATGCGACATTTCTTCTTCAAACCCCCAATAAAACACTGTCTGTATTGTAAGCTGCACAACAATTCAGCAGCTCAAGTAAATAAAAACAGTAGTAGCAGATGTACAAATGAAATGGCATCCAACTTCATTTCGCCAACCATCTTGGAAAAGCAACTCGTGCAGAAAGGTTACTGCACACAAAAAGACTGAGTTACATAGATAAATCTGTTTGACTCAGAATTAGCAATCGTTACCAAGCTGGTTAAGCACTGCTCGGTAAACACAGTTGGTCAAGTGCCTGAAGCCATCAATTTTCCCTCCATGCACAGTGGAATCAAGACAGAGAATAGAAATGGAAAGGTAGAGGCGCTGCTTTTCACCCAGAATTATGTGCTTACTCTTTTCTATTCCTCCTGTGCAGGTGCCTGGAAAGTAGTACAGAAGGGCAAGCTCTCACGTACTGAATCTGCAAGAACACATTGTTTGATTTCTTTAAAGGGTGTAAAGGCCTTCTCACAAAAGAGCATCTTTTAGAATATTTTCCTGACTGCTTTTTATTGACTTCCTGGATAGAAATGCAACTCCTCCTTTTCTAGGCTCTGTTTTGGTATTAGAATAAGAAACTTGAAATAAAACTTCTTTAAATTGGACTACAAACAGCCTCTTCAATGCTTACTGCTGTGGAACAGGCTCAGTTTAAAGTACAATCACGTTCGCCTTTCCTGAGGGTCCCCGTGGGGATGGATGAGCTTTGCACTGGCATACCCAGACCCCTTGCTTGTCTGGAATTGTTGGAAAACTTTGTGAAACAACCAAGGCACACTGCAACTTGATCACAATAACCTGATAACTGCAGGCATAAATCAACACGGCAACCCATCCACCATTATCTCATCCTTCAGTGGCTGCATCTCTACCAGCACAGGACCAGGGGCAGAGACAACTAGTCATATGGCTCACCATGAGTTCTTTATGAATTAAATTATATATATGGTGACTATATATATTATCTTCCAATTCCTACCTGGGTGCTTTCTACAGCTCAAGCGTATTTTAATCCAGTGTAATTTTCCCAAAACTTTATCCTTCAGAAGAGCACCTGATTAGTTCCTACTTTCTTGAGCCGTGGCTTCTGCTCTTTCTTTTAGGGTTATGCTGTACCACCATTGTCAACTAGGCATGCTCTTTCCATGCACAGGATGGTTTTCAGTAAGGATTTTTAATTTGGTCCTTCTCTCATTTAACCCACCAAAGACACCTACAAGTAGCTAGTCTGCAGTCCACACTCCTCCATTTTTGCCCACCATTTTAGGAAAATTTCTTGAAGTCCTCCATGTGCCATCAAAGAATCATACAATGGTTTTGATTTTAAGGGATCTTAAAGATCACCTAGTTCCAACACCCCTGCCATGGGCAGGGCCACTTTCCACTAGACTCAGAGCCCCATCCTACCTGGCCTTGAACACTGCCAGGGCACAGCATACCCACCAAAGAGAATGAATTCTTTTTAGAGGAAACAGCTTCCTGCTTTTCTCCTGGTAACTTGAGTACAGCCAGATCCAAAGTTTTATTGTGCTTTTTATCTTTCTTTGCAAATGGGTTATGATTTTCCCCTAGTAGCACATCCATTAAGTGCCTTTCCAAGCCGGTGTATCTCTCCTGGCTCAGAGATGGCCATGTGCCAGGGCCGGCACAGCAGATTATGAAACATGTAAATCACTGTCCTGCCAGGCAGCACCACAAAACCTCTATTAACACATCTTGTTAATACACATAGAAACCTCTCCCAGGTTTTCCTTTCCTATCCTAATACGCCACCCTGTCCTTTATTCCTCACTGCCTCCTCTTCCTTCCCTAGGGAAATATCTTATTCTGACAGTTCCTATAACTATGTAATATCCTTGACCTTTTGTTTGAAGATTTAGGTAAAAGGGTTAGGATCACCACTCCAACTAGTGCTCATTCCAGTAGTCCTCAGGGAAAGTGATAGTTCAGAATCTGTCCAGAATTCACAGATCGTAGGCTCCTCCCGTGGCCATTATCTTTTTCATTGTTGTGAAACACTGTAACCATCTTGAAGCTACAGCAGTTGATGGACTGGATAAATTTATGCAGTTTCCCTTGGAACTGCAGTGCAGAGCTGCACAGATGTGCCCACTCCATGAGCAGTCCCCCACAGCTGTTTGTTTGTTTTGAACCTTGCTCTCTTGAGCCTCACTCCATGCACCTCAGCTCTCCCACTGGCACAAACAGCACACAATCAATTCTTATAGGCTTTACTCGGTGCCTTTCAAGGTTTCACCATGTCTTTTCAAGACTGAAGGCCTAGTTTACTTAGTCATCTTTGCTCACCCCATTGCCTTTGAATCCTTTCTAGCTCCTCTACATTCTTCCAGATTCAAGGAGATAAGGAATGCACATGGTATTAATTATAGAAGTGAACCAAGGTTATTTTCTGCTTTGTTCTTTAACCTTTCTTGGCAATTTCTAACATTTTAATCGGTTTTCCCAAAAAAAAAAAAAAAAAAAAAAAAAAAAAAAAACAAACAAAAAAAAAAAAAACTGCTTATGATCTGAAGGATCTGTCAAAACTCCAAGATCTTGCTCGTGGGGGCAACAGTTAGCTCAGAGTCCATAAACATATAGCCTGATGTTGGGAGTTTTTTCCCTATATACGCATATCTTTCCACAGCCTGCAGTGTCAGAGCTACAGCAGAAATAACGTGGGAGTCACTGCACTTCTAACTCTCTGTTTTTCCAGCATGCACTTACAGCATCCTAAAAAGGGCCAGAAGTGGGGCTTGCTGCTCTCTAGCTCAAGCTGCAGAGTAAAACAAATGGAGTGAGTCCAACCATGAATTTACGGTAAAATGGGGTGAGGCCACAGACATGGCTGTCAGGACAATTCACATCCCATCTCCTTCTCTATCAGGTGAGACAAGACAGCAAATTCCACCTACATCCCACCACTGCCACAGAGTTCACCAGTTCCTGCGTGGAACATATAACACATCAAAAACAAACACATGAAAGACAACATCTTGACTCAAGAAGAGTTTAAAGTCTTAGGAGACAAAGAAAGGAAAAGAAAAGCACATGGAGTGAAGTGACCTCACAAGGATATGCAGCAAGCCAGAGCAAAACCAGGAGAGGCAGCTCCATCTCTAAGCCATGTAACAGTCATTTTTAATGCCTACTCTATCAGAACAGAATAAAATATTAGGGGAACTTGGCTAACCAATTGTTCCTCTAAAAACAAAAAACTTAAGCTGGTAAGCAAAAAGAAAAGATTTCTGCAAGGAGGTTGTCTTTCTGTTCTTGCTGCTCAAGCCTCCAGCCAAAGTCACCCAGAGTTGATCTCTACTCGCATGTCCTGCTAGACAAAGGATTGTGCAACACACACCAAAACCACAGACCTGGAAAATTAATGCGAACTTTGCCTATGGGCAGTAGGAGTGAGACTAGAAAATTTGGGAAAGAAATAAACTTATTTGAGACACTATTTTCCTTTCATGTTTTTTTCTTTTATGTTTTTGCCTTTTTCAGCCCTCTCTCTTCTCTCATCCCCTCCCTCTCCTCCCCCACCTCAGTATACTTAGCAAAGCACCCGTGCCAAGCAACTTCAAGCAGAGCCATGGCAAAAATTTACAACGTGCAGGAGCCAAGAAAACATCTCCATTCCAAGCTGCATGCAGGCGTGGGCGGACTCAAGGTGTCATATCAGGCTGTCGAATAAAGTATGAGCGGACAATAGTGAATCAAAACCCTTTAAATGAATTGTTTTGTTTTCGCTCACTGCCTGGTAGGTGCACCTGTGCTCCAGATGATATACATCTTTGTTTTCCTGCTTAATATTCAGCACATGAGACACACGCATAGAAAAATAAATAAAAGGGAGGAAAGCAGGAAGAGAAAATAGATTGGTTTTTTTAAGTGCCTTCAGAATTAAATCTTAAGGGTAAGGTCATGCACACAGGAGGCTGGAAAAACTGGGCAATTACCCGTGAGGCTTGCATAATAAGTGGAGCTAGCAGGTAGGAGATGGGGGCACTGAAGACTAGGGGAGAGAAGCTGCATCTCACACACTGCCAGGGGGACCATGGGTGTTTGATAGCATGAGCAGGTGCAGGAGTGATTCTTAAGAGTCTAATGGGGAAAGGGATCTGTCTGGTGTCTCTTGTGACTGTAATGCATTTCCCCCAAGATGCAGCTGAAATATTTTGTAGCTTCTGTTGTCCTGATGCAGGTGAACATGTATAAAAGACTGTAAAATTAGTCAGCTAGTTCACAGGCTGAAATCTTGGCAAAACAAGCTGCCATTTTATAGAGTGAAAGTAATAAAAATAGGAGAGGGAGAGGGAAGAGGGGTTTCTGCAAACACAGGCTCCCTCATAACCAGTGAATCCTTTGTTCCTCTTTTCTTTTGCTTCTGTGCAGTGTCAGGAATCAAACTGAACTGTACTTTCGGCAGCAGCTCCTGCTAGATGTGAGCAGTGAACTTGCCATGCCCTCCAAGATAAAAGTTTAAAAAAACTGAAATGGAAGCTGCTCCTAAGAGCACAAGCTGTTAGAGCAAACCAAACTGGAGCTGCTGTGTTGGTTTTTCCCTTTAGGATATCATCACAGTATTTTGCAGTGATGGCTTCATACCCTGAGGCCCTTGAATGCTGGAGGGAGAGATCCTAATTTTTTCCTATTGACTTCAGCAAAGCCCTTCTCTGAATGAAACCTAGGAGTTTAGTTGGCTTCCTAGAGAGTTTAGTAAACTATTTTCAGTATGATTACTATTTAGCTGAAACTAAGCTCCTTTAAAGCTTTATATAAGAGCAAGGTTTTTAGGCTTTGATTCCCTGTAGCCTCCATACTGAAACACCAAGTCTAACATGGCAAGTGTAGGCGGCAGTGCCACATGTGAGAAATCTGCCCAGGGACTGAGGAAAAAATTGTCTACAGTTACAGGTCTTTGTTTTGATACACACTAGGATTTAAGTTAATTAGTCCTAGACCTAGACATCCCACCAAATCACTACTGCCAATCTGATTTCTTTTTCTGGGGCCATGAAAAAGCGCGCACCCACATCGCCCCCAGCATCTTACGCCTTTTCAAGTGCTCACCTCTCAAGCAAAGGACTGGGTGAAAGCCACCAAACTGTCTAAATTAACTGCAGAGAGCAAAGGAAATATGAGTGAGCCATACTCTACATTAAGAACAGGTAATGTTTTTGACAATATAAAGGCAGAAAGATTTAGAAGGGATGGAGTTATCAGTGTTCATTTGGGAGTGAATTGCATCCGAAGCTGTGCCCTTCAGCCATGTGCTGTGCTGAAACTGAAATTGGTAATTATAAAGCTGATCTATGGATTAACACAGTAGAAGTCACAAGCATCTTAACTGCATTCGGATGGTTGGTACCATGCACCCGGTGATAGCCAACCTGTACGTTCCTGTTCACTAATGATGGGGTATTTTGTCAGGGAAGGACATTCAGTCTTTGAGAAGCTGCCTTCTATAGATACATCATGCCCTCCTCACAAAAAGTTTGCATTAGCGCTAGCGTTAGCTCAAAAATATTACAGTACAGTAACAAAATACAAGGTCAGAGATGAGAGAGTTCATAGCAAGGATTTTCTCACTAACAAAATGAAAGCTTCAATATTTCACTTCAGAGAGCAGGGCCCAACAGAAGTACATCCCCTCTTTATCACTTCAGTAGGCAGAGGCATTATTAAGGTCACTGAGGTGTAAGGATGGGAAGCCGGAGGCCTGAAACTGTGCCTCTGTGTATTTAAAAGTATAGGCTTTTAAGGGAGTACTAGCAGGTAGCAGCTGTTATAAAATACATATATAAAAAAGGCAGAATGGAAAAGCAACTTTTTAAAGGGAGACTTAAGATGAACCCAAAACAAGAAAGCCCTTTCTGTCTTCGAGTAATGTGTGAAAATGTATTTCGAGTGTCCCCAAGTCTGTTCACTCCATTACATGATAATTTGTAAGGAAATCTGGAAATAATTGCCTTGACTTTGGTGATGACAGAGGCTCAGGTACTGTCCAGATGAAATTGTCTCCTTACTTTCTTCTTTCTTGCTGTCTCTGGCAAGTTGTTTCCATACTTGTCCTATGATGCCTGCATTTTTCACTCTCCCAGTATTAACAGGAACACACAAAACACTCAATAAAAAAACCTTCAAATCCTGTTGAAAGGCCTTCATTAAAATTCTATTAATATCTGTTTGTCTCACACTGTGAATAAATTGTTGACACTTCCATGTTCTTCTAAACAAAGCCAAAAATAAAGCACTATCTTTCTGAAAAACACTTGACATGTAAGAACAGCCAAGTTCTTGATGGAGCACACTATATTTTCACTAAGGGCTCCACTGTTGAATATTCTGGCAGCTTAAGATATTTGTCTAAACAGTAAATGCCGCGATAATGGATGCAACATTTCACAATTTAGTTGGGGATCTGCCTACAAGAGACACAGTTGCTGAGAAATGGACAGATGGAAAAAAACAAAATATTTCTCCAGGCCCCTGACTTTCACTAACTTTTCACTCCATAACCCTTAGAGTGAGATCATGAAGTTCCAGATAGGTTGCAAAATAATCCAAATTTTGTAGGTATCCATGTATTTACAAGCTTTCTCTCTCCTCCCCGTCCCTCCTAGGTAGCACAACTGCCCCTGTGTTAGGCTAGAATATAAAGGGAACCTAAGTGGCATTTTCTAGCAGCACTGCCAAATGACTTTAATATTTTGCAGGACATCAGGAAAACATTCCCAAATCAAGTACTCAGCAGTTTCTTTGAAAAGGTTCATCTAAGCAGGAGAAACTGAATGTTTCACCTAGCCAGGTGAGTCAGGGGTCAGGAGTCTTCTGCTTCACATCAGATGTAACTTTCTTCACAGAAGTCTGTATGTCACATAAGAGAGTTTTGCTAAACCTGCAGTTTTAGCCATTCGAGAAACAATGCATCTTTCCAATGCAGATATTTGTGCAAAAAATTCATTATTCCAGAGAAGTGGGGCTTTGCTAGGCAAAATCAGAATTATTTGGCCTTAGTTAAGCAACACAGGACTTCCCCTTATCCTTTTCAAACTTTTCTACATTTCCACTTCTTCTTCATTTATCCTATTATACACTTAAGAGAAGTTCTCTTCCATATTTTTCCCCTTATCATTCTTCTCTCCCCTCTCCTCTGCTCCACAGAAGCTGCTAGTTTAGCATTTGTGGTGGTATCAGCTTAGCCTGTTATAGAGTCTTGGTGATCCAAGACTGCTCTAAGAGGCTTTCATGTGTTGTTTTCATCACATATGACTAGATTTCAATTCTGATTATTTTTATTGCTCTGAAGCTCAGAGTATGGAGAGTCCCAGTGCAAACCCTCCTTCACTACAAGCAACTGGTGCAGCGGTCTGGCAGATTTGAGATCAGCTCTGGAAACTGCAGAGCTAAAGCCAGGAAACCTTTTACCACAGATCAGTATGAACCCTTCAAGGATACTTACTTTTGACCTTTACACTAACCTGAAGAATATACTCAGTGAAGTTCTTTCATAACACTGAGCTTTACAATTTAGATCATAGTAGGACTTTGGTGCCAAGCCAGGGAAAATGTCACTTGCCCCATTTAACTGCTTGGCCCATTTACACTGACCTGAAACAACTTCAAATACAGGATTTCTAGGAGTTTGTGAATAAATATCCTTAGTACTTTTAAAGTTGGTCAAATTTCTCACTATAAAACTATGCACTGCACCTAATTGCTCACCTCTGGCAGGATTCACTGTAAGCATTTCCAGTCCATCCACACATTAGCTTTGCAGACATTTTCCCTCATCAGTGAGTATGCTGCTTCTTCTTTTCAATGTTTCCAGATATGAATTGAAGGAGCATCCTGTTCCCAGAGTGTTTCCCAGGAAGGTTTCCTTGCAGAAGAAAAGCGAGGGTGGAATCATGGCTTAAATCCTCCAATGTGTTGCAGCCAGAACAGAGTGAAAGCAAAGCAAAAAACAACAAAAATGGGAAACAAAAGATACACCTGACACTTCTAGCATTACAGTGGCTAGAAAAAGAGCTGGGCTGGGATTTTTCTGAACCTCACAATGGTGCGGCAAGCTGCAAAATAAAAGGAAGGTATTTTGTCAGGAATGTAGTCAGCATGGTGCTGGTCCCCAGTGAAGCATCCCAAACACTTCCCCACACAACAGAAAGGTACTTCAAATCTGCTTTGAACTGAGTTAATCCATGTATGCAAGTGCCTTGTAGCACAGGCCAGACACCTCACAAACTGGCCCTGCCTGAGAGCTGCAGAAAAAACAGGCACATAATAGCAGAAAAACATAGAAGTGTGATCGAGCAAAGAGAGAGTAAAGCATTGACACTATTTCTAGGTACATCCTTGAACAATGGAGCAAACCAAACAATTTTCCCTGTTTCATTACACCTGAACACAAAGAGGGGGGTTCTGTGAATCACTCCAAGCACAAGGCCACAGCACCATATAGAACTGAGCCAAAGAGACAGCCATTAAAAGAAACCTACTCATTAAATTTTCATGCTCATATAGTGATTTAACCCCAGAGCCTTGTAAGACAAGCATTTCAGCACATCATTTTCATGTATCTCCACCAGGTCCACTACATTCCCTCTTGTTATTTTTGCAAGCACAGCCAGTATTTTATATTCTCCAGTTCATTCATTCTTAATGTTTGTGATTCCTCTTATAAAGCTCAGAAATAGAACTTCTTCCTCAAAAGATTTTGTCTTTTTTCCTTTGGCCAATAGTATTTCTGCTGTCACAATGTGGGAGCCAAGATTGCTTTGGTTTGTTAGCTTGTTTATGCACTGGCATCCCTGATCTTCCTTTCCTGTAGATATCAAATGAAATGAGAACCGTTAGCATCTCTGGAGCAGGACACTGAAAAGGTGTGCATGGCCTTATCTCAGGAAAATATGAGAATTTTCTCCTTTATCCTAATGTATTCCTTACATTAGAAGACAAAGGAGAGGGATTCATCTCACCTAACATCAGTACACACACATGCAACTTAGATTTCCTTTGTAGACACAGAAAGTAAAAGGCTCTTGCCTTTTATAATGCTTTATACCACACTCCATCTTCTCCTATGAGAATAGCCATGTTATTGAAATGTGGCCTCTTTCCATTCACAGCAGCAGTCAAGGCTGACTGCTCAGATGTAAATGGTTATTTCATACTCTCAGCCTTACGTGAGGTGAAGTCCAGCCAATGCATCCTGCTCACATAAAAAGCACAGAGCACTAGAAGAAAAACAAGGGTCCCGTTGCAAAAAAGGCTGGTATTTTCAGCTTGTGTCTTCTGAAATAGCAAGATGACACATGAAGATGGCACCTTGTAAGCTTTTTATTTCCACTATTTTCAACACTAGAAGCTCATCTGACAAAAGAAGTGGCTGAATTTGTATCGCTACATTCTTGGACTTTCACTGTCCTCTGTTACATAGCTATTTATAAAAGGTTTCAAAAATTACACATTTTTTTTAAGGAAGGATTTTGTACTTTTATCTTCTGGTGTAAATTTTAAGGCAGCAGGGACCCAGGCATTGGAGTTAAAATCCCTGCAGTTCTCCAGAAACTGATCTGGACTAGCACCCAGGATTTCCAGAGCCATGGAACTGCCCTGACTTTCAGCTGCCCTTGACCCCTTGGATACACTCTTTTAGTAGTGCTCTACTGCAAACTCAACCAAGGAGAAGGTAGCGCAGGTGCACAGATTTCTTATTGCCTTTTTTGTGGTGTTATTTCCATATCAGTTTAGTCAATTTTCCTGTTTATTCACCTTGATTATATTTTGCTCAGTGCAGGAGAAATCACTCTGGGTTCAGATATCTCATGTAAATGCATAGCTTACATTTTTATTTTCGGCGTGGACAGCTTACACCTCTGTAAAATGCCAATGACTGCCGCATGCTGGAGGATGCTGGCTTTTTGTAGTAACTTTCTTCAGGGAAATAGATTCATTTCCAGTTTAGTGAACTGAAAGGATCAGGCCATGTGGATGCAATACAAGGAGAGAGAAGGGGGTTGGTGACCTCATTTCGTTACTTTCAGTGGAACTGCATCTACGCTGTTCCATAAAACTGCGCAAATGTAAACGAGGTGTGAACTGCTTTCACATCTCATTTAGGTAACAGATGAGCCATGAAATGTGTTTCACGGGCACGTGTACCAGAGCAGTGTGCTAAGGCTTGTGACAATGAAGGACTCCTTTTATCACACACAAGAACCCTTTCTCAGAGCACTGGATTAGCTCTGAAAGAATATGTGAAGAGGAGAGATATCATCAAGGAATGGCACGTTGTCTGCTTTTATTAGCTCTCAAAATATTTTGGATAGTAATCGAAGTTCCTGGAGTCCTCTGTCATTGCAAAGATTGATTTGTTTTTCTTTTCCCACAAAATAAGTCACCTTCAGATGGTACCAAACAATGAAAATAGATAAGTGAGTAAACATAGTCTCTGCTCCTAGTAATGAGCTTCTGAGCCAGAATGCAGATTCACTTCTCTTGAAGAACAAGAATCTAAAGCAAAAACTAGTCTCCACTCATTTTTTAAAAAAATACAGGTTGCAAGTATGTTCTTGCCAATCATACACCACATGTAACATCACAGGGCTTTTTTTGTTTTCTAAAACAAGTACAGATAAAGTAGAGGAAAGTTAACTCAGGTTTAAAGTGAATGAACACAGATCTGAAAAAATTGGGAAAATGTGAAAAAAAAAAAGCCAAAGTCATCATAAAATAAAAAAGTTAAAAGTAAAAATGCATACTAAATTAGAGAGACTCTGAGATGAACTATGCAGCCTATGGAGAGATATTCACCCCCTTGTTATCAGGTGAGCATAGAAGGATATTTGCTGGCAGAGAGTCAGAGGAAAATCTAAAATGTATTTTGATGCCAGTGGCACAGTTGAAAAGTTCAGCAAAGGACACAGTCATGAGGAGAACTTCACATGCTAAGGGCAGCAGAAATGTAGACATCCAAGAGCAGAGCAAAGCAAAGAAAAGCAAAACTTCCTTCGCATCACAATTGATAAAGAGTTCAAAAAATGTTCTGATTTTTGTAGAAACCCACTAAAAGTCACTTCAGATGTCTTCATCATTTACGCCTTTTATCACAGAAAAAGTTTGAATATACCTGTTCAGAATTTGAAGTACTTCTTTTCAAATTTTCTATCAACTGTGAAACTACTAAAAAAATCAATACAAGTCTATTTTTGCTCAATTAAACACAATTCCCTTGACTTACGTTACCACTTTTATAAACATTAGAAATTAATTTTAAATTAATTATATTTTGCTCAGGAGTAGAAATTATTTCTTAGAAAGCACTGTGCATTGACAGTGCTCAAATCTTTGTCCGACAGTTTCTTGCTGTGTCCTTTTTTAATTCAGGTAGGGCACATCAGGTACGTACACAAATTGACTACTGATGAACAATGGTTTTACAATACTGAAATAATAGCTTGAAGAACCAAATACCTTAGCCATTACTTAGGCGAAATCCTCACTAATTTGAGACTGAAAGGGAAATCTACTTGAATAAAACCTGCAGTATCAGGCCAAAAATTGCTAATAAATGAAAAGGAAAGGAAAGGACTGGATGGAGAAACAAGTAAAGGACTCAGAGGAAAGGACTGGATGGAGAAACAAGTAAAGGACTCAGAATTCTGTGTAGTGCAAAAATGACCTGGAGGAACATTGCCAATGATTCAGAGAAGTTATTGCAAACATTTTTCTTCTTGTGCATCTCCCTCCAATTTAGGGAGCATTTGGGCGCTGTTCTTTAACATAAACACTCCCTCCCTCACTCTGTTCAGTCTAATTGGTACATGCCAGCTCTCCTGGATGATCACCGTCATTCCCGCAATTAAATGATTATAAATCTCTTGGCTAGCTCTCATTTTCAAGGCTGTAGACTGCCTGCATGTTAAGTTAGCACTGCTCCCACCTTGCTTCTCAACCTTTCTCCAACACCTCTCCTTCCATCCTTTTCCTACCCTTTCCTTAAGTTCTCCACCTCCCCTCATTGTTCTCTCTGAATGTCCTTCCCCATCTTTACCTGAGAAGAGCCTGTTTCACAGACTCAGCCGTGCCCCACAGAATCCACATGCAGCCAAGAGCTGCCAACAGATGCCCACAGACTCCCACCCACATGGTCCTGATTCATACCCAGCCATCCAGAACCCTTCAAAGCAGGTCTGCTGCCAATTAATCTCACTTTCAAAGGTGACTGTCATGACATGGCACGTCAGCAGTCCTCTGGCATTCACCCTCTTTTCATCTCTGCATAGAAATGGACTCACAAGAACATAGTCCTTATCTGTCCTTTGCAGTCATTTTTCCTCTAGATCCCTTTAGCGTTTTACTCACTTTCGCAGATGAGCATCCCAAAGACAGAGTCCCTGGGCTTTACACTGCAGCTTCAAACCACACAGTAGAAATGTCAATCTGTGTATCTCTGCCTCTCCTTTTCCTGCAAATGAGTTCATCTGTCTAGATAAATGGCAGCCATCTGCAGATCCTCTCAGAAAGATCACTGCCTCAAAGATAAAAGGTACAGTAAATAAGTAGTTTGTAGATAACCATTGTCTCAATTCATCATTTGACTGACTCTCAGCCACTAAACTTATTTGCTAACTGGCTGGAAAGACCAGAGGGTCCTTTAAGTCTTTCTGTGGAGCACTCAAGGCACTTCAAAATATCATCTCTTTTAACAATTTTTTTCTTTTGCTACCAGCATTACTTTTTTTGTTGCATCTTCTGCAAGGTCGTCACCTGAGAAGTGCCAATTGGGCCGCCTATTGGCAGGAGCATGAAGGCCAAAATCACAGGGTCTATCTGAAGGGTCATCATCTCCATAACTCCTGATACACTTCTCTCTTCTAGGATCTGTACATACTGGTGACCTGATCAGTTAGCCAATATGGTTTCAGGGATCAGACAAAGATCAAGGCTTTATCGTGGTCCTTTCTGTCCTGCTTCAGTGATCAAACAGGTCCTGCTGCAATTCTAATCAGCACAGCACGTGCAGACTCTGAGTAGTCGTGTTTAGGGATGTTAGGATGGCATTTCACCGTCAATGGAATATGAGGCTGAATGGCTTTCAGTTAGATATTCAAAGCCATTCAACGTTTTACATATTTTATTTAATGGCCTAGAAAATATGCTTTTCAGCATAAAAGACTGCAGAATTAATGTCTGAGAGCTACATTATTGTTACAACTTCATGCAGTGGCAAAATAGATCACCTTTCCTGAGCACTTAATGAACAAATACCATTGCAAAATCACCACTTATCCTCTATAAGAATAAGAGCAAAAATACTATGCTAATACTCTTGTTATTTGTATTTAAAGAAATGCACAAAACAGGCAACCATCCTATCCAATAAATCTATTGGTGCAGTAGAGTGCAAGTTTTTCAATGAATTTTTACTTACCTGCTGCTTTTTTGATCTTTTGAGGTGTGTTTGCATGAGGTGCTGATTGAAGGAGTCAATGAGCTTCAAGGGCATTCAGCACACCTCAGAAATGTGACCTCACAGGTGTCCGTGTTCTGTGTTTCAGTCAGTCGGAGACCACTTTATACATAACAAAGACCAAGACTGAGAAACAGGAAGTATTATAGTTCTGCACACATCTTTTCAGAAAACCCGATTTGTCTTGTTAAATACTACACCCGAATGCTGATCAGGAATCCTGGATTGAATTTAGAATTAAAAATAAAACTAACTAACAATCAAAAAAAGGCAGACTCTTTTGATTCTAAAGCCTTTAATTCATTATCAAACATAAACCTTATATGAGAAATACTCTCAATAATCTCATTTTGTGATTTTCAGGTTTGGCTTCCTTCCGTGCATAGGTTTTCTTTTTCTTTCCCTGCTTTTCTCCCCTGAACCTCTGAGGTACAGTTTCACCTTTAAAACTAATAAAACTCTTTAATCATCAGGCTGTTAATTCAAATATTTCTTTTTTACTAGTGAAGAGAATTAACTTTTCTTCACTTTCCTGTAAGGGATTTGCAATCATTCACTAATCAAGATAAATAGAAGAGAAATCACAAACTACCCGAGGCCAAGAGTTTTGTATTTGGATGCTTCATGACAAGCACATAAATCCATATGTAAGTAACCAAATAAACAACTCAATTTAAAAAAAAAAAAAAACTCCCAGCAATCCCCATTGATTTCCCTAGTCACTTTGTTTTCTTCATTGCTAGTGAAAAATCATGTGCTTGTACACAATGCCTAACTGTGGATATTCACATTTGAAAATATTTACTTTAGAAAAGCTATTCTGAGAAACTTCTGCCCCAATATAATACATGAAGAATATCAAAACTCTGTTGACAACTGTAAATTATGGGATTAAGAGGATAACTTCTTATATCTCATATAAGGTCAAACCTATTGATTCATGGTGCCACTCATGCATATTGACCTGAGGAATTTCAGGTAAATAGCAAATGAAAGTGTTCCTAATGACTGGTAAATCAAGGCATATGGGTCTGCAAAGCCTAAGGTAGCCACTGCATCATTTCACATTTGCTTTTGAAGCACATAGCCAGAAAATTGTTACTAGACTGAAACTCATAACTTTGTCACAGATTAGGGAATTCTCAGACTGCCATTTCTCAGTGGGCCTCACTTTATAATCCCTATACATCTGATCCTACGAAAGGAGAATTTCTAAATTCAGGTCTCCTAGATTTTTGCAGGCAGCAGGTTTGCATCATTTCAAAATCTGAGAATGGGCCAGGGAATGGCAAGGAATGGTAAGACCTAAAAAGTATTCAAGAGTGATGGTTTGCTTTCACCCATATCCCTGCTCCCAGCTCTCTGAAATGACCCAAACCATAGCAAAACTTCTTTGATTTCCATAATGTAGGGACATACCCCATTAGAAAAGCACCAAGAAGAATTCATACCTCCAGAGCTTAGAACAAAACCTACACCTCAAAAAATCCAAAATAAAAACATACTGAGGAATGACACATTGCCAAGTGGTTTGGCTACTGCTGGACTGCCAGGACATTAATTTTCCTTCAGGCATATCCCAGGTGGCTACAGAATCTTCCAGCTGAAACCTCAGTGCTCCAGTGGCAATATTGACACATAGCAGAAGCACCAGTATCTGACCTATCTTTGTGGAACTGCAAATACAGGATGCTGTTTACTCAGGAGTGTTATTAGCCGTAGAGTCTCTGAGCTCCAGTTGTTAGTAAACATTCATTATAAGAATCTTCAATGAAAATCACAAGAAGGCAGCAAATATGACGAGGCAGTCTTCTCAGTTTTTCTTATGCAACTGCCTCTTGGGACTAATTAGAACTGCTTTTGTAATTCACAAGCTATAAATTCCTTCAGATGCTTTTGGAAACACTATGAGATCTCGGTGAGATTCTGCTTTGTGCTGATATGGCAAGTCAGCTAAACTTCTCAAAGCATGTAACAATCTGTCTGATTAACACAAAGAGGAAAGCGGAGCGTGGTAACAGAATAATGGCAGCTGGTTTGTTAATTTGATGTTTGCCTTCCTCACTCACTGTAGGTTAATTGTACATCCTGCAGAAGTCTGCATTCCATTCTCCTGCTAGACTTTTTTTTTCATTAGCTGAATAACACCATCTTATTTAATGACTGACCAGAGCTAAGAACTGGAACAGACTATGCCTACATTGCAAAAAGAGCAACTCAAAGCCATGAGATGGGAATCCAAAATGCTGGTTAATGTTGGATACCAAAATCCAGATATTCTCTCCTTTTGAAGGAAGCAAAGGATGCACAGCCACAGATTTTAAGTCACACTTGCAATTGCTCCTTCCTTGTGAGCAGGTGGAACACCCCATCAGACACATTAAGTATGGACCAGACCACTACACAGGTATCTCCCAGACACAGATTTAGCAGGATCCCATGCCCTTACAATTGCTCCTGTGGGGAACAGCGAGCCTACAGTAGGACTGTAGTGCACAATTGGGGTGTAAGTCTGGATAACCAAAAGGACATTTCACCCTGCTTCTGGTGTGTCTCCACCTTCAGATTACAGACAAAACACAGAGAAAGTAGTGGGTCAGCAGACCACCTGAAAAGATAAAGGATTTTTTTTGCTGAGGCTGACACTGGGAAAAAATAAGAGAAAGCTGATTGTGAGAAAAGCCAGACAAGGTATCAGCAACAGAAAGGGAGTGGCAGAGCTATCCATGGCCACCCATGCAGATGGCCAAAATCCATCTGCATAAGGAAGGTCTGGGCTCTGAAAGAAAATTATTAGATCTAGAGTTAGCTGAATATAATGGAAAAAACTGAGGGACATGAGATGCAAATGGTATCTTAGCAAGATTTTGCATGGAGATATTTAAAAGAGGCAAGATTGGAAGAAAGAAACAATACCTTTTATTAGACGAGGCTGATACAGGTGGGAAAAACCAAGCAGATCTCATCTATGCTTCTCCTCTTTTTTTTTTTTTCAGTTATACCCAGTTGACCTAATAAAAGATGTAGTTTCTTCCAAACCATCTCCCTCTTACATTCTGAGAGAATCACAAGTGAAATAACTTTTTTACTATCATGCTGATTTTAAAATATAATATTTAGTCTTTCCTGTAAACATATTTGGGATATGTGAAGAGTTGATGGATAATATAGTTGTGTTTTTATGTCAACAATCTCCTTACTAAATATTATTGAAAACCAGAACTAATCAGACTGGGAGTTCTTTTCTTCTTTTTTTTTTTCTTCCATCAGCTCCCTTGGATGTAAAGTTTCTCTGTTTTGCTTAAAAAATAAAAATAAAATATTGAGTAGGAAGAAGCAATATAAATGGATAATAAGAGCAAATTATTATCGAAATGCTTCCCTCTTCACTGCCACAATAAAAACAAATTGTATTATGCTAACAAAGCCAAATTGTCAAATACAGAACTACAATTTGGTTTAATATACCGTTGCACCCTGCATATTGAAAATGTCCCAAAGTGTCTTATAAAAGTAAAAACCCAGCCTTATTACCATATGTGTCTGATTTCGTTACCAACAAAGCACTAAATTGAACAATTAACCATCTAATATATTTATCAAAGCTTTCTGGGTTTTCTTTTCCTGCAGCTGTATACAGGGCTGTAATCCTGAATTTTTTATTTTGTTTTGGGTTAGATCACAGTTTTGAGCTTTAAAGTGCAAGAACTGATCCAAAACTACATCAGCAACTCCAGGTTTAGCCTCTGGGGCTTCATCCCTGTGAGTGCATTAAAGAGAGTCTGTGAAGGTTCACAGGCACTGGGCAGTGATTGCCTTTTGCCCACACACAGGCTCTCAAAGAGCCCCCAAGCCCACTTTGTGACACATCAGGGGAGGTTCCATGTGGCTGGGCAGGTTGCATTTAGCCACCTTATTCTGGAGTGCATGAGACTCCAGAGTTTACAGACTCCTGAGTCTGCAAGACTTCAGTAACAAGAGATTAGGCACTGGATAAGTTTGTTTACAAGAGCTATAGCCTCTGTGGGTTTGAAACATGTATATAAAGACAGATTTTCAGAAGAGGTCTACTGTCATGTAAAGATCAAGATATTCAGCCAGATTTGCAGAATTATACCATAAAGATGTCAATCAATTCTAAAAATCCCTGGTTTTCCATTTCATTCCTTAAGTAGGAAAGATTTTTTTTTTACAAATATGACCCTCCAGTGTAAAGAATTCATCTGAGACTAGCTGTAATGTATACAATATCTAACCAAGTTTCATCTGAGTTATTTAAACCCTATCTTACTCTGTTTAAAATGAGAGTTCAGAAATCTCCCAGATAAAGGTTCTCAAGCTTGTCTCATTTCTGGTGCATCTAACTTTTTCAGCTGCCTGATCTCAGTCCCTACCAAAGTATTCTCCAAGTTCAAATTCGGGCATGAAGTGGATTTTTTTTTTGCAATGCAACCATCAAACCAAACTCCTTCTTTGAGAAAGAGAGAAAGAAAGGAAATAATAGCTTGAGTCACGCCAAATTTTTAGAAGTTTGTAGCACACTAAACTCTAATCCACCTAATGAACTTAACTCCTAACCCCACTGAAATTCACATTCACCCCTTTAAAATAAATCCCACTCTGCACCCACAGCTAATCCTACAATATAATCTCCTATGCTGCTTACTTCTTGAGGTCTATTCACGATTGCCAGATGAATCTTTCAACTGCCTGTTATAACACACCCTGCTCAGTACTTTTGTGGACCACTGGCATATTCCTGACAAAAATGCAAGAAGCTAATGCCAGTATGCTGTCTTTCTTCCTCCACAGAGCTACCTCTGGTACTCAGATAGTTATTTCTAGCTGCTGCTACCTTCTATTAGTAATGTCTTCCTGGTATCATTTTATCTTCATTTCAACATACTGAGGTCTTGGCAACACACACACAGTAGATGTTTGGTCACGTTCAGCTGGGGATCTTTTAATGTACAGGATTATCCTGGCAAGAGACTCCACTGCTTTTCTTGCCAGCATCTTGCATATGCTACTAGCTTCTAAATGGTTCCCTTCCACAGCAGTGGGATCTACTCACCTTCCTCTGACCTAGGCCTGCTGCTTTTCAGCACTGCTGGGATTATACTGAGGCTGGGCCACACGGCAGATGAAGTTCATCTGGTCACTGATGTAGTGCTCTCTGTAGTTTCTGCTGGCTCCTCCTTCATCCAGCAGCTCCACTAAGACCCTTTGGGCCTGCCAGAGATGCAAGTTCTCTAAACATCTTGAAGACATCTTGCATGGATGTATCTGTGATATCCAAGGAATGCAGACCAGGGAGCCAGGACACCTGTAGATCAGACAGAATGTCAGTGTTATTCCATGACTACTCACCAGTGCAGTCTTATTGTGCCAAATACAACATTCCCCTTCTAGGGGGACTTCTGTGGCCAGCTTACCAACTCAACATTAGCCACCTGCTGCCACTGCAAAGGCAGATTATCTAATTCTGAAGTCAACTTCAGTCAAGAAAACTCCACACAGCAGCTCGGCCCTTATGAAGAAAATAGCCCAATCTGGAGTTTTTTCTCCATCTACTCATTCAGTTTTTACCTGAGCACAAATTGTCATCTAACAGCTCTTATACAAGGGAAGTTTCAGCTTGAGCACAGCTTTGGGGCCACACTCACATCACCGACAATCCTTTCTATGCTCTCCTGCTTTTTTCTTCCTAGGATAGTAGTAGCCACAGTTCATAAAGTTGTCCTCTTTCCCATTTTATGGACTCTTGAGGAGTGGCCTTACTCACTCCATCACTTCCCCTAACACTAACATTTAAGAGCAAGACTTCTGCATTCTCAGATTCTCTGTCTCCTACCATTAAACTTTTATCTTAAGACCTTGTACTTGTTTTCCATTACTTGCTTGTCTCATTTAATCCTTTTTTTTTTCTGTACAGTTGATATCCTCCTGTTATTTGCCTGCTTTTCTCTAAGGTTAAACAAGATTTTCCAGAATCTCTCCTGCAAATAGATGCCAGTGGTCATACAAGTTATTTTCCTTGGTTCTAATTAACCAATCAGTTTTACTTCCAAAGTTAGGAGGGCAGAGATCTCAGCTTGGCAACATACACATCTATTCACTCCAGGAACATGCTACGAGGCAGGCAAGCCTGGTCCATCAGCACTCTAAATCTTAAACAAGGCATCAAATAATTCCTTTCATAAACCTACCAAACTGCTTTTTAAAAACCTTCAGGAAGGAGTTTTCTGAATTGCCCTGACACTTGAAAACCTTATTTTAATTTCTAAATTTTTCTTATTAACAGCTAGCATAAATCTTTTGTTCATTTATCATTGTTCTTTGTCTGAATGTGTTTTTATCCCTCCGTAGTGTTTACTGTCCTGATGTGTGTGTGGATGGCAATCATTCCTGTTGATCCTTAATACTGCTAATATAAAGTAAGCATATCCCTTTAATCTCTGTTTGCAAGATAAGGATCTCCATTCCCTTAGTTACTCTAGTAGCCTTCCTTCCCATCTTTTCCAGTTTGAATTATCTTTCTTGAGTAGGGCTGATCAGAAGAGCACACAGACTTCCACATCCATTGCAGAGAAGCATGAACTCTTTCCCTTCTATGTTGGAAATATCTCTCCTAATGAAACCCAGAATCACAATGCCTTTCTCAAAGCAGAACCCCTGGTGTGTCACTGCAATTCTGTGGGGAATAGCATACATGGATCCTGAGTCTTGATCAAGGACTTCTACTACTTCTTCATTTCCATCATGAAGCTTGTACAGTCTTGTTGGGATCATTAATGTTGAATGTCTCAATCAGCTCTTCTCCTTCTCTGTTTCTGGGTTATTGCAGGCAAGAATCTCAACTGAGTTTTCATTTTTACCTTCAGTAAACATGAAAAAAAAAATACTACCAATTCCCTTTTTTTCAATCCCACCTCCTTTGTCACCTGAGCATGAGGTTTTGCCCTTACTTCTTCCTCTTCTGTGCAGTAGTGAGGAAATGCAGTGTCTTCATGGACCTAAAACCTTAAATGCTGCCAGATGTTTTGCTTCTGTTTTGCAGACCACACTACTAAGTGTGCTCTCACCTGATTCGCCACTGGCAATAAGCTTCTCTTTCAGACCTCTAGCAGTGCCCCAAAGCAAAAAGATCACATCTTTTCCAACTCTTCCTTCTTTCACCTGTCATCTCCTCCTCCAAATCCCTTGCTTGCACTTACAAAGGAAGGCCACAACCCAGCTTGACAAAGATACACAGAGCAACACAGAACAACTCACCCAAAATGTTGTGATGCACATATAAAGGCACTTTTGCTTTTCAAGTCTCAATCTGCACTTTAGGGGAGATGGGAAAGTTCCTTTACCACAACGGTTGTTTGCAGCAGATTCTCTCCAGTACACTCCAGCTCTGGAGGACAGACTTTTTTTCCCCGGTATTTTCACTCCTGCTGCCTTCAACAACTTCCAAACCAATCATTATGTCATATATCAAAAGCTTTTCATCTGAAATTCTGACAGATTTCTGGAGAAAGGTTGGGGGTTTATTCATTTAACAGACACCAGGGAAGACCAGCTCCAGGTATAAAAATCTCTGAGTAGCCTAAATGAAGTTATTTTTTCCCCACTTTAGCCTTAAAGCCAAAATAGTGTTATTTTCTTAATAGCTTACCCCAGCTTGTTTTCTTTCACAAGCAGCAGCACTTTAAGTAGAGAGCCTACACTGTAATAATTTACTTGGGGAGAACAGATGGAAGTGGAGAGGGTCAAGGCTGAGTTGCATGCTGTGGCTTTTTGTGTGCATTCATCTGTGCTACTTTTCCATTTTTGACAATGCAATTCTAAGACTATTGGTATTTTTTCAGACAGCAAATTATAAAGTTAGAAAGGTAACAGTGCTTAGCAAACAGATAGATCATAAACTAAATTGTACTACACTGTGCCTTCTTATTTGAGTTAGAGGGTCAAATTCTTAGTACTGTAAGGACTTCAGAGAGCGATTTGTGAGGAAAATGGGGAGAAGATAATTTACACAATTTCGCCCATGCCTCTGGTTTGAAAATTGCCTCAGTTAATCCTCTAACATATATAAAGTTGTCTGAAGACTGCTCTTCTTCCATCAGCTGCCAGCAGCTTCGAGAAGCCACAGCACAGAAAGGGAAAGGAGAGGCACAGTGGGATCCCAGCCACACAGGTAAATAATGAAGTTCATCCGATGATGATCCTACTTAATATTCTCCACTGGCTTTTCAGAAGGATCATATTAAAAAGAATGTAGGCATTTTAATACAGAAACAACTAAAGCAAAATTCTTCCTCTGTTCTTGTCTTCATTTCTGGATTAGTTGAAGAGATGAGGAAAGGGATATGTCTACATAATATTGCATGTCTCTCAAATATATGTATAAACTGTGAAACTTTTAAAGTCTGTGTAAACCTGGTATTCATCTGTGAGGGTATCTTTCTATGCTATCCAGCCCTGTTTGGAACAGGCTGCCCAGGGAAATGGTGGAGTGGAAGTATTTAAAAGACATGTACATGTAGTATTTATACAAGCACAGTGGACTTTGCAATGTTAAGATAATGATTTTGCTCTATGGCCTTAAAAGTCCTTTTCAACCTAAATGATTCTATGATTCTAAAAGAAAGAGGAAGATCAGCATAAGAGCATGGTTTCTGGATTGAAAAGGTGTACTTGGTTGTTATAGTAACTTGACTTTTTTAAAGCTCACTTTGTGACAAAATAGAGGTCTTTTGCATTAGCAGAGGATCTTTTGAGAAAAGATGTAAAATTATATGTGCAAGATATATAATTTGAGAAGTTACAAAAAATCTTCCCTTTGTCTTTGTAATCAAATTAAGGCAGGAGGTACTTTCTGAGTCAGTGACAAAAGCAATAAAGCACATTAGTCCAAAAACTTGTTTAAGCTCCCATAGATACAAATGGAGGAGAGACGTTTGCTGGCTTCTGTGCAGCAGAGGTAGTTTAGCTGTTGGGAGTGTTGCAATCTCACACACGTTCAGATTCAATATTCTGCCAAGTTCACTATCATGCCGTTTGCTTAATAGACAGGGCATGGGGAGAGGATTGAACATTTTGTCAAAAAGACTCATAACAAGGTCTCTTTGGTTGACTTCCAAATGTCCTTTGTAAGGGATCACATGCTTCTTTCCCCACTCCATAATTTCTTTCTGAAAAAGGGAGATTTAATACACCTAGGGAGACAAGAGCATGTGTGAAAGTCTTGTCAACTGCTAACAAAGTGTCTTGATGCAGACATTAATTTGTACAGTGTACTTGCTTTTGGGGGAAGATCAGTTTCACACATGTCCTGCTTATTTTTCTCTGACCTTTGAAGGCTAATTCAACATGTATACTTGATTAATTTCTTGATCCTATCCAATCTGCACAAAGTGCTCTGTTTGAGCATGTGTAATTAGCCATCTTTTCTTTGCTCTGTTCCTATAGTCTGAATGTAATGAGATACATAATGCTTTCCTAATGTGCTAGAAATTTTATAAGGTCTTTAACTGTCAGTTTGATTTGCTGTTACTGTATGTTCTTTTTGTAAATTGATCCATTCTTCCTCTCTCAACATCCCAGAAATTAAACCTTTCAAAAAACCATTCTTTTCATCCACATCTAGCTAATACATAAAATGTATATATAACACCACCATAGAATACATATGCACAAACACACACAGACAGCATATGTCTAATAAACAATTTCCTCTCAGTATGCTTCCCTGATGCCATATTTGGGTGCTAAATTCAAGTGAAATTCCCCAGACCAAACATTATTCTCCAACTCAGATTTGCATATGTACAATCAACAGAGTGGGCAGTCAACACCCAGTCTCCCACCTTATCCATAAAATACGTGTCCTGTTTCTGGGACATACGTCTCAGTTTTGAAGTCAGTTGCACATGTACAAACCAACAGGCAATGAATGTGCCTGTAGAGGCTAATGAATATTTCTCTCACAAGAGCTGCAGAAGCAAAGCTCTCCAATTTGGCGGAGGAACTCCATTTTGTTCTGCTCAGTAGACATAATGTACATATCCCCGTCTAGATTTTTACTGTATGTTGAACCTGAGATAAAAACCCTGATGGAGATTTGTGGACACTAGCAACGTGTTTTCTACAGCCTGATCACGGTCAGGGACTAGAGTCCTCTTTTTCACAACTTAACAATCCTTCCTGAAACACAACCTCCTTTAAACCTTTCAGAAGGAGAAAATGTCATGGGTACCACCACTACTGTAGCTACATAATGATTAAGGACTCTCCACAACAATCCTGAAGACCAAATAACAAGCCCTTCACCAGCATAACGAACACTTATGTAAATAAAAGCCCAGTTTATTTTTTCAAGCCTACTCTAACAAAAGCCTGTCTCTTCCACAGTTCTACCTCCTCACAAAAGCCAGAGAGAAACAACAATTTTTAACGTGATTTGCCCGAGACTCTATAGCCTAAGACAACATCAAGAATAAGAAATGAGACCTCCTGGTTCATGGTCTCAGTGGTCCAGTTCATAGATCATGTAAGTAAATATATTTTGCATGTGTTTGAGAAGAAATATTGGTTCATGCATGAAGTTATTGTAACCTTCTGAAAAATGTCATAACTTGTGGAAAGGACAGTAAAGGCACTTAATGAAAGAGACTGTAAATAAATCTCCATTCCTCTGGAATAATGACTAAACAATCAGAAGATTGATTTTACAGTTTAATGTTTAATCAAAATGACTCATGCTCCAAAAAATAAATTCTTTGTCTAATTCTTAATCAGCCATAAGAAAGATGAACTACTCTGTACATGCTTTCTTGCATTGCTCTCTGCATTTACACCACAAATGCTCCAGCCTTCTTCAGGACTGAAATAGGTGTTTTATCATGATCGAAGACTACATAACAATGGCACTGACTGCATCTATGCTGTCCAAGGACTGAAGGCTTTGCTTCAGCTTAGCCACCCATAAGATTGTGAAATTATATTGATTTATTCATGTCTTTCAAAGGATGAGGATTAGCTGCCCAGGGGCACTAAATGCTGGACTGTTCCCCTGTGAAACATCCAGCAGTAAGTTTGCAAATACTTGTTTGCTTAAGAGAAATCCATGTTTAAATACCTCTCATTTTGCTAAGAGAATTTATTTTCAGGAGAACAGGGTGAAATGTCTTTCTATTTCTACCTTTAACGTAATAAACTTTTACAAGAAAGAGTTCATTTCAGTGACAGTTCTAGGAGCAGTGTGGACTAATGGTTTGTACATTTCTTCTGCAGGCACTGGGAATCTACACATAGATTATGCATGCGTGTAACCACGAGTTAAGTCATGGGATCTTGTAACAGTACTTGGCTATTCTGCTAATTCCTCATGATAGATAAACAACATGTGTCTCACTGATACTGCCCAGAAAGCAGATAATGCAGAAAGCTTCTTTCAAGAAAGGAAAGAAGGAACTTGGACGAGGGAACAAAAGAAAGACTATGTACTCTAAAGGAAAAAACATTAATCATCACAAATCACAAAAATATTTAGAAACTAGGGTTTGTGTTTGTAACTACCTGCCCACCATAGAAATTTGTTACTTAAATTACAATCACAAGCCAAATAGAGAATGGAGACAAGAATTTAGGCAGTGCCAATTTTTTTTCTGTTCTGTTTTAAAATGTATTTTCTAATCTGGTTTAACTTTTTTTATGTAGCATGGATCTGTCTTTGGTATCTCTGTGCTTCACTGTCTTTCTAGTCTGTTAACCTGTCATTTATGCTCTCCGGTATCTGCTTTACTTTTACACAGCTGCTTTTCTTGCATTTCCTGTCATCCTGCACCTATACTTCTTCTCCCATATAGTTTCCAAAATGCAATTCAAGTCTTCATCCTCAGATTTTGTTTGAAAGAGGGCAAAATAAATTGCTCATTTCTGTTACTGCCTTGAGATTTTTGACAGCTGAGGGCAGTATTTCAGAAAATAACATAGCTTCAGTTCAATCTTAACACCATTTTGGCCAGTCTACATAAATATCTCCATTTCTAAGTAGAGATTATGTTTCACTTTGAGGTCTAAATAGCTCCTCATGTTGTCTGTCCCTCCCAGGCAGCACTAGTGCTGGTTTGGTTGTGTGCAGGAGAAGAATCAGTTCCCTCTCTGACACCCGAATCACTTGCTCACACCACACTATGCTTTCTCTTTTCTGTTGTAGCTGTCTGCAGAGGAGGAACCCATGTCAGCTCCCATTTCTACCAGCTTTAGACCTATTTAGCTAAGCTTTAGACCTGAGTGTTTTTCTTCCCTAATCTGATCCCACTCTTTCACTGAAATGCTATGTCTTTTGGATTTAAGCATGTTGGCTGCGTTACAGTTCCAGTCTGTTTTGTGTGTGGCAGAAAATCTGCTTTCATGATTTGCTTAGTTCTCCATTTGTTTTCCTCTCGGCTATAAATAAACAGTGCAAATGGTATATCTTTCTGAATTGTTCCTCCCTGTCCCATGCCAGGGATGGGAGGAAAGGGATGCGAGGGTGTAGAGAGAATCCATCCACACCATGAGACAGGACAACTGAGAAAACTAATACAGAGGATGGCACATTTTGGGGCAGTTGGTGTCTTCAGGAACAAGATAAGGACAAATGTTTTCTTTTTTCAATCCCTGCAAATGTGATTTCACTGTCAAAAGCGAGCTGTTCTCTTTGGCACATTAAGAACTGAAAACCAGGAGAAACACCAGTAGAGAGTGAAGCGTTCAGAAAGGGAGCTGGAGGGAGAGAACATTAGCTCAGCTCTTTACTACATGACATGTCTTGAAGATTGACCAAAGAAGAGATTATTACTGCCATCTCACAAGAGAAACCCATCCATGATCTTCATGTGAGAAACACATTTCAAAGTTTTTTTGAGAAGTACTGCAGGGACCACAACTCTTTTTTGACTGAGTGTGACTTCCCAGACGTGAAGTGTTCTGCTACCAATCCATCAGAAACTAAACAGACAAGTGTGAAGTGGTGAGGATAGAAAAAAAATGTATTTATGTAGCTGTATGCTGCACAGCAATGACTGGCAAAGAGAGACTTTACAAACTGAGGTCTCTGTGATCTTGAATTACGTGGTCTGAGAACATGCAGTTTTTGTTGGGGTCCTGGTGGTGTTATACCTATGGGGCAGGCACACAGCTCTTCTGATACTAGAGCATAGATCTCCCAAAAGGATTTTTCAAAACTATTCCTCAAGGCTGGTTTGAATACCTCTCCTTGTTGCATTACATCAGCCCTGTACAGCTCTGCTTGAATACCTCCCTTCCCTTTAAACCAAATTCCCAGTTGTTTGGAAACACTGCCCACCTGTTTAAAAAAAAAAAAAAAAATGTAAATTGGAAACACAAAGGGGCAGCCAAGGTCCCACTGGCCAATCTGGGGAATGTTCCTTTCAGCACTGAAGAAAATGATCAGTCAGACCTGGCAGTTAGAAGCAGGAGTGATCAGATCATTGTCCAAGAGGAAAAGATATCTTCTACTTAGCTGGAGGTCACCAAACATTTTTATTTTCATACACAAGATCAGCAAGCATGAAGCCAGTTCATCTAGTGTTAAACACTAGAGGCTCAAATGTTTTGCATAGTTACATTATAATTCTCTCTTTCCACTAATAACCAAGGGGCAGCATGCTGAAAAATCAGTGAATATCATGTCGATTCAATGTATGTCAGTGTTGTGATGGAGTTTTTATGTAAGATGAGTTTCAGACACAAATGATATAAAGTTTCCATGTTGAAGCTAGGGCACTTAGCTAACGCTTCAGAAACTATCACTGAAGTTAGAACAACTGTAGAACTTGGGGAATAAAGGAGAGAGGACACTCCAACAAGTCCTTTCAATCTCCAGATTCTGCTAACTGATCCATGACAAGATCGAAAGGCTTTAGAATTATTATCATTATCCTTCATTCACAAAACCACTGCTGTATGGGGTGTATATTACCCTAAAATGCCTGAGATTTTATAAAACTTGCCCATACTTACAATAAAACTTCCAACCAGAAAATGTACTGGTCCTTTCCTCCCTGTGGCATGACAATTTCTCAGGTCTATCAACTGCTCAGCCATTCAATAAGGCAAATAAATATCTGCTTAGGTCCACTGATCTTTCTCATTTTTGAGGTAAGACAAATTTGAGGACTGAGTTAATCTTGATTTCCCCGATGGATGATGTGATGTCCATGCCCCAAAAGAAGTTTCAGAAAATTCTATATTTGGTTCAAAAGTCAGTATTTCCCATATTGAAACATCAGGATCTCAAGCTGTGCAGCAAAATGAAGGTTGTATGCAAAAAGAAAAAAACCCCCACCTCCTAAAATCTGTGAAATGAGGAAAAAAAGCCAGAATTCCTGTGGCTGTCTTCCTCATTTGTTGACTGACTGCTATTTGCTGTTAAAAGGCAGTGCACGGAGGATTAGCCAGAGCAATTTGTTGATCACACAAGCATCCCACATTCAGTGCTGTTCTCCATTGATGGACTAGTGGACTAGCAGAACATGAATAACAGGGCCACACACTACTGACTGCTGTGTACCAAGCAAGACTGACTTTCACAGTTATGGAAGCGTAATGACCAGAAATAGGAGGAAATAAGCAATTTTTATCTAGACTTTTTCAAGTTAAACGGACACCAAGATAATAATCTCTTATTACACTATGTAAGCAAAGCAATGCTTACACAAAGAGTAAGAGGTTGTGCCCCAGGACATGAACTAGCTGCTGCTGAAATTTAGAAGAAAAGTTCTATTGAGAAGCTCATCCTTAATTGACTGTAAAAATATTTCTTGCATCTTTCACATAGGCATCTGTCTCTGTGCACCCTGAGAGGACCCTATAGTCTAACTATAGCAAATGCAAGCTACCAATAAATTATTATTTTTCTTAGAGAAAAATATTTCTGTTATGAGTGATTCAGTGAGACCATAGCCTGAAAATTTCAGAAGCATCTTTGTGTGATTTCTTGCCAATCCATTGATCTGATGGGTCAGATCAGCTGTCTGTGTCCTGCATTTCTTTTTCTGACAGCTGAATCTTTTCTCATAACAACAAATCAGACCACGTAAAAGTGTTTGGAGAGCTGTGCCGGCACATGAAAACGCCAGTCTGGTGTGACACTCATTTGCAGTTCCTAAGTCAGTTCTAAAATGCTCCGCCAAGTTTTTCAATTAAGGTCTAGAAAAACAAGATGCCCTTGCTGAAGACATAACCCACTCACAACATGAAGGACAGGGGTGATAAGGGGTGTTGAGTAATGTCCCCACAACAGATTTTCAAGCAGCTATGCCCACCTACCACAGCAAACTTATTTATCCACTCTGAATAAACAATGACACTTGTCTATACAAATCGTATGTGCTCTCTAGATAAGCAAAAGGTGTTTTATTTGTCAGGCCTACAGAAGCTGATAGTGGAAAACCTGTTCCCTCCTCCTACTCCCATCTTTCTCCTTTCCTTATCCTTTCTCCAGCACAAGCTTCCTCAGAGCCAGTACTCTCCTACACTGCATAAGAAAAAGTGAAAGTATGCCTCTAATAACCTCCATCTCTTTTGCTTATGTCTGTTCTTCACTTTAAATTCTTGCCCCTTTCCCCTTGATGCCCCGTTCAGCCCTTACTGGTCTTGCTCTTTCTTACCTGACCTCTGATTGCTGCCCACCCAAGCACTCAGACATTATTTTCCATCCCCTGAATTTCCAAACACCTGAATCTAACACTTCTTCACCCTTCCATGAACCTTCTTTCCCGTCCATCATTTGCCTAGCAAAGGAGGTAGTAGCTACCATGTCTTGATGCTGTGTTTACTTGTTGATTTTCTACACTTTTTTCCTTTTCCCCAGTTCCTCTGCTGCACACTTGTTTTGTTGTCATTTCCAGAGTTGGAGAAACCTAAGAGAAGAATGGTGGATAACACCCCATGAGAAGAGGCTGGATGCAGGCCTGTCTTCAGTGCACACAGTAAGCACCTAAGAAATCAGTCGCTGAAAGATCAACAATGGAGATATTTCACAAACCAGACAAAAGGCTTAAGACTGCTTAATCCTCAGCTGAAAAGTCAGGTAGGTTTTCTTCCCAGTTGTACCAAGCAGGTACCATCCTGGAAGCTCATTTAGCCATGGAAAGATATCTCATTTAACAAGCTCAAGAAGCTTTGTTTTATACTGGGACACCTTTGCAAAAGCAAATCATCACTTCCACTAAAACACCCCCAAACCTCCAAAAACAAGTTTCATGAAACAAAAAAAAAAATACCAATCCACTTGAAGGCTGTCTGGGAGAGAACATGTCACAAGGGAGAAATAGTTATCACAGAAATCTGCAGGAAACAGGCATCACACCTGCATGTTTTTGACAGAAGCTCATTGTTAGACTACTCCTATCTCCATTTCATACTAGCTGCTTTTGAGATCAGATGGGCTTTTAGAAGATTCAGCCTTAATGCTTCCAGTATTTTAAGACCATGAAATGGAGAAAACAAACCAGGGTTGTAGCCAAAGGCTTTATGTTTTTTTCTCTCTTCCATCAGATTTTTTTAAATTTCCATTGGATAGTCAGTTAAAGTTCTTATACAAACTGAAGAATAAACCAGTTGTTTCTTGTGTCTTGATATTTCCCTTTAGAACATGGACACAGTTTTATGTATCCTGAGTACAGAAAACCCTGCAGAAAAAGAAAATGCTACATTGCAGGAATATGTTACATATACAGAATTAAAATAATTTTGTTATTCATGCAGGTGACACAAAGCCTCATTACAACGCTTTTACTCCAATTAATGACACTATTTCACAAGAACTCGCATTGACTCTACGAGGACTATTAAGTTACAGCCTAACTCCAAATATGCTGTAATCACAGCCAAGGGTTACATTGACTTCACAATGTCAAATCAGACCTTGGTTAAATAGTGTCGAGCACAAGGAGGAATATTAGAACGTGGCTCATAATGAGGGAGCTATGGAAAGTTAGCCCCCTTACCATCCTCACACTGTCAAAGGTGCCTGGCTGATGTACAGGATGAAACCTAAGCATCAGATGGTGAGGGTGAAATCAGCCATTGAATTAGGGACAGGAAGGGATGTTTCTTTCCTGTTTACATTGGGAAGAAATCAACAGGGGGTAGAGAAGTTATTTGCTTTCCTCTCTATTATGAGACACTGCCCTCTTTGAAAGCGTGCACCTAATGCCACTGCAGGGATCTATGATGCAAATGACAACCACATTCATTCTTCTTTCCTTCCTGTGGCAAGTAGCAATTTTGAGATCCTCTTCTGCTCTTGTCCTCAAGTGAGTCTTGTAGGTAGTAGGAAGAATTTTGGAGGTCACCAAGTACTTTCACACATAGGGAGATCACTTCTGATTATTTTGGAACTGGAAAAGTGAATTAGACCTAGTCACAACTGGTCTTTATTGGTATGGTTGATCCTGTGCTCGGTCTATGCAGAACTACAGAACAGGGTGGAGCAGTTTGAGATGCTGTAATTTTAAGTAGTTGTGTAGTCTGTGTTTTACTGGGTTTTATCAGAAGAGCTTCTTTCCCATTCTATTTGATGTAACTGACAAAATGAAGCCATGGTTAAAAAATAAATCAGCTCCAGTCGTCAGGAGCATTGTTATGCACACTCACATCTTGACAGTTTTTCACAGCTTTCCAGTGTAGGAGGAGAGTGCTTGCCACTAGAGCTGTAAATATAATTTTGAGAGAAGGTTTCTGCTACTTTTTGGCCTACATGCATTTGAGAAACAGAATTGAGTATGCGCATACTAAATTTTTGAACAGGATGTTGTGCAAATATGAAACAACAAGGAAATTAGAGCTCAGAAATCACAGAAAATTAAAACTCAATCTAAGCAAAGGGAAAAAATGTAGAAGAGGCAGAGACATATTCAATATAGAGAGCTGTTAAAGCAAGGATAATGGCTTTACAAGGAGATTTTAATTCAAAAGAATAATGAAAAAGAAAACAAAGAGGTAATAATCATCCATCCATCACAGCACAAATAGTTGTTTTGTACTGCATGTGAAGATTTCAGCTTTGATATAATTTTCCAAACATATAATATTCCTCCTATTAATATGCATTTGCCTGCAATGAGGAACAAGACCTGAAGTATAAATTGGAATATATTTTTTTTTCAATACCTAGACAACTACTACTTGAGTCTGCAAGACCAGCAACAGAACTCCAATGAAGTACTTACAAAAGAGACAGCAAGAGGTCACAGAAATGTCAAATGCAGCACCTTTCACGTGACATGCTGCAGCCACCCAGGACCAGTGCAAGCTGCCAAACCAAGCCTGGGAAGAGAGGATATTGCAAATCATATCACATCATTTCAGTGACATGCACCAGTCTTGAGCTGAAAGAGTACAATCTTGGTGCTTATCAAACCCTAAACAATTTTCACATTAACAGTAAGACAGAAGAGTGGAGGCATCTTTCTCAGTGTTGACTTTGGGAAAAGTAAGATTTTGAAAATTCAATGAGATTACTGATAAATCCTTCAGTGCTTTTTAATCCGCTATTTCTGCTAAGGTTGTCAATATTTTAATCAATATGTCAGAGGGCAAATGCCTTGTAGCAGACCAGTTGTACTTAACCCAATTCTTCCAAAATAAGTAGCCTTCAATCATTTTTCATTACATATAGGTTATCCCTCAAGAAAAATTGCATCTATATATCTAATGTGTATGTGTGACCTGATGTTATTCATGGTAAATGTTTCTGAGGAAAAAAGAATCCAAAACCAAAAAAGCTACTGAAATCTGAGGTCCAAGTTCAACAAATCGTCAGTCAAGCTTCTAACTCTAGGTGCTGCTTATAGTCTTCATTTACATTTTGATACCAAGCAGTCCTAAAAAAAAAGAAAGAAAAACGTTGAAGACATCACAACAGTGTCATTTTCTTCAATCATGCTATTTCCTCTTGAGAACAAAATGACACTGAGAATCACGAGAGCCATGTGGGTTATGATAGCAGTGAAAATCCCTCTCCTTGACTCCATCCCAAAAGGTATCAAAGGAAATTGTCTATGCATTGTGGGCATAATCCACTATTACTTTTACAGTAATGCTGAAGTACTCTGCAGAGGAAATGTTAAATACAACAGTGTTGCTTTTACAAGCTCTAGTGCTGTGGGTACTCGCTGCTTATTTCTTTGGGTCCTTGAAACATCACGTATAAATATATGGATGGCTCCTTAGGTTCACTCCAGAGGTTCACCTCATCTACAGCCTGTTTAGATGGCTGCCAGAAGAAGATGATGGGGAAAATAGAGCTATAAAACACACATGCAGCAGGGTGATCCTTCCCTGGTATATCTTCCCACCTTCTAGCTTCTTTAAGTGAAGATAGATTTTGAATGGGTGTTTAAAAGAGCCAGATTTGTCAGTAGTGATATCCCACGTGTGCTGTTTTGACAACCCAGTTTGCAACCTCTGGTCTAACCCCAGCGTGGGTAAGAAATGTGACACAATGATTTAACACTGCACATTTTCTCAGTGAATCGGCACACACATCCAGGATGGGGATTTCTTGATCCACAAAGTTATACTACTACGAGCAGGATAATTAACACCAACATGTAATTCACTGCCGCTTCTTGGCTCATGTATCTTTCACTCTTTGCATAAGACAGTATCTTTTTACACTTCCATCTATTAACTCTATTTTGAATGGGGGGATTCGTGGGGGTTTTTTGTCTTTACCACTGGGGGAAGAAAATAAGATGCAAGTCATCCTCATTGCCTTCAGCAGGATTGCTCTCAGAGATCTCTGTGGAAGTCTGCTGCTTACTAAGACAAAGACCAACATTCTCCAGATGACAGGGCCTCAAAGTCAGGGTTGTCCAGTGGGATGTAAGTTAAATCAGAGCTCGGAATACATGGCCTTCATCCTGACTCTGCTGTTTGCCTTCTGGGTGACCAAGCTTGAAGTATTTTGCTGTGTCTCAATGACCCTCCCAGTAAAAGGGATGCAGATACTTCTTGTGAGGTCTTTTCTGGTTTATGCTTTCCATAGCAATAGAGTTTGCTCTCATATGCTCCTACTTTTTATTCTAAGGCTTGTTGAGACTGCTAAGATATGCAACGGGACTAGATGAGAAATGTAAGAAGACCATAAAGGGTCTTACCAGACAGTCATCATCTGGATTCTGACATTACAGAGGAGACAATCGTGATGAACTATGGTTGAAAAAAAAAATATATATTAAGAAAAAAACTGGGAAGGCAGTGTAAGGAGATGAACTCACCATGCTCAACATAACTGCACAAAGTTTTGATGCAGATATAAAGGTCTGTGGGTCTTTTAATGAAAGTATCATAATTTCATACTCATTTTATGGGGGTTTAGTTGCAGGGGTCTCGAGGGGGACTGTTTATTTGGTGTGTTTGGTTGGTTGTTTTGTTGTTGTTGTTTGAGTTTTAGAATTGGTTCAAACACATAAACTGAACAACTAATCTGGAAAAATTTTAATCATCTAAACAAATCACCACGATAATTTTATGTCATTCTAAGCTTCTGCCTCCAGTGCCTGGACTTCAAAAGATTATTTCTTTCCTTTGGTTACGGAGCATTAATAGATGTCCAGCGAATGCAAGCAGTGGGGGAAAAGGCAACACCGTGGGAGATTAAATGTTTACAGAAATTGTGCTGGAACAGCAAATTATTACATACATATTTTGTGACAATTTGGGATATTGATGTGAACTGGAATAAACCTTGAAATTATGCATTCAGCCAGCCTGAAGAAAAGGAAGCATTTTGAAAACAGACTGGGAGACACTCATATCTCCCATATTTTTGCGAGATGTGCTTGAACCTACAAACAGCCAAAATACTGAGGCTTTGCTAATTAGCTGCCCTTCAGTAGCACACTGTCTAATGAGAACACCAACCTTAGAAGTCTCTCTCAGCCTCACAGAAAAGCTGTTTCAGAAAAAGCTGTAGTGAGATTTGCTATTAAATGTGCCTTTCTTAATTCACCTCATCAAGAGCATAAATAGAAAGGATGAATAGCTCACCATCTACCCTTTCCTGTCTTCTGCACCTCCTGTCCTTCCTCCTTCTGCACCATGCACACTCTGGGGAGCAATGCTGCCTTAATTTAATTGTACGTTGCAGGGAAGAGGAACTCAGGTTTCAGTGGGACCTCAGGTGGTGACAAGTAGCAGCAGCGGCCAAGGCTAAGCTTAAAGTAGAGGTGTCAGGAAGAGATTCAGAGCCCTTCTGCCTCACCCAGCTCAGCAAAGCCTGCTTAGTCTGCTCTAGTGTGAGGGACAGCCCTCTGGCAAGGAAAACATCAGGTTCGCCTATGTAGACAGAAGCAAATAAACCTGAAAAACAACACCAGGTAAGACCACAGCAGAAAAGCTGCCAGGAAGAAAAGGAAGGGGGCAGGGGGGCAGGAAAGGGTAGATTAGTTAATTAAAATCCTTCCATTTCAGGAAGCTGTGAGTATCCTTGTGGTCTGAAAGGGTGAAGCAGCTCCACAGACATTTTTTTTCCCCCAGCACTGTTACTTCAAAGCCCCACAGGCAGAAATCTGCATCAGGACTGCCCTGAAAATGAGGGCGAGCTGGGCATTGGCCAGAGTCTGGCACCATGAAGTATGTTTTTCTCTTGTCTTCTGTTCCATAGGAGCTGATGGGTGCTACGGACTGAGGGGACAACATGGCCCTACAAAGAACTCTGCTGGTTATAGTGCACCAAGTAATACAGCAGAATTGAGTGCTTTTGAAGCCGTCTGTTTTACTGCCAGCTCTTTAAGTAGAGTGCAAAAACTTTGTTAATAGGGATGTTTCAAGCTGGGTTTTTTGGGAAATGACTCTGCTTTGCCTCATGTTGTATCACCAGATTTGCTTTTATGCTATTCTGAATATCCCCCTCAAGCCTAAGAACTTCCATGGTTTATCTCTTTCCTCTGGATGTGGCGTACAATTGCTTGTCCAATTAACACAGGTAGTGGAAAAGACCCAAATCCACAAAGCAGAATAATTACTAGAAAAAGATTTCTGAGGATCCCAGAAGCTTTGGGGAGAGTGGTGGGAAGCAGAAAACTCGAACACCATGCATGATGGTATGAACAGCCCATGGGAAATAATCCTTTCAGTAAGTCAGCATTTCCAGTTTTCTCTCATTATACGGTATTTGACATGACTTGTCTCTGACACAGAAAACCCCAGATATGAACAAGGATTAGCTGAAGTATACTGCCATAAACCTAGCCTACTTTAGGTTGTGTCAAGCTCTGGAGAGCTGTAGATGTTATTATACCCAGAGCAAGGAAGTTTGAGGCTCCGTGCTGCAGGAAGAAGGGAATAGGAAGGAGGTGGTGAGTTAGGGAAGAGGTGGATGGCAATGGCACAGCATTCAACAAGAAGTCCCTGGCAGCACTGGTCCTCTGCAGGGCCCTGTGGGCTGCATGGATGGCAGTTTTTGGTAAGAATCCCTCCAATGACCTCTCATCTCAGGGAGGTGGGGGATCTGAGGAGAATGAAGATGTTTTTTCTCCCCTGCAAATAGGGTTTGCAAGTTAAAGTGCCAGTGCTGGTAATGCTAAGCACTGATAAAGCTTTAGCTTCAAACAAAGTAAAAAGTGGCATGGAAAAATAATCCCTCTTAAAGAGCTGCAGTTTCAGCAAGCTGCTTTCTGAAAGGCAGCACACTGTTTGTCTTAGCATCTAGAAACTTAAAATCAAAACCCTCCCCTGGGCAGTGTTTCTCTATTCTCTCCTTTTTAGCTCTCTCTCCCTGGTGAAAGGATGACCCCAGAGAGCCCAGCTCTGCCACGGGCACGCACGGGGTGTCTCTCTCCCTGCTGACACCTTCCAGCAGCCCCCTGGGGGCCTTTGTTCCCCTGTGCCTCCAAGGATGCTCAGTCTCCTCGCTGCCTCCTGCAGCCCCAAGCCCGCTGCACCCAGCCCGCATGCTTCATTCCACAGGAGCAGCTGTGACTCAAATTAAACAGAAGCAAGGAGCCACAGAAGCTTTCACAGAAAAACAGAAAAGAGGATTCATTTCCAGAAGTAGCTTGTTTTAACGTCAAAATGCAAGTGTGGAGCCTGTTTTGGCAGCAGAACCTAGGAAAGCAAGATATTCTCAGAAGTTACCCTGCAGATTTAGGCTCCATGCCAAGCTTTACCCTGTTTCTTCCAGGTATGTTGAAGAAATTTGTTTCTTCCATCTCTTTTCCTGACAGCCACATCACCAACTGGAAATAAGATGTGGTATCTCAATTGCCATTGGCACCTCACTTTTTGAACACTTACTTTATTTCCTGCAACCCCTGGGTTACCCACAGAGTTCAAACTGTGGAGACAACAGGTCAAATCAAGAAAACCACACTCAAACTGATTCCATTTTAAAACTCAATATATAAAGGAATATTTTAGCCAGAATAGGAGGAAGCAATAAAACATCAGCCTCTTATTTTTAACAGTATCATAATTTTCCCTGCCTCCAGTCACTCCATCTGTACAAATGAAATACTTTAGATAAAGCCACATCCCGTTAACATGGCAGAGGCAAATCTTCCCCTCTGAGGATGGGGACTGAGAGCATAAACCAACCGTTATCATATCACTACTACAGGCATATCTCAATAAACCTATCTAATGCTACTACTTCAAACAGGGTAAGCCACTATTATATTTCACTGCACAATCTCTCCATCTGAAAAGGTTATTGTTGTTACAGTCTAGATGCTGCTTCACTTAGCTCATCCTATGAGAGATGCTAGATGCAAAAGTGGAGATTATTACCAAGATAACCCCTCTGTCAGTCCTTGTAAGTTGCTCCTCTGATCTCATCCAAAAATAAGATTACCCAGAGGCTTTAATGAACTATACTTAATTGATGTCTGGTATTAACTGCACCTTCATAAGAGAGATAATATATTTTCCCCAGACACATATCACTCATACCCTCACATAAATCTAGTGTTTGTTGAGTGGGCCCATTTATATCATCTTACAAAATATCATACAGATCAGTTCTTGCTCCAGTTTCTAATTTCCTGATATAACAGATATGCACAAGCACAGTTGCCGGGCAGCAGATCTCAGGCTGTAGCCTCCACGGCATTATTCTTCCCAATTTCCACATTCATTATTGACAGGTTAAAATATATTAATTAGTAACAGCCAGGAACAGCATACTTCAGTGTTAAACAGTGGGATTACCTGGCATAGCAAAAGAAGGCACATAACCTTTAGGGCAATATCTGAAGGATTGATTGAAGGAGAAATGTACAGAGGATGTCCTCAGAGGCAGGAGCTTCCTTTTCCAGCAACAGGCATGTCCTTTCTCCTTTGCATCTGTATCAGTAGCACAGGCTCAAGCCTTATGCTGTGTAGAAAGAGCCACAGCCAGAACAAATGACTGTGTGAACCCCTATGTCTGCATGACCCTGAAGAATGGCCCACAAGGCTGAGAAAGGGAAAAAAGTTAGCAGGTTCAGCTTTTCTTGCAGAAATATCTTTAAAGCATCATCCAAACCTGGGCAAAAATATTGGTGAAATGCAAGACAGACAGAGCCCATCTGAGCTCTATGTTTCTGAAGAGGAGCTAGACCTTGGTCGTGGTCATGCTGAGGGCCACAGGGTGTTTCTGCTTGCCTTAGTGCATGCCTGTTTTTTCTTTATGCAAGAGACTGCAGGAATATGTACTCCTGATGAAGGCTTAGCAACACAAGTGCATGAGAGGAAAAGTCAGACAACCTGCCATGCTTGGTAGCAGTGCCTGGAGCAACCACATTCCTTACAGCTGAGAAAATTACAGAGCAGCACTTGGGGCTGATGATGAGATTTCCCCCAGGGAACACAATCTCTGCTCTGTAGAAAAAGTGGCTGGTCAAGCACTCACAGTGCTGGGAGATACACAACCTGTACAATCAGGAAAAAAGCAGCAAAGCCAAATAATATCAGGTCCAGCATCTGCTACTGATAAACACTTGAAAGGTAACCAGTCCTGATGATTTTTCTCCATCAGAATGCAAAGAAAATATCTTATTTCTTACGCTCTCTGCTGAATACGAAATGGAAGGGGAGAAAAAATTCTCAAAGTATTATCACTAAGAGAATGACTCATATATATACAATGAGCAAGAGCATTGTGTTTCTCTGATGATACTACTTTAAAGAGCTGCCATCCTGCTGTAGGAACTCTCATTTGCACACACATGTAGATCAAAGGACGCTAGCCTACCCCAAAACCTCCCGAGATGGTGTCATAACTCATTGCCAGGAAAATTACTTAGACATCATATACTTCCAACATATAAGATCAAAGAGAACCACGTATGAAAAACAGATTTCTTCATCTACCTGTTCACACAATCTGCTTCTGTACCCTTAAGAAACAGAAAGCCAAATACACCAGTAAGCTCAACTTGTTACATGCACCAGCTAACCACCTATTGCAGGGTGAAATTAGAAAAAAGCTTCCTCTGAATCTCTACACATGAAATGATGGAGACTGGGCCTTCCCAGTAAGGGTGCACCTGCTGATGCTTGCTTTGCCCATCCTCTATCTAGTTCTTAACTATTCATGAGCCAAGGATTATTGATTTCCAGGCTTTATTGCAGACTCTGATTATTCATTGAGGTCTCAGTGGGTAACTAGAGGAATGATTTGTTGTTGTTCAGCCATTTGAAAAATTGTTAGTGGCCAGCACAGCCTAGCCTGGCTAGTTTTGCCAATGTGATTTAAGACTGAGGGTGTGCGCCTGGAGATTGCAGCCTAGGCACATGCTTTCCTACCTGTGACCCCTGAAATTATGCTTCTCTTCTACAGTACTGAAAGTCTTCAATCCCCATTCATTCAGCAGGAACACTGAGGATTGGAGGGATATTCCTGGTGCACTCCCTGAAAGTGATCCTGAAAGCACAAAGACAGACACAAACAAGGCACTAAGGGATCAAATGCCTTGTCTGCCTCCGTCTCTCTGTATTTTGAGAGAAAATATACTTTTTCATCTGTTTGCCTTCTCATTTCATTTCAAACCGCACACAATTTTTTCCAGACTAAAGTGTCTTCATCTGCAGCCAAATAAAAACATTTTGATTTTCAAGGATTTTTTAGATTCATATCCTTGAAGTCTGTAGAGGCCCATTAAAAGCTGTGAGGTATCCTCCTCATTAAATGTGGCTCTACAGATGAGCACAGGTTGTAATAGGTTCTTCTCAGTAAAACTGCTATCATACAAGCATCATATTAGGGTAAAAAACAAATTAAAACCCTCTTAGTCAGAAGCTTATCTAGGCTTGAATTAACAGCCTGTACATCCAACTTCCTGTTTGCTGTGTGCACCCTTGCTGCAAATGTTCAAAACCTCACGCTGCTCCTGTAATTGTGTCGGAAAAGGCCATCAGATTCAGAGCACTGTTTCCCATATTTCTGAATTACATTTATAGACTAAAGCACTCCAGGGTACAGCGTACGCTTATCTTTCTGCACTTTAAAACATGGCAGGGGTACCACAGTCCTGGACTAAAGATGCATTAGCAGAGTCATGCAGTGACAAATTGCATAACACCTGCTTTTACTAGGTTTAGCTCTAGTCTGCCATTAGTCCCTTGCTTTTGTGAACAACGTATTTCCCCGTGAAAGAATAACATAAAACTCAGTCAAGGCAGAGCCGTAAATAAATGCCAGTACACTAAGCTGAAAAAGCTGTGGAGAGTGTCACTGTCGGCAACCAGGAAGGCCAAAAAGCTTGAAAGCACAAAGTTTAGACATGGAAGGGGGAGAAAGACTGGTGTCACATCGCACCACAGCCTATGTCACTTCAGGCACCACCGTAGGGCAGAGGTTTGGGTCTATCCCAAGGATAAGGTTGTTCATCTGCAAAGGTCAAACCTCATCCATTTGGCTCACCGTCCACATAGCCAAAGCAGGGTGAAGGAGAAATAGCTTACTGTGGGGCCCAGCACCATTGCACTACTGCTCTGAAGGCAGCAGCAGCCATTTAACCCTGCTTGCATGAATATTTTGGAGCATTCAGCACTGTCTGCTCTTGTTGGAGCTTGGTGCAAAGGCACTGTCCTGGGCTCGTGGAATGTGGAGGGTGTTGCAGGAACCAGCCCATAGTATGGTCCCAGTCACCCCTTGATCTCAGCACGGCACTTCAAGAGAGGGAAGCTCCTCATCAGCAATGTGGGTCCATAGATTAGGACAGCCCCCATTCAGCCATAACTGGTGAGAAACCGAGAAAAGCCAGGCTAATTCCAGCTTTGTGTGGTAACACTGATGGAAAACTGTATCAAAAATTAGGTGTTTCACTGCCTTGCCCTGCAGCAGATTAAAGCAGAAAATAGAGCTTGGGCTGTCAGGAGAGAGCGAAGCCCACACTTGTGGGACATGGAGAAGTACTCCAGCTGAGGACTGAAACTTGGGAGCAGCAGTCCCAGGGATGATGGAAAATATACTGAATAAGCCAGTGGTGTGCATCAAAATGATTTTATGTTGTTATAATTATTATTATTATTATTATTATTATTATATCTTGAAAAGAAATTGGAAAAATGGAGGAGCAAGGGGAAAATATTTAAACAGCAAGAGGAAAGGTAAGGTGATAAGAAAGCCTGAATACAAAATAGTCCTTGCTGAAGAAGGCATTTAGCCCCAGTACCAAAAAGGTGTGCCATGGGACTCCCAGGAATTTCCTTGTGGTGTTTGTTCGAAACTTGTAACATAAAAAAAAAGACACCAAAATAAGCATATCTGGTTTTGTTCAGCACAGAATTCCAACTACATTTTCACTGCACAAATGTGACACAGGTATACGTAGGAATACAGTTTTCATGCTTTTGAGTCACAGGAAATAAGGTTGTACTACAAGCTGGTGTGGCACTCATGCCAACAGGAGGCTGGGGCAGCTGATTTAAGGAACATAGAGAAAGCAGTGCCATCACAATTCTGTGAGAATTATATGCAACACAGATACCCCAACGTTACGTAAAAATCTACTCTTAAACTATCTACAAATCTTAATTAACTGCGAGATTCCTGTTGTGTTGCTGAGCATTGCTGCTGTTTCCTTGGCATGACCAGTGAGGTGGGGTCTCCTCCAGTGATAATGCTGGGTCCAGCAGATGAGGCACAGGACAGTCTCAGGAAGGCAAAAATCTATGCCTGGCTCACACACAGCTTCATTTTACAGCAATAAAATGACCAAGTGCTACATCTTCCCTTTTCACCAGCTATAAAACATCGATACTTACAAACCTCCCGTAATTACCAGAAGGGCTGGAAGGCACAATTCAAGTCTGTGAAGCATCCTGTGTTTTTCCACGAAAGAAGCCACCAACAGATTTATAGGTCTGAAAACAGGGAGGACAGGTATTTGCCTCCCTGCTCTGCCCTGCCTAAGGAGCTCTCCTGCACAGAACACTTTGGGAGGTGCACTGCTGGTTTCAGTAAGGTTGTTTTGCAAGGAGGGAGAAACAACTTTCTGTTCAAGGCAATGACCTGGAACCCAGAGAATTGTCTTTTAGCTCTGAGACTGCTGCAGATTCCTTACTGGCTTTGACTTAGCTGTTTAATCTTCCTGCACTTCAGTTATCCTGTTAGGAGAATCAGGAGATAACCCTTTTAACTCACATGGGTGTTGTAGGTGCATTCAAGTTGCTGAAGAGCTCTGATACTAAGATGATTTAGGCTATAAAAGTACATAAGTGTATTAGGAATTCTGTAGCTAGCTGATTCCTATTTCATAACACCCACTAAAACTGGCATATGGAGTTCTAAATCCGTAGATAAATTCATTTTAATCCCCAAATCTAGTCAATGGCATTGGTTTCCTTTAAGATCAGTGTACACACACAGAGCTCATGCTATCCCAAGCCATGTGAATATTACTGGGTTAAGAGAAGCCAGAAAAAAAGAGGAAAAGAAATAAAAACAATGGAGAAATAAAACCATTTAATTATAATCATTCATAATTCATCAATGTTTCAGCTGGTGTGTTTAAACTTTTCACAAGTAGATCCTTGCATAAATTCCCACATGCAAAATGTTATTCATGCTAATTTAGTTTTTGCAATTCAGAGGCCAGTTCAGGGACATTGTACTTCAAAAGTGTAGAGTTAGTTTCAAGCTNCTTGGGCTGTCAGGAGAGAGCGAAGCCCACACTTGTGGGACATGGAGAAGTACTCCAGCTGAGGACTGAAACTTGGGAGCAGCAGTCCCAGGGATGATGGAAAATATACTGAATAAGCCAGTGGTGTGCATCAAAATGATTTTATGTTGTTATAATTATTATTATTATTATTATTATT
>VYXC01001445.1:839445-1014693 GCA_013397175.1 Platysteira castanea
AGATTCCTGTTGTGTTGCTGAGCATTGCTGCTGTTTCCTTGGCATGACCAGTGAGGTGGGGTCTCCTCCAGTGATAATGCTGGGTCCAGCAGATGAGGCACAGGACAGTCTCAGGAAGGCAAAAATCTATGCCTGGCTCACACACAGTTTCATTTTACAGCAATAAAATGACCAAGTACTACATCTTCCCTTTTCACCAGCTATAAAACATCGACACTTACAAACCTCCCGTAATTACCAGAAGGGCTGGAAGGCACAATTCAAGTCTGTGAAGCATCCTGTGTTTTTCCACGAAAGAAGCCACCAACAGATTTATAGGTCTGAAAACAGGGAGGACAGGTATTTGCCTCCCTGCTCTGCCCTGCCTAAGGAGCTCTCCTGCACAGAACACTTTGGGAGGTGCACTGCTGGTTTCAGTAAGGTTGTTTTGCAAGGAGGGAGAAACAACTTTCTGTTCAAGGCAATGACCTGGAACCCAGAGAATTGTCTTTTAGCTCTGAGACTGCTGCAGATTCCTTACTGGCTTTGACTTAGCTGTTTAATCTTCCTGCACTTCAGTTATCCTGTTAGGAGAATCAGGAGATAACCCTTTTAACTCACATGGGTGTTGTAGGTGCATTCAAGTTGCTGAAGAGCTCTGATACTAAGATGATTTAGGCTATAAAAGTACATAAGTGTATTAGGAATTCTGTAGCTAGCTGATTCCTATTTCATAACACCCACTAAAACTGGCATATGGAGTTCTAAATCCGTAGATAAATTCATTTTAATCCCCAAATCTAGTCAATGGCATTGGTTTCCTTTAAGATCAGTGTACACACACAGAGCTCATGCTATCCCAAGCCATGTGAATATTACTGGGTTAAGAGAAGCCAGAAAAAAAGAGGAAAAGAAATAAAAACAATGGAGAAATAAAACCATTTAATTATAATCATTCATAATTCATCAATGTTTCAGCTGGTGTGTTTAAACTTTTCACAAGTAGATCCTTGCATAAATTCCCACATGCAAAATGTTATTCATGCTAATTTAGTTTTTGCAATTCAGAGGCCAGTTCAGGGACATTGTACTTCAAAAGTGTAGAGTTAGTTTCAAGCTGAACTATGAACAGAAGAAATGCCTTGAACAAACTAATCATGGGGTCTTTCTTTTTACTGTAGCAGATCACAGCTTAACAAAAACAGCATGTATACTGAGGGTTGCATACTACAGAGCAAAGAGGGTATAAATTGCATTGACAAGAATATAACTAATAAAAACACCACGACATAAAGAAACCACATAATGTTAGATATGAAGTGCCCTCTCAGAGATCAAACTTCAGTCTGAGTACAGTGAACTTAGTGGAATAAGTATCACTCTTGTAGTATGACTAATGCAATCATCTCATTCATGTGACCTGACAAGAGCTTTCTGTATGTGAGATTTAAGGTGAGAATTTAATAACATCATTGAGCTAGAGCTAATGTCATCTGGCACTTTAAATCTCTCCGATGGAAAGTTATCAGCAGATAAAAACCTTTTGTTGAGTTCAGTTAGTGATTCAGAGAGGTAAATTTGCTGAAATGTCAAGACTGAAATGAAAGGTAGTGTTAACATTCATTCTTTCACAATAAAGAATGAATTTAGGAGCTCAGGAAGGCTGGTGTGTAGAGCCCTAGATAAAACCAAACATAGCCTGGGCAGATGCTATTTCAAACTTACTCTTCTGCCTCCGTGTTTCACTTTAAAACTTATCAGAAGACTAAATAAAAACAAGGAAAAACCTCATCTATTTCACCACTGGGTGTCCTTTAACTAGATAATTAGCTAATGTCCTTCTAGCTGTCTGAGGCACACGGGTGCAGAAAAATATCCGTGTGGCAGCAGTAGAAAACGATAAAGAATACTTCATCTGGCAGTCTAAATAAGCCTTAAAATTTGAAGAATGAGATAACTTGACTTTTATTTCCTAAAACATTTCTGTTGTAAAGGATCATGACTTCTAGTCTTCCCGCAACCTGGATTTGATGGCAAACCTTCATCAGATTATAAAAGGAAAGAAATTGGATTTTTAAAGGGAATAAAAAGACATCATTGTAAGTGTTTTAAAAATTAGCAAGGGATTTTTTTGGATGAGGGATTGAATTGTCTTGCCAGGAGACATTTAGGTCTATGTATATTGCCAGTAGCAGCAGCAAAGGAAAAAAGAGCCCGTGGAAGAGTTAATGATTAGGTGCATGGTTTGGATGAAAACACAAAGTTAAATTACCAGTTTTCTTCTCTAGGTCACTTTCCAGATGAAATGAACGCAGGGCCTTCATCAAATTTGATATGAAAAAAGCATTTGATGAAATGTCTTGTGAGAAAATATTTATTAAGCAGGGAAAGACAGAGATTAGTGGAAGAAATATAGTGATATGGATTTTAAATGGAAGTTCTTGGACAAAATTGAGCTGACCGTGGCTGTAGCTGAAAAATCAGTGTGAGCCATTCACATCTCATATTTTCATATAACAACAAGTTAGAAACAGGACTGAGCTATGACATTTGCTGAGGGATGTCATTGGTAAAGATGAGCATTAGCATATTGCGTGGGAAGTACCTGAGACTTTCAAGAACAGGAGTAGTGGAAATGGAATCAAATTGCCTAGTACAAAAGTGGCATCAGCTTGCACTTACAGACTAGAAACGAGAAGCTTTTCTCTGAGCTGAGAACTCATTAGTCAGTGATGACAGACAGGGAAAAAGGCCTGAGGGTTATTCATGGAAGACAGGATGACTGAGCCATGATGGAAAGTGTAAATACAGTCCTTGTTGTTATCAGGTAAAAAATGTTTCTGGTAGAAACAGGGAAGTGTTAGTGCTGTTATAGAGCTGATAGGTGTCACAGAGGTACCAACTGCAGTACGCTTCCAAGCAGCCTTATTTAAACACAAAAAAAAACTCGAATCACAAGCAGGTAATCATTATAATTAAGGAAATTAACAGCTTCATCTTCCAAAAAGATGCAAACAGAAGTGAAACCAAGGCTTCAGGAGCTATGAATGCTGTCCACAAGCATAACAGAGAATAAACACCTTCTAGGATAGATGAAGAGTAAAGGACAATACATGCAGTGAAAATCATCAATTTGTCATGATCACAGATTAAGACAGAGGTCAGAAGATAGGCAGAAGAGCCCTCTTCCTGCGGGAAGGTAGTAAAACAAACTCAAAAAGGAACAAAATCTCCTTCTAGTTTTAGGGTGCAATGTGCTCCTCTTCCTGGCATCATATGACCTGAGTACTTGCAAAACAGATTTACCTCAGCCCAGGTGGACCCTTCCAGTTCCATATCTCTATGCATTGCTCTTAAAAAAATAATATTTCCCTCCCATTCCCCGTTTGCATTCCCAACTCAAATATCAGTAACTGGACTTAGCTGGCGTTCTGAAACCTGTGGATGTTTAAAAGCTCAAAAAGGATATTCTTTTCCCTTGTATGTAGCTTTTTCAGCCCTTCTTTCTGAACCAGCTGAATTATAAATATGAGTACCTGAATTAACCTGATAGAGTCCTGGTATAAATCAAACAGGTGAAATTGAAACTTTAATCCTTCTAAAAAATGTGCTTGCTACCAGAAAATAAAACACCATAGCAGGGATGGAGGTACTTTGGCTCTAAAAAACAAAGAAAGAAACAAATGGACAAAAAAAAAGCTTTTTACAAATTACTCAGTCCACGAAGGTCAATATATCACCAGATTATTGCAATTCTACAAAGATTTATCTTACATAATCTTCTGTGATGTTACATGTACAGAATCTTCTAATGTATAAGTATTAATCTAAGCAGATAATGGCTGAGAAGCTATTTATTAATAGCTTGGAAGACCTTGTGAGAAGAGTTTGATATTTTTTAAAACTTTTTGATGAAGGCGGGGTTCAGTCTCATATTACCATTGTTTGCAATGATCGTGTAGCTTTCTTTACCCAACATTGCTGCATGAGGCTTCTTTTTCAGTCTGACTTATGGCCAGAAAGGCCTTTGGTATTATGGATCACCCTGGGAGTAAATTGCTTTCATTTCCTTTCACATTTCAGAAGCAAGAAATAATTTCTCAATTTTTTTGGCACCAAGAATGTTCAGACTTACAGGAGTGCCAGTGAGAGCTGGTTATATCCTGGATGGACACTTTCAACATCAACATTGAACGAAACTGAGACCTTTTTTCTCAAGTAGGATACTCGCGTTGGTCATGAACCCACTCATTCTCAGATGAGTAATGAAATATATGTTAGTGAAAAGCATTCTCCACTGCTGGCCATGCTTTGGGTACAATACCTAATGGAATAGAAAAAAACACAGATTAAGCAAAATCTTAAAAACACACAGATCTCAGATTTCAAAAGATAGCAGAGGAAGAGAAAATGTGAGACAAGCAAGAGATTTTTCACCAGAAGAAGCTGTGCTAAAGCTGGCAGAGACACACCAGGACAGAATTTGAGTGCGAGGAGCTTCCCATTCAAAACTGTCCCTACCCACAAACTGTGTGCAACCAGCACCTCAAAGATACCACTCCTGGCTCCCCGCAGCCCATCCTGGAAAAGTGGGGATTTAAAATAGCCAAGAAACATGTTCTAAGAACTCTAACATCTCTTCAGCACTGCTTCCTCCATCTTGTCCAGTTTTGATTCCTCTTTGATCTAAATGTGGCTGAATTTTAATTCTTGGTTAATTATGATTCTGTTCAATTAAGGTTACAGGCTATTTTCCAAGGGAAGTCACTCCAGAACATCATAGAACAGCTTTGGCTGGAAGGACCTTTATAGGTCACCTAGTCAACCAGAGCATCATCAGGAGCAGGATATAAGGAACCTCAAGGCCAAAGATATGTCCTTCATTGCACTCTCAGAGAAATGGAGTAAGAATTTATGAAATTATGTGAGAGGATGGGATTTTAAGGGACCTCATGAAATTTTTCCTTCAGTTTTCATCCCCTGCAGGTGTAAAATACTCAGCCAACAATGCAAATTGTGTGTTAGATTTTTGTTTTCGTCAGATTGAATCTCCCACTTAAATGCAGGCCAGATTCCTGGGTACATCCAGAACTCCAGGTAGGCCCTGGCATCCCAGGTAAGCAGAGATTTGTACCAGATCATGTCTCCTTGTGGAAGTGAGACTTAATGACCTGTTTTTAAACCTAGACCTGCCAATCAGACTACCATGCTACCTACCACTGCTACAGTCATGGGGACTGCTACAGTCATGGGGACTCAGCCTCTGACATGGTTTAAAGAGTGGCTCATCCACTCTAGAAGGAACAGTGCAAAGCCCCACTGGATATTTGAAAAAGAGTAAAGGCCATCCTATGCTGGATTCCTGGAGTAGTTACAAAGGCTGAGAGACAACTGACCTGAAACTCTTCTTCTACCCCACCAAAAATATGAAACCAAAACCAACCCTTCCCTTACAGCACATTCAGTTTATGCCCCAAACTGAGGCTCATATGGAGTAGTACTCTGCTCATCCTAAAATGATCTCTGCCTTTTTCCAGCCTCCCTGTTCTTCTGCTCATACATTTTGCTTCAGTCATGCAGTTTGCATTCAGTTTGCTTCAGAAGCCACCCAAGAGGTACATAACAAAGCAAGGAAAATAATCACAGAAAAATAAACCCCATTTGTCAGCTCAATTTGCTGATGTATTTGACAATGCATTCAATTTTTAAAAGTAAAAATGCACTCTCTGAATGCAGCTTCCCACCAGCTGGCCTTTCTTTTGATTTGTCAACCTATTGAGAAGGCAGATATTTAAGTCTTTAACCATCTTTCTCTAGAACTATACTGAACCCTTAATCAATTTTATTTTTAATAGCTGTTTAATGTCCCAACAGGAGTGATTTTGTAGGCTGCTTTCCAAATTTCTCCACTGTCTACTGAATACACTAATAAGAGTTTGTGTTTTCAGTCATGTATGTAAAGAAACTATAAATGAGTTCTTATTTCACAAATGCAATCCCATAATATGTTGGGTACTCCTGTTATGATCCAGCAAAGCTTAGATGAATGTCCTTCATTTCAAGGACACTTCCCTCAATTGAATAATGCTCTCTATAAAGGGGGGATAATTAATGTACTTAAAGTTATGTGCATTGTTGAGCTCTTTGCCACAACAGGTGCTGTGCTCAGGTGCACTTGGACAGGACCCAGATACTTGGAGCTACTAGACAGGAAGTGTATCAGACAGTTAAAACCCCCCTTTTTCTGTGAATTATAGCAGAAGTTCCTCAGTGAGGTTCAAAGCGCGTGTAAGCATTCCAGCTATTTAATGATCGCATCAACAGAATCCATATTTTAAAGATTCCTTTCTCATTTGTGAGATACCCAGAATAGGAAATTAGACTCCTCTTATTTTTTATTTCCAGTGATCTTTTCAGATAATCTTTACACAGAATTTTGTAAGCTCTTCTAATTAGACCAGAAGCATTTCAATGTGTTGCTCTGTTGCTGCAGCGGATGTAGAAAGAAATTATTATCCAGGCTTAAATGTTATGTGGCTATTGCTGACTTAAAGAGGAATGATGGTTTTAGTGAGATCTTAAGCCAGAAATCTAATTTTCTATCTGCTTTTATAACACAGCAAAATGAGCAGTCATGAGGTAAACCTGTGACAGGTTAGAAATGAGAAATTTTAAGGGCTAATAAACTTTTTTAAAATGCTCCCAGAGGATCAGCATAAACTTACCTAGTACCTCTACTTCTGTAATTGTGATATAGTGGGAGAATTCACAGTGTTTAGTGGTTTATTCAGTGAACTCCTACAGCTTGGTAGTAACTTTGGCTGACATAAAAACCAGGTGGGATATCACAGCATCTGCAAACCTGAGAGTTTCAAATTTGTTTGTGCTTGTTACATTTTTCATGCATCTTATTTTGCAGTTTTGTATGGCTCTAAGTTTCTTTGTTGCTCATTTTTGGTGGTCATTCTTCTTTTAAGAAAAGGACTGTTTTCAAATTAACTGGACAAAAAGTAGAGTTTGAAAGAGAGGCTAGGCAACTTTATGTCTGATCTATGAGTAAAATAAGAGCCATCAAAAGCAGTATTCATGTGCCCAACATATGCCACCCAAGGTGAATGTAGTCAGGTGAAGAAATAAAGTGCTGAAGGTCACAGTTATTGATGGACAGTCTGCTCAAATCCAAGATAATGGATGGAAATGAGCATGGCCAGGTCATACTTAGCACTCGTATACAAGTTTGGTTTTGCACCACAGAATGAAAACACGGGTCCAAAGGAAAGAATGAGCCCATGCCAAAAATTTAACAGATGGGAAATATCTGTACCAGGCAGTGAGAGAAACATTCTAATCATCATAGCTTTGAATCAATTTTTGGGCAGGACCTGCATCCATAACTTGTGCCCTGAATGGCACATGTATAATTGTTGTTGACAATATAAAATTTATTCTAGATTTATACCGAGGTTACTGAGAGCAGAGGCCAGTCTTTTAATATGAAATAGGTCCCCTGAGAGACATTGCCAGGTAGCAGAGAATGAGAATTTGCATCACATAAACTGCAATGACACTGACATCAGAAAGTGTCCTGTCAGCATTCTGAGAGAAAAGCAGGCACGGAAGTTTACAAATTTTGATTTAATGTGTGATGCAGCTGGCACTGGAGAAAAAGTTTGGGTCTGGGCATCAAGGAAACTCTACAGGTCTTTGCCTTTCTGACTCAGGTCCTACCCCACCATCACCACCCAGTATAAACATCTGTATCAACACAGATCTTACATCTGACCACATTTTACAAGGAAAAGTGATGAAAATCATACCTGAGCACTCTTATATACAATTTCACAGATACTCCAAGCTCCTTGGAAGAAAACCTGGAAATGTTTCTCAGCTATGTATCTTTATAGAGGGTGCAAAATGTGGAACTGAGGTGGTAAACTCCTTGAGTTCAAGCAAGGACGGAAATGGGTAAAAAGCATTAGCTATGCCCTTACAGGTAGTACCAGCCAGTTCCTGTTTTATGTCAGCACAGATCTTGTCTCTGATGAACACCTCTGCAGCAGCCCAAAGGAGCCATAAAGCCGTACTGTCTGACAAGCAAAAGATTCTCCTTGCATGGGGAATTCATGCACTGCAAAGTCAGAAACACCATCTCCATATTGTTCTTCCTCCCTGTGGAGGGGATGTAGGCAAATGTCAGCAGCAGCTCACAACCGCAGCTCTCCAGCTGCTGGAACAGCTGCTTGGAGCCAGTGTTGACCTGGAAAATATTAGAATAATCTTAAGCCTTCTTTGAATCATTCCAAGGGCTAAACCAGCCAGCTTAATATTGCAAACTTGCCCCTCTCAGACCTACTGTCTGGATTTCCTTCCACAACTCAAATCCTTCTTCGCACAGAAAGAAAGCCATGGGTGCATATTATCTTCTCCAGAAGACAGAGCCAAAAGGCTGCTGGATGTGTCCAATCCTGGATTTGAGGGGGAGCAAGAGGAAAGATTATCCAGGTGCTGCTATTTTCTTGTTTCATGAGTAGGTCTTTAGGAACCCCACTGCAACAGTAAATGACTGACAGTGCTTTATACACTTTAACCAACTGCTGCCCTCATTTAATGCCACAAGTACCCAAATCCTTTGCTTCTGCCAATCAAACTTCGAGTGTGCCTTCCAAAGTTTGCCTCAGAGTAAAATCCCTCATTTTTACTACACTGATACAGAAATCCATCCAGCAGAGCTCTCCTGATCAGCAGGAGGGGAACAAGATATTTCCTGGAATAAAGCTCTTCAGTAAAGGACTTTCCCTACCAGGGAAGCATACTGTGGTTGCTATAGCATGTAATTAGAAGTCAAAGGACTAAAGTTTAAATAAAAAAGTTGTGTGACTGAATTATTAACTTCCTTAGCTATTAATTTGCAATATATACCAATTCATTTGCATCATAGGGATGTTGAGAGGCTTAATCAGTGTATTTACCTGTAGCACTATAAAACATTGAAAAGCTGAATACTTGGCTTTGTGGAGGTGACGATTTTAGTAAACACTTATATAACTGAAATAGGGCTGATAAATTTTGAGCTAAGAGTATAAAATGAACCTGTCGTGGGACTTTAACACTTTCCTCTCTCCATACTTGGAAGAAGTTTACTTGGAGCACAGGAGTAAAATGCACTCTATTACTCTATTACTGAATAATTACTGAATTATTCTTTTTAATAGCCCTAAATATATAGGGCTTCATATATCTGGGTATTATCAGACAAAATATATGAGCACTTGGGCCCAAGCATCTTCCCCTAGAGCAGAGAAAAGAATTTTTGTCTTCTATTGAAAGCTTTCTCTAATTTGTCGAAAGAATTAAAGAGGGAAAAGAAAGTTCTCAGAAAAAGGATGAAAGTTACAGCAGCAAAAAAATCACATTCCCTAGAACCGAGCCTTTCACTTAGTAACACATTATAACCATTGGAAGTAACACAGACTTCTATTTTCTTTTTATAAAAGGCAAGTTTCATTTAATGAGCCATTTAAGGACAACTGTGTGCAGTTTTGGGTACCGTGTTATAAAAATAGACATTAAACTATTAGAGGGCATCCAAAGGAGGGCCATGAGGCTGGTGAAGGGCCTGGAGGGGAAGCCGTATGAGGAGTGGCTGAGGGCACTTGGTCTGTCCAGCCTGGACAGACCTTTCCCCTCAGCCTGTCCTCCAGAAGAGGAGACTGAGGGGAAATCTTGTAACAGACTACAATTACCTTGTGAGCGATGGTGAAGGGGCAGGTAGCGATCTCCTCACTCTCATGACCAGTGACAGGACCTGAGGGAATGGGATGAAGCTGAGTCAGGGGGGGTTTAGGTTGGATATTAGGAAAAGGTTCTTCCCCCAGAGGGTGGTTGAGCTCTGGAACAGGCTTCTCAGGGAAGTAGCCGTACCACCAAGCCTGCTGGAGTTCAAGAAGAATTTGGACAATACTCTCAGGTACACGGTATCACTCATGGGCAAGACCAGGAGTCAGACTCGATGGTTCTTGAGAGTGCCTTCCAAATCAGCATATTCTGTCATTCTGTGATAACTTAAAGGCAATATGAAGAACAGAATCTCATCATGGTTGAAGGGTGAAGGAACCTCTGAAGACCATTCCCCCTTTTCAATCAAGGTCAGCTACAGCAGGATGCCCAGGACCATGTCTAATCCAGTTTTGAATATCTCCAGGAGTGGAGACTCCACAACATCTCTGAGCAACCTGTGCCAGTGCTCCAGACAAAAAGTTATGCTTAGATGAAATCTCCTGTAATTCAACTTCTGCCCATCATCTCTTGTCCTGTCATAGGGTACTATCGGGATGGTCTGGCTCTCCCTTCCTTATTCCCCGCTCAGGTATTATACACACACTGAAGAGGTCCCCCTAAATCTTGTCTTCCAAGACTGAACAACCCCAGCTCTCCCAGTTTATTCATGTATGAGAGATGCCCCAACTCCTTAATCATCTCTGTGGTCTTTCACTGACCTTATTCCAGTGTGCCCATGTCTCTCTTGCATCAGGGAGCCCAGGAATGGACCCCACTCCAGGTGGGGGCTCACCAGTGCTGAACAGAGACAAAAAAGTTTACATTTATCAAATCCTCAGTAAATACGCTTATATTTAAGCAAGTATATTATCCTTCCATATTCTCTACACCATGATCTAATGGCACCCTGGTGCACAGAACTACCACGACTGTGCACCTTAGCTGCTACAGCCACGGGACACAAGTCCCATGAAAATGCTGCACCGTCAGAGCATTGGAAGGAACAGCCCAGCAGGAGTGGAGGCTGCAGGAGGAACAGATGCAGCAAACTGCAACCACATGTAAAATAGCTTCTTAAACACACCTCTCCTGCTTTCCTTTTGAGGAGTCAGCAAACACAGTGGCTTGAAAAAAAATCCCCAGAAGTGGGCAATTTTGTCCCAGGTCTGTCACAAAATAATGTAAACTAGAAGCCCTATTTTTCTTATAACCACAATATACAGCTGGAAGAACTTAGTAAAGAGATTCACATGTCTGTAGTAAAAAACCAATTTGATAGTACATTTTTGGGGGACTGACTATTCACTACTGTTCTGAAGAAACAGTGAGATTAATCATGAATTGCTGAAGTAGGAACCCAACTGACACTACAGCCCTCTGTGCCACTCGCTACACAAACATACAGACTGGCCTCAAAGAACTTGCAAACCAAGCAGAGCAAAGGGAAAGAGCATTATGCAGTTTAGAACGCTTAAGTGTTTCCATCCAAGCAGTTCAACAAAGACTTAAACTTTCCCAAGTGTCTTAACTATTCCTGTGTCCAGATCCAAAAAAATCTACACCTAGTGAGACTCTCGTTCAAGACTTGGCCAGAGGTCTGGAGCACAAAGTTGCTGCAGAATACGACAAGACAAGTAAAAAAGAATCCAAGACTCAAGTCCTGAGCAGAACTATCCTCTAATAATCCTATAAAGGCAAACTCATATGTAAGAAAATATATTTCCCCCCTAACATCACAAATGAACCTTAACTCCTAACTTTGCTTCTAGAACTTTTCTAGAACTGTACTTCCCTCTGACACATCTCAGTTTGCCTTTGCCTTTTGCCATGATGTTATTCAGGTCTTCCTTGCTGTTCAAAAAGGATTCTAGTACAAGAGAGAATATTTTTTGATAAAGAAAAAAGATCTGTTTGAAGGGAGGAACTACGTATGAGATGTTCCTGACTACAGGAGCAGTGCAAAATGCTAAAGGTTACAAAGAACAAAAAATCACCTTTTCATTGTAACTTTGAGGAACCAGCACATTTTGGATGGAATTCCTGAAATTGGCAAGCAAAAGCAGGAGAAAAAGACAATGCTAGGAACTTGGAGACAAAGTGAAAAATTGAAATGTTCCATAGTAATTTACAGAGAACACCATCAAATCACAAGTCACTAACAGCAGAGGAGGCATAACTTAAAACAGACAAGTTTATATAGAAAAAAATATAGGAAAGGCTGCCTTGTATGTTCATAATATAGTTGGGTTAGCTGTGGAAAATCCTCCTCTGTTTTGTGGCTTTGCATGGCATTGTGCATGCCCTTCAGGGCAAAAATTGATGTAAGCACTGAAAAATCATTTGGCCTGTGGATGGACTTAATGTGATCTAAGCTGTGTGGTGTGGAAGCACATCTAGCATGCTTGCAAAGGAGTAGGCACCTGAGGGCTTTACAGCATGCTTATACAGGCTCAGACACAAAGACAAAGGTCATCTTGTATTTTGGAGTGTAAGACTTCTTGAGACCATATATCCTTCACTAATCAGTAATTAAATAGCAGGGAACAATGAAGTCCTGACTTTGAAAGGCCTGAAGGGGGGGAGTAAGGGAAGAACGGCTGAGCAGGTTAGTGAATAAAATTTGCACCTTACAGAAATACCACAGAAGAAACCAGTGTGGACTGGAGAAAATTACCTGCAAATAAACCAGAAAATCCTTGATTTCAAAATCTCTCTAACTGGAAAAGCAGAATTAAGGTCATCTTATTGCACTGATGCATTTTAGAAAAAAAAAATTCTGTTACTGTCAGTGTCAAAACAAATACCTATACGTTCAAGCAGATATCAAATATTGTAGATGTGTACACGCACTTGCAACTTTAAACTTAACATTTTCTAAAATTGGGGACATAATCTGTTGCCATAATTGCAAAATACACATAAATTTTGGCTGGAGGAAAAGTGCTGATTTCATCTTTTTCTTTTTCCACAAAGAGAACCTGTGTTCTGAGTACAAATAAACTGAAATAAAAGAATCAATAGCATCTTTAGACAGAACCAGGCCCATGTCTGGATGGTATTATTTTTCCTTTTCATCCTAATACTTATTTGCAAACATTAAAAGAGTGCTGCATAAAATATTGTGTTTGTATTGCATCTAGGTATAATAATAGTATGCCGAGGCTAGATATTTCTCACTCCTGAAGATATGGACAAAAAGAAAGTATTTGTGGAAAGAGCCTATCACTGACATTTATTTAACCATTCCATAGAATCAGTGGTTTATTATTGTTGTTGTAGTCACAGCCTCAACAAAGATGCAGATGCAAATGGAGTATGTTAAACCAAAAATAAGCTTCCTCAATAAAGAATCCATGTGCAAAACAGTCCAGAAATTACACCTTTACTATAACAGCAGACTTCTGTTTGACATCCACACAGAGGTAGATCTTTAAGAGGCACCTTTAGTAATGCATGTCAAGAAAATGCATGCCCTGAAGACTTGTTCAAGAAGGTGCATTCTTTTATGCTTATATGACCAACAGGGTTTGGCCCCAAAACTATTGTTCAAGCCACTTCCTTCCACAGCATCAGCTGATACACAGCTGCACCCCAGATAGGTGTAAAATTAGCAGTCAGTGACAATGCACCATGGACTTTGTAACCAAAAGGGGCATCACATCCTCCCTGGTGAGAATTGTGAGGGAATATGTGATATACCAGAATATCTTCCGCTTTTGTCCACCACATAGACCAGTTTTTCCATTTTGTATTCAATTATCATATGTCATTTAAACTACTGGTTTAGCCAAGAAGTTAAGGGGATTCCAAACAGTAGACAGGCCCTCTGCCAAGGCAAAGGGACATGGCTCCATCAAAGTCCTCAAGGCCAAGATGCATTTGACTCTTCAAACTCTGGCCTCCTATTGGTACAATAACAAACAGCAGCCAAGGGGTCACTACCACCTTCTGTGTCAGGTGTGAAAGCAACAGTGAAAAATAATGCACATGAGGAAAAAAAAGAAGATTGCTTATATTAAAGGTCTAGTGATGGTCTCTGAACTAGCTATTACCACTCTGGACAGAGATGTTGGAGTTATAATCAATAGCATCATGAACATGCCAGCTTGGTGCTCAGTAGTTGTCCAAAAAAGTAATAAGAATGTTAGGAATTATTAGGAAAGAAAAGAGAGAACAAAACTAAAACCCATCATTATGCCCACATCTTAATTCCTGTGTTCAATTAAGAGCCACTCATCTCAGAAAGAACATCAGCTGAACTAGAAGAGATGCAAAGAAACATAATAAAGGTGCAAATTTTGGCACAGATTCCAAACAAGACACAACTAACACACTGTGATTCCTCAATCTGAAAAAAAAAAAAAAAAGAGAGCATTAAGATGGAGATCAAGGAGCATCGGAAAAATCACAAAAGGCATAAAAAGAACAGGAAACAATTGCTCTTTATTTTCTAGTACAAGACCTAGTAGGCATCAAACAAAGTTTTCAGTAAGTACCTTCAAAACAAAGAATGCATAGTTCAGCTGTAAAAGTTGTTATCAAACCTGTGGAATGCTAAAAATGCACATCTGTAAAAAATTACTCAGAAAAAAAATTGCGGCAGGAAACCCCAATTAATGAATAAATCCATCCAGCTCTTAAACATCGTGACAGCATGCCAGGCTGAGGACCTCAAACCACTAGAGGCTGGAAGAGTTTGCCAGCAACGAGGACTAAACACTTGCCCTATACTTGTGTGGTTGGCATATCCTGTATGTCTGCCCAGTGCAAGATACTGTGCCACATGGACTGATGCAGTCATGTTAATGTCAGTTCGACCCCTTTCAAAAAGAAGCCATGAGAGAAAAGCAGAGATTTCTTGCAGACTCAAGGGTCTGCGAGGGGAGCATTTAACTACATGCTTATTTCTAAGCTCATTCTTAAATTTAATAGAACTAAGGCACAGGCATAAATCCTTTCTTAAACTGAGGTGTTTTCTGGCATTGGAGGTCTCATTATTACCATTTTTATCAGTGTTTTTGCTCAGTTGTCTTAACTCCCTGTTATAATTTTCCCAGGTTTAAAAAAAGCAAAATGTGCACAGTGTTGCAACTATTCATTAAGGGCAGACTTCTGTGACTTAATTACATCAAAGCTTTGTTGCCAAAGCTGATTATAGCTCCCCTGTACTGCAGGGAAGTTTGTCAACCAAAGATTCTTATCATCTATGATGAATAAAATATCTTTATCCACAGCTTCTAATATTCACTAATAATATAATATGTATTTATTTCGCTGTGACACTCAAATTGAGCAGCTGAAAAACCTCCCAAAGCATTTTCTTTAAAAAATAATTTATAATTGTCAGTGAGTTTACGGTACACTTCTATTTTAAAAGTTCACTGATCATGCTCCATTTAGAAGATACAGAGCAAGAAAAAATAAAGACCTAAAGGAATTTGTGTGTTCAGTGATGTTAATGACTAAGACTCTGGTCATGTTTTCTAGATTTAATAATACATCCTATAGCCTTTTGGACTAATCAAATGAAAGTAGGGGATTTATGTTCCAGTGTGCTGTAAGAAGAGGGCTTAGAAGACTCCCAAAGTAATTTCATTTGACATTCAAAGATATTTGATTGGAGTTTCTGAACATTTCTACCACATTTGTATTCAGCATGGGGTAATCTGAATTTTGTCATGTTTTGAATCTGACTAATACATGGTATTGGTCTATTACTTCTTTTTTTCCCTGTTCTGCAGTGCTGATTGCTTTCATATCACTAAGGCAAAAACATGATGAGTAAATTCAAAATTGCTAACCCTAGAAAAATCCCAGCATCACCAGCATATTGAAGGCTACTGTGTAGTATTTAGGGATCTGAAATTTAAGGAGAAAAAAAACAAAAATTATTGTATACTAATGGTAAGTAATTTTCTGTCACTGCAAATTTTACTAGGACAGTGCAAAAGCTGCTTCTAAAATATTTTCAGAGGACAAAATGCTGATTCAAAAACCTTTGTGAGATTGTATTATTCTAATGACTTTATTTTTACTAGTATGATATAGCACAGGTGACATAAAGGCAACTTTAACCCTCTTTATACTCATCTTGCTCTTCCACCTCACTTTTCAATCATCTTACAGGTACTGTACACAAGGTGAGTTCTGCCTTATTACTTGGCTGCAGAGAAAACTAGCATCTTCAGCAACTTCTGCTGGCTAAAGGACTGCACACTTTTGCAGCATGGTCACAGGGTCAGACAACCAGCTGCTGCCTGACCTTATGATGTAACAAATCCAAGAGACCATGCAAATCTTCAAAAATACTGAACCCACCACCATAAAGGATGTCAAATTTCCAGCCATCACTCCAATTTTGACAGGACAGGGACTTTTTAGCTTTCTAGAAAGAGCACCATTTATAGTTAAGTGGATGCTCCAGTTCACATCAGGTGTTTTTGCATTCAGGATTTCTCTCCTGCCTTTCTGCCAGAGCTGCCCTAAAAGTTGTTAAGGCAATAAAAGCTGTTTTGTTCAAAACCTATGCAGATATTTCATGAAAAATGCTCTCATCTTCCCACTGCAACTGCTGCTAGGCCTTCTTTTAATGGCAACTGAACCTCTGCGGGTGCAGGGCACAGCACTGGATTTGTTCTTATGTCCAGCACACACTTCTTGCAAATGAGTACCATCCAACCCTGACTTGCTTTGGAAACACAAAAAAAAATCTCAAGGAAGAAGACTTCCTCATTCTACTAATAGGGAGGAAGTTAAGTGAAAGCTAAAATAAAAAACAGTAACAAATGCTGGATACTGCCTATTCACCGGTACAGGCTTTTTAATGATGCTGGTGGCTCAGCTGGATGGGGGAGTGAATCACAGAATGGAATACCATCTTGGAAAGAACCTCATCTGATCCAACCCACTGGCAGAAGCACAGTGGGACTAGTATGGCTTGCTAAACCCAGCTCTCAGCTGTCCAAGACTTCAGGAAGCTGCAGTGCCTGGTGATCGAGTGTTCTGGAGGCCTCAGAACAAGCGTGTTCATACGGGTCTCATTTGTTTCTGTGCTGCCTCTCCCTCATCCTCCATCTAAAATTCAGCAGCACTTGGATTGCTGAGCAATGCTCCTGACAAGGTTCCTGCATCAGCCAGCAAAGGGATCCTTTCCGCAGGCTGCTCTACCCAGAGCCCGCCAATGTCCAGCAAGAGCTGCTTCGTGAGGGGCAAGAAGAGAACGGGGAAAGGCCTGCTCTTCACCTTTTTATTAACCAGCCCCTCAGAAGAGAGAGGTACAGACCTCTGAGCTGGCAGTCAGTGAGAGAGAAGGTCATAAAACCTCGCTTTTATGCAGACTTTTGCTTTGAGGATTTGGGAAGGGCAGGCTGGTCTTTCTCACGTTGCAGAAGCACTAGCTCAGGATGCTCTGTCATGCAAGCAAGCAAACAAAATAGCTTTTAATAAATGGGGTAGGTCAATGCTTTTGTTACCACTCCTGTACCTGACTATTGTTCTGAACCAAAAGCAATTAAAACAGGGATTATACTTTGACAGCTGCATTTGTGGTGATACGTATGCATAGCAGAACTCTGCCGTGCTTTGAGAAGCTGATCTATTTTTTAGCACCTTGTTATAATTAGAACCACATGATTTACAATAAATTATTAATTTGATTAATTTCGTCCTTTTTTCTTTTCTATCAATGAATTGTCCACAGACAGAATGTTGAATTCTTGAATTCATTTTTAATTTAAATAATATATACGATGATTAACTACAGGTCTGTAAGTTATTCATCATTTGCTAATAATCACAATTCAGAATTTGTTCAGTGGCATGCTATTTTCTGGGGCTCAGAGGACATATGGACCCTTTCCTCCTCCCTCTTTGGAACAATATGCATAGTACAGCATTATGTACACTTTTAAAATTTTATTATTACATATACATTACATATACAGTCTTAGATTGTCTTATTGTTAAAAATTGAATAAAAAAAAAAGAACCCCTGATGCTAAGCTTTACTGTTTAATGTGATTTTGAAGGAAAATTAAATAAAAAATCAGAACAGGATAAAAATTGCATCCAGATATTTAGAAAATAAATTCTGGAACTTGAGAAAAATTATTATAACAGGCTACAGAATGATTTTGAGAAGTCTAGTGGTGGACACTTCTATGTAACTCTTCAAGCCAGATATTTTCAGTGGTTTTTTTCCTAACAATCAATCATCCAGTCCCGTCTCTTAGTTGGCACAATAGACAATTTCTAAGTGGCTTCTGGAAATGAAGACCAAAGCAGTTACAAACACAGAAATTCAACTTAGTCATGGAAGATATATGGTGTTACACATCACCTCATGGTAAAAATACCTCTGTCTCATCTCATACAGCCTAAATCACTGCTCCACAAAAATCTGGATCCTAACAACATTTGTCCCAAGGTACAAATGTATTCAAAATTTGAATAATTTATTTGGTGACAATTTCCTGCTCTGCAGAGACTCATTACTTGCAAATAGCAAATATTCACACGTTGCCATGGTGCAATATAGCACATTTTCCATGAGGTACAGGCCTCTAAGCCTTCCTCTTTACCTTTCACATACAGCACTTATGGTTACAACACTCACATTTAGATGACTGTTAGTACAGAACCCTGTTTGCCTTAACAGGTGAAGAAGTTTTTAAGCCTCAGGCTATTTTTAATCTTCTGGATGTTTTTGAGCCTTGAGAAAGGATGCTCTGTTAATTTCCCATTTTAGTCAGCAGGAGTGAAGACAGACGATGTAATAAGCACACAGCCGATTGCACACATGATGACTTGTAAACTTGTCTGTAAATTCTGCCACAAATTATTAACAAGCATCTGCAATGTTCTTACTGAGGAAGAAAAATCCTACTTACATAATAGTTCATCACGATAGACGCTGAGTGTTCATTCAGATGTATTTTTAGCCAGTTCCTATGGAAACGTGACTTATGTGATCACAATTTATATGTGTTCCTCAATAAGTTTTGACCCTGTCGGATACTTTCAGCTACCTCTGACAGAATGGTGGCCTCCTTCAGTTTGTGGAACTGGATCAGCTCAGCCTGCATCAGCCACCTGAGCCTGCTGACTAAGGCTATAAGATAAGGTGAGGAAAGAAGATGGTCCATACTCCAGTCATGGAAATGCTGCCATTCAGAACTCATGAATTACCATGAAACACAAATCCATGGGAAACAAGACTTTATAGTCCAGATGCTTATAGAAATTCTTGTCTGAAAAGTACAGGATATTCCACTGGCCCAGAACTGGTTTAAATCTTGAACAAGAAAGATGACCATAATGTGATTCTTTTAGTTAAAGCATATAATGAGGACAGCTTAAATCTGCTCTTGCCTTTGACATGAAACTCAGGTTGTTCTGTGATTCTAAAAATACCAACCCAAGTCATAAAGCCACTGAGCATGCCTGACTTTTGAACCTGCAAGTACAAATGCAGAGGCATTACTCAAAGCATGCATGAATGTCAAGTTTAAGTAGGTTGAGAGAGACCTGGTGCTCATAATCTAAAGAACCCTTCTTTATATTCCTTAAAACCCATTCATGGCTGGGATGATATGCAAGTCTTCCTCACTGGGCCCATCAGCTTCAGCTGCTCTTCCCCTACACAGCCCTTATCTTTCCAATCTCATGAATGTAAACAGAGCAGGAAATGGTTCAGGCAGTCACAACAGTCACCTTTAGGAGAATGTGCAGCTTGGATGTACGAATGCTGTTTCCTCCAGTGGGTGACACCAAGCAGGTCCCACCAGGAAATCCAGGGAAAGCAAACTTCTGCTCATTCTTCTTTCCTACCCCAGTTTTCTCAGTGGATCACTAAAGAAGGTATGTAATGACAAATCTTCCTTCTGCCTGCTTACTCTTCCACTGCTTCAAAGTGAATTCCCAACCACAGCACTGAAAGATGGGTTCCCTGGATTCCCTGACATGAGAACAGGCAGATTCCTGAAGAACTGGAGCACGTCCCTGGTTCCACCTCGCTCCCATGTGCCATACCAGACGCAAACCTCCTCCTCCTCCTCCAACAAGACCAGTGCTCAAATGCACTGGGTCTTTAATCACTTTCCAAACAAAAGTCAGTTCCAGGACCCCAACTCTTAGCGCAATTCAAGCACCAAATGAATTTGTTCATCACATAGTGCCAATTTTACATTTTCACCCTGTTTATCCTCACTATGGCTGTGTCCATAAGCCACTACTCTCCCTTCTGCTTTGTGAAGAACACAGCTTTAGCACTAGCTCAAGGATGGTCAAGGATGCAGTATATTTCATGGTACATCGCACCCTCAGCAACCGTGCACAGAATACACACATCCAACTTAAGTCTTCTGGATGAGTTTCCAGGCTCTCTTTTACCTCCACTGACTATACTAAATCCATTTGGGTGCTCTGAATGGCAGCTAAATGAAATGCCTACAGAAACCTGCGGAATGCTGTTAGTAACATCTACTGCAGTTAGTGCTCTCTGCTATCCACAATCCCTTTTAACCCTGCAAGGATCTGAAACAACCTACAAGTAGCTGCAGCAGCTCAACTAAAACTAGAAACCCATGGCATTTTCAACAAACTGCAAGTGACTTTCCCTTTCAGCAGTTTTTATGTGTTGTTATTCCAGTGTATATTATTCTAGTGATGCTCAGCAAAATCAAGCATGTGCTTTTTTTTTTTTAATATTTTCACACTAATAAGAGATGTTAAGATTCTAGGTACAAGGATAGGAGTAGTAATAAAAAGGGAATTTTCTCCAGCACTGCATTTGATTTAAAAGTGCCAAGATAAGTATGTAAGCTCTTCTGGGCACTCAAGGAGTTGATATCTTGCTCCGTGGGTGTGTACACATGCCTTTCTCCTTCTGTGTGGCTCTCACACCTGCAGCTCATAATCATATGTAGTTTCAAATGAGTTGAGAAAATGAAAATTACCTTCAAATGGAAGGAAAATGTATTTCACATACCTCTTGCTCCAGCACTTGCGAGACTCGCTATAATTACTACTGTGAGCTTGCAGGCAGATGGCAAACGAGGCAGCACCTTGAATTCAGTCAGCAGGATGCTGCAGAATTACTCTCACTAACATTTTGTTCAAGATGCTTCAACACACAAATCTAAAAACTGGCAACCAAGACATAACTACTGCGATTATTAGTGAGCCTTAAATAACAAGCACATTACATCTCCACCAGCTTTCCACATCTCTCTGCACCCACGGAGTGTCACCTATGCTGTACCCAACCTAGCTGCCTGTGCTCAGCCACAATTAATGTTATTACAGACTCTAAGATGGAAGGAAGAGTCAGCATTAACAGATGAGATTGAAAAGGACCAGATTCTCTTCCAAGGGGAAAAAAAAATAATCTTGCTCATATCAAGGAGATAGTTTTGAGACAGCAGTGGATCCAAATGACCTGGAGGTTGCCAGCTGCCTGAGTCTTACTGAGCTTCTCATATGACAAAAGGAAGGAAAGGAGGGGGGGGGGGAAAGAGAGCTTTGGGAAGATAANAAGGAAGAGTCAGCATTAACAGATGAGATTGAAAAGGACCAGATTCTCTTCCAAATATCCAGCTGCCTTAAGGCAGAGAGGTTATCTCTATTCATTTTTTTTAATCCACCTGGCTTCTTGACTAGGGGATTTGGGAATATCTCTTCGCACAAGAAATCTCTTCCAGCAGAACTGTGGTTGCAAGGTTGCGAAGGAAAGACTGTTTATATATCTGAACAGCCTTATGAAACTAATACCAGAGTCCTACTGCAGTAACAGAAGCAGACAGAAGAGGGTTACCTATGTTCTCTTGCTTCCACTTTAAAAGAAATGGCATTTATGCTGGTGGTTGGGGTTTTTTAAATTTTGTTTGCACATGAGATGTGATTTTACAGTTCTGGAGTCCCCCTCTACCTAGCTACATTGTCTCGTCAGCTGCCATTGCAGAGCAGCCAGCTCCCACGCTGCTGATTCAGACCACAGGAATGAGCACTCTGCAGTGTTTCCACAGCCAAGTCCGAGTACTGTATGTAAGGATGAAGTCATTAGAGCAGCTTTCCCTAAGAACGATCAATTTTCCTTTCTCAAATGACTTTAGTCCATGTTAATGCACCCAAAACTTCTTGTATAACTTAAAGAAATGGCTAGAGTTTATACTGCAAATGTAAAATTATTCATACTGTTTGCTAGCTGTTTATGCTCATACACTGTTAGGATTTATTTCAACTCACAGAGAGAGGGAATTTTAGTGACCTAATATGTAAAAGCAAGTTTTAAGACTAATAAAGTAGATAAGACTTTCTAAAGAAGGAGTGGTTTTGCCACTGCCTGCACTCAGAATGACGCTGGTGTGAGAGTAGAATCAGGGTCACTATTTCTACCAACAGGATTTAAGGGTAAAGGCAGAACATCTATTCTTTGCAACACACGGTGGCTCAGCTGCAGCAAAAGACAACAAATGCAGTACACAGCATATAAAGGGTAGCTAAAAGTTCCCATTTTATTCTTCTATTGAGATGGTCAGAAAATTATAAATTCTGCTTCATGTGTATTCGAAAAACATGGAGCAAACATGGAGCTTGTGATGCTGCAAAAGAGCCAGATCTACTGTTGTGTCATTCACTACCTTGATCTTGTGTCTGCAAAGGTTAAGAGGCAAATAGAGCAGCAATTTCCCTTTGACTGGCAAACCACACCACATGATCAAGGCCCTTATCACTGCTGCCAGTATCGTAGATCTAGATCAATCTTGGCAATACATTTTACATGCAAATGGATCTTTTGTTGCAAATATATATCAAAAGTAATAAACACCTGCTTTCCTACAGCCTAGATCTCAAGGTGATTTCCACTTACATTTCATTGCAGATAAATTACACGAGGTCCATGCTGTCCCTTATCTCATTAAATTTATCTTAGGGTAAAACTAAGGTATCTTATGTTTTCTTCATGATCATGAAAGTGTGACATATACTGTGGGGTTAAAAAAATTAATGCTAGCAGTATTCAGCACCTTGGAAAAGACATCTGGGGCCTGCCCTCAAACAGCATAAAAAGTCTCATGTGGCAAGCACTTCTGTCTCACAAAATCCCCTTCAATGGGGTAAGAAAAAATGCCAGTTTCTCCCTGTTGCCCAGTGACACACCTTGGCTATCTAGGCATCATCTGCTTTTGATGGAATGCAATTAAGTTTTGTTTTGTAGTATGCATTGCCCTCTGGGTGCGTATACAGGCTGAGAGACATCAAGATTAAGAACTTTGGTACTTTGTTGTAAGGGTTAAAATCTGCCAGAAGTAGGCAGCTATTCCTAGATTTGGTCAGTCTGAGTTGTACTTAAGCACTGAAGAGAAGGCAGAAAAGTAACAAAACCAAGAGGATGTATTTGCTGAATATATATTTTCATAACCTAGATAGATGTAGTTCACAAGTTAGAGCATCCTATTTCTGATATAAACAACAGCAAATTAGTAGATGGGGTATAGAGAGGCTATGCCACAGCCAGAGGTCACAAAAATAACACAGGAAAAATAATATGGGGGCGGAGGGAAGCGTCAGCATTTTAACAAGCTTTGCATAATACTGTGGCAAGAACTACAGCAAACAAACCACACAGATCAAGAATCCAGAGGGTTGCAGACAGCATTCAGATCAGAGCAAGGGTGTTCAGTAGGCACAAAAGCTGCTGATCAAAGAGTGACATCCTCCCCATCACCGAGCCTGCCGTTCCTTTGCTAAAAGCCCTTTAACACAACATAGCAGGAAGCACACACTTTAAGCAGGAGCAAACTTTGAAGAAGGCAGACATGCAAAGAAGCGCCATGTATTGGAGCAATTAATACTGAGAAACAAATTCTATTTCCTGCTAATTCTTTCATGTTGTCAAATAGGCAGCCCAAAATAGGATCAGAGGGAAAATACTCTAAAGATCCTGGGGAAGGATTACAAACAGGCCATAAGGTAGGAATAAACTTTAACATTTTTACATAATAGAGATCTATATCTGCTGAAAATCAGCCCCGACTGTTCATATACTTCTCACCAGGCTTACATTAGAGCATGTCGGTATTAACAAAAGATATTTTCCCTGACTGGACCTGGCACAGGGGAAGCCCAGAATCAGGACATTTCCACTCTCAATATTGTAATGGCCTTCACATGTATCCAGATAACACACCTTCCCATTTTTAGTTGATGTAATATTCTTTCAGTACCCACTAGACTTTGCCAATGAATGTTTCAGCATTAGCAATGTTGAAGCATTGGTAATGACAAAAATTACATCTGTAGCACATTATATTTTTAGAGTGCTTTCAGTTAATTAGTTAATAAATTAATTGATCCTTAACAATATAAGTAGGTTGCTATTTAGATAAACATTTTCACGTGGATAACAGAAGGTGGGTATAGGTTAAGGACCTTGCCTATGATATTACAGCAGAGGAAATAAAAAAGTCTAAATTAAACCCAAATTAAATGCTGATTATTAAAAGATTTAAGTATATCAACAAAGGAGGTAGATGTTCTTTCTTGGGGGGGAGCTAAACTTCCGTGTGGGAGGAAGGAATAACACAAAGGTATCTTCAAACCCAATTTACAGCAGCAGGTGAAGGTCATGCTGAATTTGACTTAAATAATGCAGGCAGAAACCTTCATTGAATACCATGACAAGGCAAAAAAGAAATAGCAAAAATCTATCCCTGAGATTAGCTCAGCTGATTAGAGCATGGTGCTAATAACACCAGGGTTTTGGGTTTGATCTCTGAATGGGCCATTTACTTAAAAGTTGGACTTGATGATCCTAGTGGGTGCCTTCCAACTACAAATATTCGGTAACTCCTGTCTTTTGAGCTACTGTGTTAGGACAGTATCAGCATTTAATGCTCTTCTGTAAGCTGGTCAGGGGTTTGATGTATTCTACCACTTTTGAAAACATGATTTAAGACATCCACAGATAATCGTGGATCATAAAGATCGTGGAATCTTTATGAGACACAGAAACAAGGTAAGTTTGCTTTGGCTTATTTAGAAGCTCTTAGGAGAGAAAAGAAGACTTTCAAGTCTCTATGTTTTAATAAAACTTGCAGATATACATGTAAGTCAGCAAATTTCCTGGAAAACTGTTTTAATATAAGGCCAAAAAGATCCCAAGTAGCTAACAGTTACGCTGTTCAAACACACAACATTTCCTTATGCAGAAATAATCTCATGGCACATGCAAAGATACGTAGAAAAGTGTTGCTGTACCAGTCCAGGAACAGGGTATTAAAGATTTGCCTGTGGAAGCTGATTAAAACACTTTTTCTACTCCATTGCTTTCCAGTAAGATGTGGAGCAATCCCTTTTCACTCTGACAGAAATGAGGGGGAAATCCCCCATTTTTTAATTAAAAATCAAAAATCCAGGGTCCCCAGTCACAGTGGGAAACTGCATGATCAAAAACTGCAGAATGCTGCCCCTCGGAACTACCAAAAGTTTGTCAGCCCTGCTCCGCAGTGGGTGATGTTGCTGTTGCAGAGGTTTCCTCAAGTCAACTCATTATCAGACTATATATTTAAATCTCAAGTAAAGTGTGTTTTGTGGACTTACACAAGTACCTCTTCAAGTTCACCCAGAACTAATGAGAAGTACTGCAGATGAGCAACTCTGGGCTCTGTTAATATAAACTGGGGAAGTTTCTGTGTCACATATTTTCTATCTGTGTGACTCCAGCAGGCACCATAACTCTGTGGTATAGGTGCTACAGTCACTTGGATGTTTTGCATGAGGAAGCAACTAAAAGTTAAAGTTTTCATCTCTTTTACCTTGCATTCATTATGAAAGTAATATTTTTATTTTCAGGGTAGGTTCAGTAGTTAAATGGGGTATTTTCAAAGTCCAATAAGCAGGTAATTCATAGACCAAGGGAAATAGTGGAAAATAAAAAATATGGGGAAAGTATTAAAGAACTGAGTTGGCCTTGGATAAATAGTGTCACAAGTGACAGAAATGTAACAGCTCTGAAGAAGTGTAAGTTACAGAAAAGATGACCTTACCGGCTGGTTGTAGCAACAGGCTTAGTAGCTGAGAGGGTCAGGTTCCTACTCTGGCTGAATTGCCCTTCTAACGGGAAACAATTAGTAAAACCAGTTGATGTTAATCTCTCTGAACTGTTAACTCACAATAAAAAAGTTGAGATGAAGTGCTGAACTTGAAACAAATTCTCTACAGGAAAGCTGGTTCAAAAACTTACAGAAAGAACATTATGTCTAAAACAATCACTTCCATTTCGGTACCACAGATCAGCAGAACTTAATAGAGGCATTTCGTTGTCTTTCTACTTTGGATATCCTGTTTTGAAAATTAAAATTTTAGGCAGAGAAGGGATGTGGTTAAGAAAATAAATCAGTACCTTTTCTTCATATAATTTAAACTACAAAAAGTGAAATTGCAGTGAAGTTAATGGCTTCTAAAGTAGTTGCTACAAGAAGGGGTCCCCTCTTCTTGCATGGTTTTCATGGAAAAAAGAAAAAGAAAGAAAAGTTCAGTCTTTCTATAAAAAGCAATGCAAGTTTTGCCTGTGCAGTGATAAAATTTGGTTCAGCATCTCATTTTGCTACAATTTATTTATGAATTCTCTCCTGTCAGTTCCTGTGGTGGGACATGATGAAGAATTGGGTACCCTGCTTAGCATATTTCCCATTGCCATCTAAGGTAAAAGGTGACTGATGCACAGGAATTTTAGATTCTAGCTAGACATTCACCTAACAACATATGAGTCATTCTTGTTTCTATGCAAATGTCATCCTTCACCTGAAGGAAAATTCCTGCCTCTTAATATTTAAATCTCATTTAGTTTTCATCGATTTCTGAGCCACGTCTTTGAAATTTTCTTAAAAATACAATGAGGGACAGAACATCTTCATCTTTTCTTACTTATTTTACCAAAGCAAAAGCTGTTCTTAATTCAGACGGTAAGGAAATCTCAGCCATTAGAGAAAATACAACGACAATTAAAATAATTTCCCTCCTTGGGCAAAGAAGATGACACTAAACACAGAACTGCAGCTGGCAAGTTCCATAGTTCACTTTTAGGGACCCCCACTCCTCCTAGAGACCTCTCTAATGCCCCATGGCATACCAAGGGATAACCTAAAAGTCAGGGTAAGGGAGAGCAAGGAATGAGTTGAATTCCACAGAAAGATTCTAGATATCTAGATTTGCCCCCAAAAGCTCTGTTCTTGTTCTGACATGGTTAAAAACAAACAATAACACCCTCACAGAAGTCTCCTGGCATGAGCACATCTGAGTGAGACCATAATCAGACCCACTGAGTTATTGAGGGTTGAAATGGGATGACACTGCTACAGCCAGGGATACAACCATCAGCTGCAAAGTTAACTTTGGAGTGGTCATTCTTCATGAAGCATTCTTTCAGGTGTAGTCCACTGGTCTTTGAACCACACTGGTCCAGTGTCTAAAGCAGAGCATAAGTCTGCAGTAGATGCAGTGTTTAAATTGATTTCCAATGTGGAAATGCAGTGAAGGTCCAAAGGCTTCTGGCATGGAAGCCCTTTCACTGAATGTTGGGCACAGCAGGGGAAACCCACCTTGTGGATGAAACACTGACCCTTCAACACGCTGTGAGCTGTTTGGAGAATATTGAAACAGGACAATTTAAAAGATAGTCTGGGCCATTTACATGCATGCTTTGCTCCCTGTGGATTCCCCCAGGTGCTTGGAGCAAACAGGACACACCATAATGATGTGTGATATGATGTGTGATATCTTATATGATGATAGCACGCTATCTGCTCATCCCCTCCCTGCCTCAGATGATAACAGAGCACTCAGTCATCCTCCAAGAGTGTGGCAAAGAAACCACACAAAGCTATAACTGCTTTTGCAAGACCACATGCCATGTCTCAGCAACCCTGGGCCACAGTCTGCTAATTACAAACAGGCTGAAGAGAGCTTTACAATCCCTCAGCAAAAATATCCCTGGTGAATCAAAGTCGCAGGCCAACAGACTGCCAGGAGAAAGCCAGGAACTCTGCTCCCTTCAACACAGAGGCACTGGCAAGAAGGATGAGGTTGATGTTTGCATCCCAGCCAGTAGCACTGAGAGCAGTCACTCCTGTTTCCCTAGGGGCCAGCCCAGGGAGTGGAGCTTGTGGAGGTGTTGCTGCCAGTACAAGATCAGCCTGAACCCTGCCAGCAGTTGCCAGGTTGCTTTCCCATGTGTTTTCATGCCCCACTCAGGAGATCATCTGAGTAAGGTAAATGCCTCCCCGGTCATAGCCCCAGTAGCAGCAGCACAGTTATGTAGACTCTACTTTTATGTTTCAGCAACTCTGTCTTAATTAAATTTATAAGACAGTTTTCAATGTAGCACCTGTGGAATTTCTAAAGTGCATTCACCTAGGATTATTGGCTTTTACTTCAGGCAAGAGAAGCAAATGAAAGTGCAAGTCATTGCAATGATTCAAAGGCACAGGAAAGTAAAATTTGAGCCTTAGCTTAATCGCCTGAAAGAGCAAAGAGTGACTAAACAAACTAATTATAAACTCCAGGAAACAAGACTCCTTCCTCCCAAAATGATTTACAAAACACTAGACAACAGTCAAGAAGAATATTTACTTGGGCACTTTACACAGCTTTATTACTTTTAAAGAAAATTACTCGCAAAACTACCTGTGATGTATCGATAACTACCAAAATAAATTGTTCTCAGCATTAAAATCAGTGTCTCACCCAGATGTGAGGTAATCATTTGTGTTTTCCTATTTCTTCTGAGTAAAATGCCTTGGCCAAATACAAAAAATAAGGAAGGCTTCTTTTGTTTCTTTTTCTCCAGAGAATTTTGCATTTAGTGGTCATATTTGCTTTGGTTAAATACCAGAAAAAACTCACACTGGTCAAGCAGGAACATACAATCATTTATCTGCTCTATTTTTTACCAGCTCCTATGTTCCTGCTTTATCAGAGACATCAGATGGAAAAGGAGCAAAACTGGACAAAAGCAGCTGAGTGAGAACTGGTTAGCATAGCCCGGAGACACAAATACACAAAGAAAATCATGTCAAGATTAAAAAGAAGCAGAATATTTAAGATGGACCAAAAAGTCTGGAAAGAAATAGCTACTTCTCTAGTATAAGAATGAGAACAATTCACTACCCTGACATAGTATTATGATACTTACGTCTCAGGTGCAGGGGAAAGAGGAATATATTTAAAATGTGCCAAATAATTCACTGATATATTAAGCTAGTCCATCTGGAAATGAGACATAGATCTCTGGAACTTCTCTCAATATCAGATTTAGAGAAAGTATTTCGTATTCTGATAGGCTGTTTAAAAACAAACATCTTACAGCTGACCCCAAATGTTTCATCTATTAGAACCAAGTGGTTATAAAAGTTTCCTGTTCTAAATATGTTCTTGTGGAAACAGAGAGAGTGGAAAGCGTGCAGTGTGAGAGGTACCCAGGCAGGCCTAGGCTGAGAGGCAGGGTGCAGGGGGTACAGGGCAGTCCCAGAGCTACAGCTTGGATCCCACCAGCAGCAAGACTTGTGCATCAGCCCAGGCATGAACAGGGGGGTCAGAGGAGAGGACCTAGAGGTACTTTCCAACCTAAATTATTCAACAGTATTAAATGGTGTTGATGGTGTGATATTATCACAGTATGGGCAGAAGATAGGAAAAAAATGGGATTTGCAAAATCTATCAGTCTCTGGATATCAAATCTATTTCTGCAGGCCAAACCACTTCACAGAAGTGGTATCTTGTTCCCCAGCAATGGCAGTATCACAGGTATCCCACTGACTCCATTTTCCCTGAGCCCTTTGCTCCATGTCCTCTGACTCATCCATAGCTTATTCCCTGTTACAGCACTCCCACATATCTGATACATGGAAGTTCCTTCCCCTTTAAAGTTTCCCCACTCTATCTCACAATACCTACAGGAGTTTTCAAACCTTCTCCTGCTGCTGAATTTCTGTATTTTCACTGCATTCACCTTAGCTGCAAACACCTGACAGAAAGTGTAGAAGCATCTAGCAATCATGGCAGGTGATAAAATCCCGCACATCATTTTTATCTGATATAACAGGCCACCACAAGACATTATGCAACTGACCCAATTCAAGGCATTTAAAATAATAGAGTTTAATGAAACGTGTCTGTTGGAATCTACTGAGGACTTCTCCTGTCCCCACTGAGAATCAGTAACCACATTACTGGAGGCAGAACCAGACCTTCTACGTCAGCACCGCCCATCCATATTCTAAATAAGTTGTACAAGGAAAAATATTAGTTTCTAATCTTGGTTCTTCAGTGCCTAAATAAGCCTCATCACCATAGCAACAGATGGCTTCACAATCTTTAATGCCTTTATTTTCACAAGTCCTCTGAGAAAAAGAGGAGGACAGCTGTCCCCATTTTACAACTTAGTAACTGTGATGCAGAGAGGCAAAGTGATTGGCCCCAAATCCTGCAAGAAATCTATGGAGTGCGGGATGTCAGGGCACCAGGTCTCCCAAGCATCCTACCAGTGTCCCAACCTCCTACTCCACCCTTATTTCTAAGAGTACCTCCTCTGCCAATGGCTACGTGAATGTAGACTCTGAAGACCGAGCTTTTTCACAGAGAAAAAGACTCCCACTCAGTCTTCCACTAAGTCTACTATCACTTCATAGATTGAGATGCTTTTGATTGATTTATTTCCTTATTGGACGATTATCTGCCCAGGAGGTTGAACTACAGAGGAAGTCCAAAGAGAATAGAAAAACAAATTGATTTGGCCAATTCAGTAAGTTAGAAAACACTGATGACACTGTGTGAATCTCATGAGTTTGTAAATATTTGGAAGGCTGCAAAGGGAACCAGTTCTGTGCTTCCCCTCCCCCCTCCCCCCATAGTATTTGGTAAGAATCCAACTTCTACCCTGTACTCTAAGGAACATAAACTTTAAGTAGTCAGCAAAACTAATACCTGTCTGGTTGTTCTCCTCTGTGAAATAATTACCTAAAAAAATAAAGTTCATAACCAGGAAAGAGCAAAAGTATGCTCCACACCTGTGCTTTCATGTGTCTTTCACACATATCTTTATTTCTGGGCATAAAATTGCAAATTCCAAATATGGAAATTTCTGTTCTGGGACTCTGTTTTAGACTGTTTCATAAAAATTAGTCATTAGGTCAGGACTCGTTTCCAAATCCATGCAGACATTGTTCTATCACATCTCAAGGTTCAAGTAGCAACTTCCTTTTCCTCTATTTTTAATGGTTTATAGGTAAAACAATTCTAGTTCATGAGATTTCTATCTTTATGTTATGAGCAAAAAAAGAAAGAAGCAAGGCAAAATTAATTTATCAATATAAACTTTTTCATTTACAATTAGCATTGGAGTTGTACATGAAACATCTCAACCTTAAAATGTCTCTGCTTATCACAGCAGTCTACACCATTTATAAGGCAATTTGCACAAATGCCTTTAAACTGGTGCAATGTTCACTTTTATTTCACTCTTCTGGTATGTTGAGTTTCCTTTTATATTGGCTTTGTTTCAGGAAACTCCTTCATTCATTTCTCAGGAAGAAATACTTTAAGAGGGGCAGATGGGAGCACCTACAAAGTGAAATATGGAAACTCTCTACATGGCAGAAGTGTCTCCCTGGGTACTGGTGGATATTATACTTTTAAAAAGGCATGTTTTACTTTGGAAACAGAAGCAATTACTTTTAATTGTGCTTCTCAGCATGAGAAACTTACAAAAGGCATGTTTTTCTCCTCCTCAAAGTCAGACCTGTATATTAAAAACAGAAACACTCCAATACACACTAAAAAACAGGCCATAGTTGTCCTGGGAATATTTGCTGCGCTGCTAAGCGTGACTGCATAAAGAAGTTATGTTAAGTATGGAGTTGCCTTAGGTTTATCTTGGTTGTCTTAACTTTGATGAGATTAGATTTGCAGAATCAAAAGCAAGTACAGCCTCTGTTTCACCACAGTAAACCTTGGCACTTCTTTAAGCTACCAAAACCTGTCAGTGCTTCACTGTATCAGCTAGTTTAGAGCATTAGCACTTTTTCCCTTAGTTAGGCAGAAAAGGCTAAAATCCAGGACAGATGCTTTACTTTAAAGATTAATTACCAGAGAGACCTGATGCCATGCAGAGCATGCAATTTGGGCAGCATGAGTGACCTCTTGATCCCACACACCTTGGTGGACCCTGTGAGTTACATTCTGTCTGACAGACACCAAAAAAGGTGTCAAGACAGCACGGAGTTGATCATATTACTTTCTTTTGGAGGCTGCCTAGTTGTCTCCCTTTAGAGGGAAAGAAAAGTGCTGTGGGATGCCTGACATATTCCCTGGTACCTGGAGGGCACAGCACTGCTGGAGTTGTCACCATTCCATAACCCAGCAGAAGGTAGGACATGGAGATTCCTCAGGGATATAGAGCAGGGGCATGTCTTGTGCCCAAACGAGGTATTCAAATGACCAAAAAAATTCTGCCATGGTGAAAACACGTATGAGAAACCAAAGGACTAAAGGGCTTTAGTGACCGCAAATATACATTCAACAGCCTTTCCCTGCAGTGAGAGAAAACTTGGATTTCATGTGCATCAGTCTGCATGTACAAAAAATGTCTCTAATGACATAGGGATGTCCATTTTCATGACTATTGGAAAAGCTTAGCTCACAAAGAAAATAATGTAGGAAGTAGAACATGGATAGAAAACCACACTTCCAACCCTTGTTCATCCCACACAGAAAAAGAAACTTCCCTTGCACTTCTACTTGCACTTCACTGACATAGTCTCCCTAGCACAAAGTGTAACCAAATTAACAATTGCTTTTATCAAATCCATTTTTCTTGTGTATTTTACCTGCCCAGAGATTTGTTTGACACTGTCTAGAATTTAATGGACATGTATTTAAAGACTGCCATGTGAGAAGCAGACCATTATCTCAATTATCCTTGTCTCTAGCCAAAGAGATATTGGAAAATAATATATAAATAAATTGCTTATTTGAAAGATCTTGGAATTAGATTCCTACCCATATTTAACACTATTTAATTAAGGAACAATACAGTTGAAATATGAAGTTTCACCCTCTGACCAACACAATTTTCTGTTCAACAGAGGATTGAAAAGCAAAATACCTATTTGCCCTGTTAACACCTGATATCAAGCACATTACATATTTGCACATGAATAAAGCAACAAATAAAGAAAAACAAAAATAAAACAACACAATCCAAAGCTCTGAGAACTGCTCTACTTTCTGAAAATAATATTGTGCACCTCGATGAAGAGAGACAGAGGTTGTGCACAGCAATACTGTCCCAAGAGGTTGCCCCCAATTATATGAAACTGCAATTGCAGATAGACATATTTTGTGAAGGAACAGGACACAGATTCACAAAAACACACAAGAAGAGGAGAGATGGGGCATGAATCTGCCCTCTTGCTTGAAAGGAACTGAGATAACACAACTGTAGCGGGTTGAGACTGTGAATGAGGCACATGGAGGACAGATGGATTTCTCATCTCCTCATCAACAAAATGCTGCTGGTAGAGGAGGTCACAGGAACTCAAAGGTTAACCAGACACTGTGATCAGAGCTACCTATTAGTTTAACATGCTTATTTTGGCTAGATGTTAATGTACATCTGGCATATTTCCAGACTCATTGATCCATCTCCTCACCAGGGATCTCATCTATAAAACACACCCCAAAAGACTCAGTGGGTATAGCAATATGGGCAAAGAACAGTTTGGAACAAAGAAAAAATTCAAGTCAGTACCGTGGGAAAGTTGGGTGTGGGCAGAGGTTTACCAGTATAAATTCGCAGAGCCTCTGTTGGATTCGATGTCCTTAATTCAAGTTTGTGTTGAGGAAAACTGGAAAAAATTTGTTCCAGTTATTTGTCTGGTTCTCAGGTCAAAAGACAACCTTGACATCTTCCCACCAAAGCAAAACTGAGATTCTCTCAGTTAATATTCCCCTCACACTAGCACACAACCAGCCCGCCTGCTTTCCCTGTCACACTTTGCATACTCTTAAGGAGAAGATGTGGTAATGACTGAACGCTGGTAATGCCTTGACTCTGGGCTAGTGAGTGGGCTTGGCTGCAAAGATAAGCCACAAGACATCTCTATTTCCAGCAGACAGACAGAACTATTTCCAGTGTTTCTTCCCAGAACTGGGTTGCCTTAGGCGAAGAAGTGCTGCAGGAGGTTTCTAAATGGGCTTTATTGGTTGATTCGCTTTGTCTATCAGAAAGTTCCTTCTCTCGGCTTCTTTCCTCATTAAGTCAGTAATAAGGCACCTCGGCAACTGCTCAGCCACTAGAGATTTTAAGAATTCTGCAGACATCTACGAAGATTACAAGCATATCAAAAATATAAGGTACTACAGAGGAGAAACTTCATTACTAGTTTAGTGATTGGGTTGAAGAAGTATTAAAACATCCCTAACAACGTAACCTGCTTTCTTGGTATTTTGCAAGCACTGCTCTAACTGACTTTGTTGATGAGCTGAAAGATTCACATAACTGAGCACACTTACGGAAAAATTAATACACATATTTCAGCCTTATTATGGCTGCTACTTAGCAATCAGGGAGGTAAAAATCCCTGCTTCTGCAGCTCCAGAGTGACTCCATGTGCTGAACTGCCTTCAGTCCTGGCTGGGAGATGGCACCGTTTGCAGCTTGTCAGTAAAACAGAGTACAAAAGAAAGCAAAACAAATTAGACGAAGGGGTTCAGCTATAAAGAAGAATTAAAAGAGCCAAGTGTCCACAAGGTATTCAAGCCATGAGGAAAGGCAGATATCGATTGCCTGGAAATGCCCAAAATATGGCAATAACAAACAGATAGAGGATATATTTAATGTGCGCCAGTGGAATAACTGGAATGCACAGTATAAAATTGTGATTTCTGTGACAAGTTTTAGGTGAAGCTCAGTTTCACCAGCATTGATTAGCTATCAGTCACTGTCCTCTGGTTAATTAGAATATTTCACAAGTAATGATGAATTTTCAGAAGTGTTGTGCAGAATTAATTTTAGGTGACATAAATCCAGCAGTGATGTAGTAAAGTTTTATCCTCTGACAAGAACCTTGCTGCGAACTCAAGCAGCCCAAAACCCAGGCTGAGCTTCCCTGTGCTGAAGAGTCAGCACCAGCTCACTACAGAATGATTGTCCATACACTGCTGCATCAGAGCGCTTGGAATCAGTACACTTAATATCCCACATATTTCACAGATTCATTGAATGGTTTGGTTTGTGAGGAACCTTTAAAGATCAGCCACTTCCAACCTCCCTGGCATGGGGTGGGGACATCTTCCACTAGACCAGCAAAGCCCTGTCCAACCTGGCCTTGAGCACTGCCAGGGATGGGACACCCACAGGTTCTCCGGTCAACAAACTCTGTTCCAGTTTCTCACCACCACTGAGATTGGGGTAAAGTCTCATTCCCTTTTGTGGTCAATTAATTCACCTTCTTTTAGGATTCTAGTGTCTTAGCTGCTCTGTTAACTGCTGCTGCTGATACCCATTGTCTCAGTTTGAAAGGCAGGTGTCTGCTTAAGGAGGGCAGCAGCCTCCCTTGGAATGAAAAAATGCAACTCCCCCTCCCCCCAAATTTTTATAATTTTGAAANCAATGGGATGGTGAGTCATAGGGCAAGGCCTTAATGGGCCATTAACAGGAGATAATCCAGGAGCCACTTATCTTTGAGTAATGCAGGAAGGCCTTGATGGACCCATTAACAGAAGACAGTCCAGAGGGAGGAGGCAGGGAGCACCACCCCACCTGGTCTCAGCAGCTCATGAAAATGGTAAAAGAATATTTTTTGGGGTCCATCTTACACTATAACCTATGACACCCATACACCTTTCGTGACAGTGATCCCTATCAGGCAGTGGAAGAGCCTCCTGAGAAAGAGATAAGGTAGCCTTACTGTTGAGAGAATACAAAACTAGGAGGGCACAATACTAGAAAACCCTACTCCAGAGAATAAAACCCGTAATGGCCTTGTTCACAATTGAATAAGGTCTTTCCATCTTTAACACCTTCAGGTGATGCACAAGTCCTTTGGAAAGTTGAAGGTATTCATATCCCAAAAAAGAAATCCCAATATTATTTCGTATTTTGAAAACTCATTTCTTCTAGTTCTCCTAAGGTACAAAGTGAGATCTATCTGAGTTAATTCTCAGCACTACTCTAATGGATCAAATTCTAACCAGGTCTGCTGTTCTGTTTTAATGGAAAACATGCACAAATTTACAGAAAGCTTCATTCTCATTAGCCAATACCTGACATATTTTTCATTGCTTCATCCACATTTTTCCTCTTCTTTTCCACTGTAAATAGTGGGCTCAAGAAAATATTGCTATAGTACCTAAATTTCCAGTCCAGCTTAAAGAAGTTATTCCTCTCAGGAATTGCTGAGTTCTGAATAATAAGATCTTAGTGAGCTTTCAGCAAGAAAACCAAGGACAAGTTGTTAGTCTAAAGCAATATCTGAAGATAATTCTTTGCATTTGTCAGAAACAACTGGAAAGAAAGGTTTATGAAGCAGAGCACTGTCAGGCACAATCAGTGACTCTCCAACATGAAAGACTGGAAAAAAGAAGTTGCTGATCTAGGACCCAAGGGATTTCTTGACATTTACTTTTCACAAAAGATCCAGCTGTTCTAGAATTCAGGCTGACCAAATCTTGAAGAAAAAAAAAAAAAAACAAAAAAAACCCAAACAGGCAAAAACTGCTTAAAACTGTGCCCAACCCAATATTCAGAAACAAAGAATGAACAGATGCCAAGAACCCCATCTGCCCTTTTCAGGAAAAGAGCCAAACATGGTTCTCTGCTTTTCTAAATTCACACTTGGATGATATTGCATATTTTTTTACAGGGTAGAGAGAAAGTTTAATGCAAGTGCACAGAAAGCACATAGAAGAGGTTTAAAGAAAACTATTGCTCAGGAAGATAAGGAATATTTCACTTTCTCTTGTGGAAAAGAATCATGAACTATTCAAGTAAATTCTGGAGCATTTAACTTCATCTGAGAAACCCACAAAATAATTGAAATAAAATTAAATAACAGATAGTGGTTTTAAACTAGGGTTATGCCTTCCATCTCCATCCACCACAGACAGTGTTAGACAAGACCAAAGAATTCAGGTCATGACCAGAAAAGGACTTCTAACTACAAATGTGAAATAACTGTGGACTTCACTGTTTGTCCCCCTTCTTTTAACTGTTTAACAAATTCCTATTAGGAAAAAAAAAAAAGGGGGCCAGAATGGATGAGCATGCCCTCTCTTCCCAGATAAATTCACTGTTACCAGCATAGGATATTACCCATAAGTTTACCTGGGTTAGGCAGATTGGCACCTGAGTGGCAACAGCTTTTCCTAAAGATACAGATGAATTAGGCTGTATAAAACTCACATTAAATGTAACCAGAATCTATGTAACACTCATTTGATAAGAGACTTGAGTGGCAAAAGATGATTGAGGACAAAGGCTACATCTATTTTTCTTTTCCTGGTTTGCATAAGAATGTCCTGCCCTGTGATCATCAGCAGTTTGACATTAGGTCCATATGTTCTTCTTAGTTGTTTTGGGGGGCATTTCTTTGAGTTCTGGCTATTCACTTATAACACTAAAGAATAATTTACTAAAAAGAAAATAATATAAAACATTAGTCTGCCTTAATATTGGTATGCCAAAGTATGTTTAACAGTTGCCTAGCACCAGGGATTTCAATAGACCATTTCCTCATCCCCGTCAGTGTAAGTCAGAGAAGAAACAGCCACACAATGAAACATTTGCAGGATCTTGTAAGTGGTTTACTTCATCTAAATGCTACAGTACTTCACTATAATAGGAATGATTATATGTGGATTTGGCTCAATTAAGCATCACTGTGGTAATGCTCTCTCTTTTGTTATCCAAACATCATTGCATATGTTTTTCAGGATGACTGAAGTTTACCCAGGAAGCCAAGTCAATTTCCTAGCTTTATATTTAAGTGAGCCAAATTTAAAGAAATAATTTTAAAGCCTGAAACTAACTGCGCTCCATTCACACTTGTGACTTTAAATGTACATGCCTCAACTGCTTACATACTGGCTACAAAAATGCATTGCCTGATTACTTGACAAGTCCCTGATTACTTGACAAGTTCCTTCCAACCTTTTTTCTGAACCTTTTCCACAACATTATATGTATTATGTTGAATATTTTAAAACTGTTAACATATCCTGTCACCTTTTCTCTAGGCTAAGAAGCTGCCTGTTCATGCATTTGTGTCTTTGAATATCTGAACTTTGTTTGCTCTCCCGTGAGCTCCCTACAGTTGGTTCACATCTTCCTTGAACTGTGACACCCAAACTGGGCAAACCACTCCAGGCAAGTAGTTCAGCAGTATCTGAGCAACAAATTCTCTCACATTTATGCATCCCAGAATGATCTTTTCTTTTTCTTTTGTTTTTGTGCTTATATCGTGTTCCACTTCACCCATTTGTCACAGAACTTCACCAGTCTGGATCTGCAAGGTTGACTTCTCTACCTACCTGTAGTATCTTGCCTCGTTGCTATTGAATAGCCTCTTTTTTTTTTCAGGCAGCAGCTTCAATATGTCACTTAGAATTCATGTCTTCCCCTAAAGTACTCTGGAGGTCCCTTGTGGATTACTGTCATCTGTGCATTTAACGAGTATGCTCTCTACCCTGTCTTCTAGGTGACTGATGAAAACGTTCAGTAATCTGGGTCTGAGACAGCCTCAGTATTTTGACTATGGGTAATTTGCTGTGATGTTTCAGCAGTGCTTTAGCCTTGGATGAGGTTTCTCAAGCCAGCTTGATTTAAAAAATATCAGATTAGTCAAGAAATCTCCATTCAGTTCTTCCCTGTTAAAGGCAGAGATCTTAGCCTTTGTCCCATATGCTAAGTGTGTCTGACACAAATTCGGTGAAGGCTGATGGAACAGTAGTAATTTCTCCACATCATCTGTTGCTCCCATGTCCCATTCCCAGGAGCAGATAACCAGCTCTTACCTTAGCCATCCTATTGCTGGTTTATGTTGTTGTTTCTGTGCCTTGGAAAACAGAGACAGTGTTTGGTTCCGTGTGAGCCTAAGTGAAGTGTGCCCCTTTCTAATACAGTTAGAACAGCATTATGCTACATTTCAATGCATTGTATTACATTTTAATGCATCTTGGCTTTAAAGCAGTTTCTTGAAAACATGTCATTGCTAGTGATGCCTCTTTTCCAGAATGGTCTGCAGTCTGTTTGCATAGGACAGCAACAGCAAAAGCAGGCAGCTGTAATGAGGTTTTTGCTACATTCTCTTAAAACTCTGAGATATTTGACTGTAAAACTACCTGATCTTTTAAGTTGTTCTATTGTATTTTCAATATGCACATTCACTGTTTCACAGTTCTTCTGTTTTGAGTATACAATATGTGGATCATTTCAGGCCGATACACAGATTGCAGCTGACGTATCACACTTGCAGCAGGAAACCCTCCCTACCCATACATAGGCACATATTTATGTGTGCACATGTACCCATACTTACACATGGTCATATATGAATTTGTTTACACATAATTTGTGTGCATGTACACAGACACACACACACATTGCACATGCACACCTATTCCACATTCTACCTCCAGAACTAGCTGTTTGTTCATAATACAAATTCTGCATTGCTGCCTAACAGCTTGAACAGAATACTTTTCTGAAAACGAACTCACAGGATAATTAGTCAAGAACTTATTACTTGGAGTGTAGAAGGAGGAAAGGAGTAGGATCAATTACATACAATAAAACAACCTGAGGTATGCAGCCATGAAAATAATGGAGCAGGAATTTTTCACCAAACCAAAGAAGATATGCATAACACCAGAAATGGGGAAAAAAAGGCTGATCTTTGATACAAACCACTAATTCTATTCACCCATAAATGTCAATTAAATTCCTCGTTCACTTTTAGACCAGGATTTCTGCAAGAACTACTTTTCCTCTGAGTTTGGAGCTGATCCCCTGCACAGGGGGCAATTTCCCTACTCAGGATGACCATCATACATTGCCCAGTCACATGATGCTGTAAGAGCAGCCCAAAGGAGAGTGGCCAGGGTAGGCATCCCACATACATCAGTAGGACTGTTTGGAAAACAGTGACTAAGTTTAATATCTCTCTGTATATTAATGAAGAAAATCTTTCAAGTACTCATTGACATTAAAGAAAAGAATATAGAAGGGACCCTTTATACTTTTGTCACTTGTGGCAGAAGATTCAGGGCTGTTCTACGTGGTCAGGAGCTAGGGTTGGTTGCTCACCCTCTCTCTAGGCTTATTCCTTGCAGCCAAAGGGAACAGAGCCTCTCCCTGCTCCTCAAAGAAACCACAAAGCTGTTTCAGTTTTGACAAAAGAAAAGTACTAAAATCTTTCAGGTAGTTCTACCTATATGTTCCTTCCAGTGCTGCATGAAAGAAGACTTATCTCATTCACTGGACTTTGTAATAGACTTATATAAGGAGGAATAAAAGACAAAACCATAATCACATTGATATCTAAAATACTTGGCCTCTCGGTCTCTGCAAAGACAGGTCCCATCTATCAAAAGCAGCCATTTTTATTACCCAGAACAAACATGGGCCAGTGGGAATATTTTGAGGTTTGCATCCATGCAGCAATGAAGAGATTAAACATACTTCACTGAAGTGGCTATAAGACCTTCAAAAACTGATTTCTCTGGTGTTTTCTTAGAAAGTTTCTGTGAGGTGCATCTCTCTGGAATATAAACTAAGGAATAAAAACTGCAAGTTCATACAGGCCTCCTCTGAACCTTAACTGTAGAAGGCAAAAAAAGGAAATGAGTAATCTTTAGGTGTAAAAACAATGTTGTGGTTAATTAAAAAGAAAAAAGTCTTTTCCATCCTCAAATAACTTTGACATTTTATTTTATTTTATTTTAATGTGAAGTAGGCCTTCCTCACAGGAGACCTAGGCTGGCCAATTATAACAAGAACAGGAATGTTTTAACATTTTATGTTCTCATAAATCAGGAAGTTTGGTGGTGCTGTCAAGCTACTATGAATCACCAAGCTTTCTGGCTGAAAAGAGCTTTCAAGAGACTCAGACTTCCCTCAAATGGGACTATAAATCCGTTCACGCATCATTTGTGTGGAGAATTTCCTCACATAAAACAAGTGATAAGAAAAACCCCCATTCTGCCATCACAAACTTCGTGCATTTAAAATTAAAAGCAAACATCACCACTGGCAGGCAAATCCAGGAAGCCTTGTTCCATGAAAGTTTTGACGCAATGCTTTCCACATTTCTGTGCTCTCTATAGATTTTACAAAACTTTTCCCATCACAGGGCATGCAGGGGGCCCTCATCTACTCTGAAAAGCCACCTACTCTCATGAAACTAATGACAATTCATTATTTTTGAAACTTTGATCTCTTCATCAAATAATCTTAAAATCAATCAAGTCACAAGTTAATTGTGAGAGAGAGAAAAAGGCATAGTAGCAGATGCAGCATGGTTGGACAACTTTCAGTTAGTTTTCAGTGGGGGTTTAGGGAACCAAATGAAAGCACTGTCTTTATTTAACCAAAACACAAAAAAAATGAGGGATTACAGCCTGAGCTGACATTGTACGCTCAATTCACCAGGTTTGCTTGAAAGTTTGTATTTCAAAAAAGTCTCCTGATTGCAGTCTCACACTGCAAATAGTAAACAGCTGATTGTGTGAAAACCCACACAAATACATTTACTCCTCTCTTGCCTTTCCGACCAGTCACAGAATATTATTTCCCACTCCTGCACAACTGGCTGAGCTCTCCTGCCAGCTTTGTGCAGCATCAGTCGCAGATCCAACAGACAAAGGAAAAGAGTTCCCACTAGCAGAGTAGGGTCATGGCAAGTCTTATGAACCTGTTCATAAAATACCCAAGATCCGCTCTGCAAAGCAAAGACAGGAAAATCTAAGGATGGTGCAGCAACAAAATGTTAGGTCTGTCATCAAGGTGAAATGAGACCTTTTCTAATTTATGGAAACTGGCTAGATGCCCTCAAGTTTCATTTGCCAGTATTTCTGATCTTGTACCTGCCCCTTTTGTCCTTGCACCTCTATTCCAATCCAACTTCTGCTGCACCTCTGTGCTTGTCTGGGGAAGACACTTTGCACTTATATCCAAAGCCTCAGCCATGTGGGACCTTGGCCACATGGTAGCTGCCAGGCTGAATCCCCTTTCACCATTTGCCACCAGCTGAGGAAAGTGACAGTACCCAGGAAAGGAAACCTGATGCAGAAATGTCTGTGTGCACCATGCCCCAAATGCGACTATAACTGAGTTTCAGCCTCATAGGAAACTCACTTTTCATGAGTCTCAGCAAATTTTGTTCATGAGGTAGGACCATAGTCACAACATTCAGTATGGCAATTTTCCTCATTGGGCCTTGCTGTTTCTCTTACTTGTTATTTTGGTTTGGTATTTTTTAACCACAGTAAGTTCAGTAAGTCCCCTTTAAAGTGCAGTGATTTGAAACAAGTTGTGTGATGTCCTGCTTATTAGTGCTCTGTAAGTAACACAGTGTGCACAGTGAGCTTAATTATGAGACAGTGCCGAGAAGCTAAAATTTTCCAAAAACCACTAAATGTTAATGATTAGAATGAGACGTTTAACTGGCAAATTGAATTTTAAAAATGTGAGTTATTAAGTGAAGAAGTCATGCACCTTATAATAGTCTCAGGGATAATGGTTCTATTATTTTTTTTAATCCATATATTGTTAGCCTTGCATCAGCAAATAAATTAAAATAAACAGCAGGATTATCATAACCATTATTAACCTTTCCTAACAAGGAAAGATTATCTCCAAAAATAAAATGCACAAGCAAGGAAGATGAACATTAGTGTAATGGAGTACACACTTGGAGCAGACAGCCACTGCTACAAAGAAACTCATCTGTATGAGCATCCATGACATTCTTGCCTCAAAAAAGTCAGCCAGGCTTCAAGAGGAAAACAGACCATATAACAAGATATGAAGGGGACCTGAGCAGCAGGTCGGGATGAGGGATCCTCATGGACAGAACAGAGGTGACTCTGTGGGTCACTCACTGGGGACAAAAGAGCTTCTGCTTCTGAAAAAGAATTTTGTTTGGTTTAGGGTTTTCTTGGGGTTTTTTCCGGAAAAATGAGTGGGTAGTCTTTGTTTTCAGAGACAAATATCTTGACTTCCCTGAGCTCCACAGGAAAAGAATCACTTATTACAGAATGTCTTTACAGGGAGAGTCACAAACTCATTACAGGAAGAAATATCTCCATCATATCACTGTCTGTAAACTAATGGTACAAGGTGCTACTCATGTTGTTGGGAGAAAAAAAAAAAAGTCAAACCAAGAAAACACTGAAATACCTTCCAAAAAAAAAAGAATCAGAAATCCAGTCAGGCCTCCATGTAACATAAATCACTCCAGGTCCAATAAGACATTAAAAAATTTCTTTTATAAAAACAGAAGTGGTCAGAAGCGTGACAAAATATCTGAATTGCCTTGCCCATAGAGTGCATTGAGAGATGGACAAAACTACAGTTTGTTTCATGTCAGGACAGCACAGTATACAGATCAGAGATAAAAATTCAAGTACATAATCTGTATTTGACTACTGGTATCAATCAGAATCCCAGAAAGGAAATGCACTTGGTTAAAGGACAGTAACTTCCCATTTTATGAAAATAAAGACAAGAAAAACTATTCCTATAACACTATAGAATAGTATTATTTGTAAGCTCTTCAAACAGTAATAACACATTTCAAGGAGATATGACTTTTACTGCCTTCCCCTCTCATAAAACCAATACAAATCTTATTGCTTACTTTGTTCTTAATAAAGAAAAGCTGGTAAACATATCAGAATCATTAAATAGATTTGAGACATGCAATTCTGTCCAAGTTTACCTAAAATTTCTCAGAGAAAAGCATGGAAAGTATCTGCACCAATAATGGCAGTGTCAGATTTTGATAAATTAAGTGTTTCTCCTTTGTGTGTGCTCACATTTTATTAAAACACATATGGAAGATAGTGAAAATATTCAGAGTAACAAAATTTCCTTTGTTGATGAATCATTGCTAGCAATATCAAATCTGTTATTAGCCATCAGACTCTCGATGGTGTGATGAATGCCTGGGATTTACATGGCACTTTGCATCTTCAGAACACTGTAATTAATTATTTGTGTGCTGTGTGGCATAGTTGTCATGCAAGGCTCTTTTAACATCCTAATAGACATTAATTCTAATGGCTGCTTTCCCAAGCTGGCATAATATGGTGAAACTGCAGTCGTATCGAACATACATGAAGAAAAGATTCATACTGAATGCTGCAGCAACAGAAAAAATGCCTTTATGTCTTTTGTTTTCTTGATGGTTTTGATTAAAACCTTTAAGAGTGCTTTAAGGTTTGGGGTTTTTTTAATAAGATAAAGCTCCAGAGGGAGCCCATGCACCAAAGGATATATACATAAAGTATCTTCCAGACTAATAGTAAAACTGCATGAAGAAATATCTTTAAATTGATGTTTCAAGCCTATCATTATTAGAGATTTGTAAATTTCAACTGTATGGAATAATCCTCCAAAGAATTTTTACATAACAACACCTGTTTTGTTTTATTTAGTGTATCTATGCCAACAAGGCCTCTTCAATGGAAACAATCTCTATTTGATATCAAAAATCATATAACTTTGCCTAAAATTCAGAAGAGTTCGAGATAGTCCATGGTTAGTTATTCATAGAAGACAAGAGACACCTAAATAGTATAATTACATTAAGATCATGGAATCATTTAGGTTGGAGAAGACATTTAAGATCATCAAATCAAACCATTAATCATATATTCACAAGGCTGCCACTAAACCACGTTCCTCAGTGCCACATCCACACATCTTTTGTGGAAGCCTGTTCCAATGCTTAGGAACCCTTTCCATGAAGCCATTTTTCCTCATATCCAATCTAAACTTCTCCTGGTGCAACTTGAGGCCATTTCCTCTTGTCCTATTGCTTGCTCTGTGGGAGAAGAGACTGACCCCCACCTGGCAACAGTCTGCTTTCAGGGAGTTGTAGAGAGCAATGAGATCCCCCCTGAGCCTCCTTTTCTCCAGGCTAAATAGCCCCAGCTCCCCTCAGCTGCTCCTCATCAGACTTGTGCTCCAGACCTTTCCCCAACTCCATTGCCCTTCTCTGGACACGCTCCAGCACCTCAATGTCTCTCTTGCAGAGAGGGGCCCAAAACTGAACACAGGATTTGAGGTGTGGCCTCACCAGTGCCAAGTACAAGGGAATAATCACTGTCCTGCTGGTCACACTATTGCTGATACAGGCCAGGATGCCTTTGGCCTTCTTGGCTACCTGGGCACACACTGGCTCATGTTCAGCTGCTGTCAACCAGCACCCCAGGTTCTTTTCCACTGGGCAGCTTTCCGGCCACTCTTCCCCCCAGGCTGTAGCACTGCATTGGATTATTGTGACCCCTGTGCAGAACCTGGCACTTGGCCATGTTGATCCTCATACAATGGGCCTTGTCCCCTTGATCCAGCCTGTCCAGATTTCTCCACAGAGTCTTCCTGCCCTCCAGCAGATCAACACTCCTGCCCAACTTGGTCTTCCCTGTGAACTTGCTGAGAGTACAGCTGAGCCCCTTGTCTAGATCATGGGTAAGGATATTAAACAGAACTGGCCCCAAAACTGAGTGCTAGTAAATATCACTTGTGATAGACTGTCAGCTGGATTTTTTGGTCTAGGACTTAGCTTTAAGGCATTTGCTGTCTGCCCCTGAGCCCCTGGTTGTCCAGCACATGCCTTGTGGTGCCACTCAAGGTGATCTGCTCCATGACCTTCCCCAGAACTGAGACTGGGCTGACAGGTCTGCAATTCCCCGGGTTCTCTTTCCAGCCCTTTTTGTAGGTGGGCATCACATTTGCTAACTTCCACTCAACTGTGACCTCCCTGGTTAGCCAGGACTGCTGACAAATAAAGGAAAGTGTCTCAGTGAGCATTTCTGACAACTCCCTCACTACCCATCGTTACATCTTATCCTGTCCTACAGAGTCATGTGTGCCTAGGGCATGTAGCAGGTCACCGACCATTTCCCTTTGGATTATGGGGACTTAATTCTGTTCCCCAACCCTGTCTGCTAGCTCTGGGGACCAGATGTCCAGAAAACAATTGGTCTGAATATTAAGGACTGCAGCAAAGAAGGCATTAAATACCTCAGCCTTTTCCTAAGGCTTTGTCAGTATGTGTCCCCTACATCCAATAAAGGATAAGATTCTCCCTAGCCCTTTTTTTGTTGCTAATCTAATTATAGAAACATTTCTTATTGTCTTCCACATCAGTAGCCAGATAAAGTTCTAGTTTAGCTTTGGTCCCTCTAATTTTCTCCCTGTATAACCTCACAATATGCTTGTAGTTCTCCTGAGTGGCCTGCCCCTTCTTCCAGAGGTCATAAACTCTATTTTTTTTTTTCCCCAAGTTCCAGACAAAGCTCTCTGTTCAACCAGGATGGTCTTGTTCCCCACTGGCTCATCTTTTGGCACACAAAGACTCTCTGTTCCCGCCCCTTTAAAATTTCCTGCCTGGACTCCTTCGTCCTTCAGCACTACCTCCCAAGGGACTCTGTCAACCAGTTTTCTAAGCAGGCCAAAGTCTGCCTTCTGGAAGTTCAAGGTTGCAGTTCTACTTATCCCTCTCCTTACTTCTCCAAGAATCAAAAATTCTGTCATTTAATGATCACTGTGCCCAATATGGCCTTCTACTACCATCACATCACCCACAACTCGTTCTATGTTCACACACAGGTCCTGTGGGGCACCTTCCCTAGCTGGCTCCCTCACCAGCTGTGCCAGGAACCTCCTAGACTGTTTCCTCTTTGCTGTGTTGTATTTGGTAAGTTGAAGAACCACATAAGAACAAGGACCAGTGATTGTGAGATTTCTCCCAGCTGCTTATAGAGCATTTCCTCTGCCTCTTCATCCTGGGTGGGCTGTCTGTAACAGCCTCTCACCAGGATATCTGCCCTGCGGCCTTCCCCCTGATTCTTACCCATGAACACTCAGCCTGCTCAACTCAACTCTCTTTTTTCTCTTTTCTTTNGGTAAGTTGAAGAACCACATAAGAACAAGGACCAGTGATTGTGAGATTTCTCCCAGCTGCTTATAGAGCATTTCCTCTGCCTCTTCATCCTGGGTGGGCTGTCTGTAACAGCCTCTCACCAGGATATCTGCCCTGCGGCCTTCCCCCTGATTCTTACCCATGAACACTCAGCCTGCTCAACTCAACTCTCTTTTTTCTCTTTTCTTTTCCTGAAAGTGAGAATGTTTGCAAAGACTAATAAGAGGATGATTATGGTGATGCAAATTGGTGGGGAGTTCTTCATGGTTTTTTTTTTTGTTGTTTTTTTTTTTTTTTTTTTTTTTTTTTTTTTTTTTTTTTTTTTTTTTGGGGGGAGTGTTTTTGGTTTTGTAGGGGAGATAGGTTTGGGTTTTTATTTCTCCCAGATCTAGAATGGATATAAAGCAGGTTTATCTCATGGCATGTTTTCTGAAAACTGAATTATGTAACAGTTTATAGCAGAAAAAAGTGAGAGAAAAGAGAAAGAAGAGGGAAAAAAGATGGAGACAGTGAAAACTTACCTCAGACTAAAACATACATCAGGGAGATAATCAGGAGGAGAAACGTAGAGTTACTGCCTGCAGACCCCAACCTGAGCATTGCTGATCCTACTGAGATTTCTGGCTCCTCTGCTTAAAATTACCCACTATTGTTTTGGTTCGGCTATAAACTGCAAACTCTTTCAGCAATTGGGCTTGAAATCTACAATCTTATACAATCAGGTTCTCTTCCTGCTTAAATGCTCTTCCAGCCTTCAACAATGCTGTGGACTTCAGTTTTACAGGCATTGCAGGATATCAGCCAGCTGGGGTAATAGCACTATTTCCCCAAAACAACACGGATTTCTAAATGCTGTACTTTCGGTGAAGAGCAGAAACACACACACACAGATAAATGTAAATAATACTATTGCTCTGTTTTGTTTCCCAGAGCCTCTGAGAAAAAGAAAAAGCTACCTGAGTGAAGAATGGAAATATTTGCTGTGTTTGACAGAGGAAGCATGATTAAAATGCACTGAAGCTGAAATAACAGCTAAACTCTATCAAGAATAACTCTCATCAACTCATATCACAAGTGCTGCATTTATAATGCTGATAAAGAGTATATAAAATCCATTTCATTTCAAGGCACATCTTATAACGTGTGGTCATTACCGTTAAAAAGATATCCCCCAGAATGTCTCACAAGACGAGAAGAGGCAGAATAGCATATCAATGTATCTCCAGTAACCAGAAGGTATTTAGTCCTGCCAGCAGTGCTCCAACATAACCATCATTTCTCTGCTCACTTGCACAGAAACTCTTGCAACATCTGCTCAGAATTTTTTCCCAGCAAAATAGTTTTCCATGGGAAGTTACTGGCTAAAAAACGAGCTGTTCATGGCACTGTGGAAATTGCAGATAATTCCAGGCAAATTTCTTCTTGACCTCCAGCACAACAGCAGTGAGGGTTGTTTAGGTTGCCTGGACTTTTGGCTGAACAGCAGAGGGGCTGCTCTGAAGTCAGAGTCAGATCTGCAGGCTTGTAGGAAAACAGATTCTGCCAGGGGACTGTCTCAGAGGCAGGGATCCCAGCTCCCCAGGTATAGTGAGAAAACAACTCTATGTTCCAAAGGATAAAACATCATCACACATCTGAATCAAGGGACATGTCAGCCAGGAAAGATTTTTTCATAATTCCAAAATATCAGTCGTTGGGAAAAAGAAAAAAAGGTTAACATGGAAAGACAGATAATCAAGATGCAAAATAGTTTTAAACGTTAGATTCAATTCTTTAAAATAATGTCAAACTTTAAACATTTCATTTTGAAGTGTTTCGGTTTGTTTTTTCCCTCAGAACTTCTCATTTCAGAGGAAATTTTTACATCACAATGGTTTGCTTTGATTTATAATAGAATGTTACATTTTACTGGAGAATTTCCCACTGGATGAGTATTCATCCAGTTAAATTTGTCAGAATCCTAAAATGCCAGCTTACCTCAGAACTCACTACATTGTTTTAAAAATTAACATGGCAATGGTAATTAGCACTGGTAATTGCAAAGTGGCAGTAGTAATTAAACCAGAAAAAGTGTAGGCTTCATATCAGGAAATATTTTTCAACAAGCAAGTCTATTATACTTTGAAACATGTCTCCCAAGACAAGTAACAAAAGCCCCACCACTTGGATCAATTAAGTGAGACAAAACACTTGAAAATACGCTGTGGGGAACAATCCCCTGCCAGCCAAGCAGATGGACAAGATGATCCTTTAGCTTCTTTACATCTCCAAAATCTGGGGAACAAACTAGCACTGCCATGGGGGAGCAGGGATGCCAACAGACACACCCTGCCTTCCAGAACTCCCATTAGCCTAAAGAGAAGTCTTGAGCAGGACCAGGACTGTGCCTGGGCAGCAGCAATTGGGGCTCCTGCAGATGTCCAGGGTACTTCTGAACCAGCTTGCTCACCTGACTGACTAACAAAGTCTTGCAAGCATAACCCAAACCAGGCTGCAAAACTCTCCCCCAAACTGGGAAAGACTCATCCAGCAGCTCTGCTGTTCCTAAGGACCAAAGCAGCTGCTTCAGTAACTGCCTGGCTCTGTCTAGAGAGGCTGTAGAGGAGCTATTTGGTAAAGAGTTTTGCAGCCAGAGGGTCAGCACATGCTGGGTGTCACTCACCTTGTGCCTATCCAACAGGAGGTGAGATCGTCACCCCAATATTTTAAGCTTGAAGGGGTACAAAAAGCAGACGTCAAAGCCCCAGCCTTCAGGACTGTGATCCCTGCAGCAAGCAATACAGGAGGCAAGTTCAGGCCTCTTGGGATGATTTCAGCTTTCTGTATTTCAGTGCAGCAACTACATCATCTGCACACGTCTACAGGTGCTGTGTGAACATCAAACAAGTTTTTATGAAACTTTCAGTCTAGAATCGCTTAATCTCATAGCAACAGATTGTATTCATGAGTTTGCATAAAGGAGAGGAAATACTCTGCAATTTGATATTCCCTAAATCCCTGTCATTTACATGTCTTTATTCACAGTCTACTTCTTCTCCTGATTTTTTTTTTTCTTTTATGGCCTACACTAGTATCAGTAAAAACCCTGGCCTTCGTTTATCTTCCTTCCATTCTTCCAAATGCCAGAGGAAATTTCTCATTAAAAAAATAACCTGTTTCTTCCCTTTTTTAAAAAAATTTCTACATGATTTCTGAACACCTGCTCTTTATGTCATACTGCAAAACACTAGGCAATTAAAAACTTGCAGAACCAGGGAAAAAACAAAGCTTGTCTGCGTACAGGGAATTATACATTAGACAGTAATAGCTACACTTGCAGCCACGAGTAAATTGTTAATTTATGTGTGTATTCAGTGCCAAACTACAAAAGCCAAAGATTACTGGGATTTTTATGTTTAGACTTTAAACTCTAAAGTGAAAAAATCCAAAAGCGAATGGCAACCAAAATGGCAATCCAAAATCCATGGCAACCTTAATTTTATTCATCTTGCCCTGTGATGCAGCTCTTGTTCAATGATTTCACATTCCCGAGTAAACCTACATCTCTCAGATGATGTAAAACAAGGTTAAAGAATTCTAAAAATTAATAAAGTCCTTCAGCATACTTGTAAGTGTGCTGGAGGCATTTGAATGCACATTTTGAAGAAAAAAAATTAACTGCCTTAATTTTTGAAAGGAAATAAATGCAAACTGCCATCAAAGTATTTTCAGCTCATCCCTTACACTTTTACTCTTAGCATATCATTTTTCACATTTTTCTCAGTCTCTCAGTACGAGAAATAAGTAACGTTACTCATTTTACCTTTCAGTGTTTAATCTCTGCTTCTTTGCTTATGGTCCAATGAGAGATGAAAAATGACATTTACCATGATTATTTGGGGGCGCTTTCCTTATTTTTCCTCACTGGAATGTTTTTATAATTATTTTTATAGACAAGTCTAATTTTGTATGATGATGTTTAAGATAAGAAGAGTCATCCTGTAAAATTTCCAGGCAGTTTAGCATGTGTTTTTAGTATAACACTCTTAATAATAGGATGCTTATACACTTATGCTGTCTGCCCAGTAAATGTGTAAATTAGCAGGTCCTCTCTCATCTTCAGAGCTCAATGTCTAATTTCATCCAAATTTAAAAGACAAGGACATAAGCCTCCAATATAATCGAGTTCCTACAAGTTTAATGGAAAAATGAGCAGGCTAGAGGAAGACAGACCTGAATTAATGTGGCCAGTGACATCCCAGAAGAAGGGTAAGTGGAGCTGAGCCATCTCCCATTCTGTGTCACAGCAACCAGGTGGTATTAGCACACTGGATATGAAAAGCTGCAGGTTAGCCAGGGGTTGTTGCAGCAGTGGGGAATGGAATTACAAACTGTTATGTGTTTTCTCAGTGGGACTGTACTTCAGCGCTCCTGACAAGGTTTACAAGCCAGATCTCAACACCATTTTCTCCAAAAAATGCAGTGGTTCTGAGGAATGAAGGCTGTGGCCTGGAAACTTCCCACCTAAAGGGTGATGTACAGGTTGGAAGGATTCAAGTAGTCTTGCAAATAAGGGCACAAGTAATTAGACTTTTAAAAGTAGCCAGTTAATGTACTTTGAAAAGGGGCTGCAGGGGGGCAGGTTGAGGAGCTGATGCAGCGTTCAGCCTGGCTGACACTGGTGTCAGTGGGAGGAGAACCACTGCTGAGAGCACTTTCTGCACACACTGAACAAACAGTTACCCAAAGCAAGTGTATTGTCTTTAGGAGAGACTCATTTCTTTACACTGTGAAGATAATGCAGCTGCCTCTCACGAATACAGTGGAGTCCAGCAACGGGTTTTGGTGAGCTACATAGTGCACTGGCAAATTTCTTGATTGTGCACATTGCCTCAAGTCAGAAGGTACCAGAGCTCCAAACCCCAGAGAGTCCCAGTCATCTCTTACAGGCAGCCTAGTTCCAGCATCCCTCACAGCATTGCTTGATACTTCATGCTGTCACAGCAAAAACCCTAGTAGTTTGTGAATCAAGAAGAACCAGCTATTTTGCTTCAAGCTCAGGAAAAGAAAAGAACCTGCTCAAAATCACCCCCAGAATTTCTGGAATCATGGCTTACTTCCTCTGGCTGCTCTGCACAGGCAATGCACGAGCATTAATACAAGATCCTTAACTAAAGTCATAGGAGAACCATAATCAAATGCGATTCATTCTCTCTCTTGCCCTTTCTCAAATGCTAACAAAAAAACCTCCACAAAAACAACAAAAAGCACTATCTTGTCCTTTGTATTGGACATTAACAGAATACTCTTTTCTCTCTTCTTACTGAAAAATAAAATAATACATTATTAACTTTGGTAACAGTAAAATATACTGATGGTAAATAAAATACTACTCATTGCAACTTTGGCTACAATCCAGAAATTGTAGCTGAATAGGTTTCCTCAGCCATCTGATGCTCCACAAGAATCAATTCCGGTTTGGGGTCTATAGCAGCATTACTGCTCAAGGAGTACTTAGATGGAATGGTTTCTTCAGAAAAAAAATATCTGATACTGAAAAGTTTCTGGATGAGACCTTATGCAGATAAAGAAATTTCAGTTCTGCACAGTGTATAGACAGATCTCACCTGAATATATACTCTGCCACTTCTGCACTCTACAGTTTAAGCTGAAAGCTCTTTTGGTGCTGCAGGACTCTTAGAATAAAGCTTGTATATTAGACAGTGAATGAGACCATGGACTACACAAAGGGAAACCCAACCCCCTTAGCTCAGAGCCATTCAGTGATTTTGAGTTTGTAGGTAGCCATGGTACTCTCTAAGAGATCTACCAGAAGAAAGCAATGTAAATTAAATTCTGTGTACTCAGTCACATTTCCCCTCTCTCTTACTAACAACTACATGGGGCCAGGAATGCCTTCCCCATCCCTCACAGAGCTCTAGCTGATGCATTGGCAACAGCTATTTGCTCACTTCATGCATTAGAGGTTGACTCCAGTGGTCCTACATAAAGGTGACAAACGGTCTTGGAGCTGTAAGGCTTCCATGGAGGTCCCATGGGATGTCTCACCAGAGAAATCAGAATGTGTGGGGACATGGATAACAAAGCAAGAAGCACAGGAACCTTGTTCAAGGTGCGAAGGGAAGCATCTGTCCAAATTCTTTCAGCTGGGTGGTTTGCTGGGAGAGTGTAAGGCAGAGTGTGAAAGGCAGCAGCAAGGAGAAATGTAGAGTCAAAACTAGGATAGGAGGCAAAGTGCTAAGCTAAGTAGCATTTCAGAATGAAATCCTCATTTCCCTTTGTGCTTTCCTCAGCCATGCTCAGAAATTGTCCATCAGCTACACATTGTCTGAGAAAGGGGAAAGTGAGAGCTCTCTGGACATGCGATAAAAAAAAGGTCAGTCTGTGATTCGCCAGCAAATGTCTTCTCGGTCCTGACCATTAGGAGGTTTATCAGATTCAGCTCTCACAGCAACAGCACCATTCACATAAGCGGCAGTCGCAATCCTCTGAGACATTTTTATTCCCACTCGGAAAGGGCGATGCCCTGACAACGACCCTCTCCCGAATCAGCCTGAGAGGGAAGCTCATGCATCTTCTCCACGAACACAGGCTATGTGTGTCCCACAAAGCGCAGCCTCGGCAGCGAGTGCAGCCGCGGCCCGTTTCCCCAAAGCTCCGACAAGGGAAGCGTTGCGTGCAAAGAGCGATGTCCTGCAGACGAGGAGGCGCTGAAGGGGGCCGCCTTGATTAAACCGGGTTGTTCTGCTCACAAGTCCTCTGTGCACGCTCTTGGTTATGGCTGTTAGAGCTGCAGCAGGGTGACATGAATTGCCTTTTATCTAATTGGAAAACACCCACAGAGTTTAGAAGTACTCATTTAGACAGGCAAATCAATAAAGGAAATGGTAAGCATGAGAATACAGTGCAACTATAGAGCCTGTGCGGGTCCTGTATGCTTTTGCTTAATAAAGATTAACTCTTGCCAGTTTGCTACAATACCCAGACCTTGATAATAGCAGAACTGGTAGATTCTACTCTATAATGGCAAGGAGCAGCTTGCCCTTATGCATACATCTCAAGGCAAAAGAATCAGCCTTTTTTTAAAGAGGCTAGAAAATCAGAAGACATTCCAGTGAAGGCAGAAGAGAGGAAAAATTCCTTTAATTGTAATAGTCATGAAGCTGGCAATCAGATTTCAATTAAAAGGGGGAAAAAAGCAAAACCTGGTTTGCAAAACAACAAAAGCAGCAGCTGTATTTCTATAGAGGTCTGCTGCTATAAGGCACATTGCAGTGAAGGAAATGACCAGAAAAGTGAGTCCAGCTTTTGAACTTTTAACTTTCTTTGTGCTTTTACTTTCACACTCATCAGTGACTGTGCAAATCCCCCCCCAGAGAGCCACTCAAAAAAAAAAAAAATCAGGACTATTAAGAACAATTATTTAGCTGCTAAAAAACCCTACATGTTTCAAGAAAAAGAAAGAAAAAAAAACAGCAAAACCCCACAATTCTTACAGTTGCTTAGTTCAGGATTAGTTTTGTTTTTCTTATTTCTCTTTGGCATTCCTTCCCCTAAATCTCCAATCACTTTCACAACAGGCTTATACTGAGTAGCTTCAGGCAGCTGAGAAAATAAAAATCCTGTTTAGCAATGTAAGTATCTCTCCTCTCACTGTTGCTAATAGGAGTTCTGTGCATAAATCACAGCATGCGCCAAAGGGAGAACAGATCTTGAAGCCCACGACTATCTTCACCCACTGCTTGATTCTCTTCTCATTTACACTAACATATTGGTCTCAGGGGGACCTCTTCTGACATGTCTGAGTGTAAGCCAGAGGAAAAGCAGGCCCTTGGGATGAGAATAGAGAATTTGGCATCTTAGTCTGCTGGCAAAGGTCAGAAGCAATATTCACAGTAATACAGGTTGACTCATAATGGCCCCACAGAACACAAAGGCATGGGATGCGTAAGGACTCATGTTCCAAATTCATCCACCTTTCCCTCACCACCACCTGCTAGCCCTTCCAAAGGTATTCCACAGAAGTACAGATAAGCCAGTGTTCCCTTGCTGGGGTGACAACTGTTTAGGAAAAGATGCTGGAGGAAGGTGACAGGACTGACAATCATTCCGTGTTCAGGAAGTGTCTCTCTCCTCTCTCTGTGAACCACTCACTGCATGACTGAAGGTGAGTCTGCCAAGCCAACCTCTCATAGCCACTGCTCTGCACAGGTCTATTGTTATTAGAAAGCTGTCCTCTGTTTCAAGAAAAAAAACTACCACCAGGATTTTAGGTAAGTTCTTTTATATATAGCAGCTGCAGTTCTTTACTTTGTGTTTCCTTTCAAACTAACATTATACTGATCAACATAAACCAAACAGAACCTTAAAAAAAGTACTTTAATTTGTACTTATGTTCAGTTAGAAATGGAAATACATAATAAAATTAAAGGATTTTTTATTAGATCCTTTCCCTCTTATTGACAAAGTGTATTTTAATAACGATTTTATCTCCTCTTGCTTGATCCCACACTAAAGTCATGATCCCATACGTTGGACATCAGTCTGTTGCCATGGAAATCATCATAATATCACCCAAAAAAGCAGTATTATGACTTCGCTGCAGGATCACAGAGAGAGAAAAAGACAGGCTGTATGGGATCAAGTCCTTAAGCAACAATAGCCTTAGTTATTAACACAAAAAAAGAACAATTTTGAAAAATACATCAGAGGCAAATTCATATATGTTTTGCAAAGTTCAAAGAGTATTTTCCCTAGAGGGCAAATGCTTTTTGAGCAGTAATTTCAAAGAGATCCTAAATGCCTAGTTTCTGTTCTTCCAATCTGTAATCCCACTCACCATTTGAAACACGCCCTTTCTGTGGATAAATTCTGGTCATTTTTCAGTCCATCCCTTCCCAGTGCCACTCAGGACCTCCTTAACAAGTTTGTGGTCACATTTCATTAGTGAAAAGGCTGATACTTAATTCAAATGAACTTTTTCAATTGAACACAGTCGTTAAGTTCAGGTGGTCTGGGTGGTAGGACAAGGTGACATGGGCCAAATCCCACCCCAAAATGGAATTCACATGTGGCTACCATAACGTGCAGACATAAGCTCTCTCTAAGCCCAAAAGTACATACTTGCAGACACTCAGTATGCCCAAGACTGCATTTTACCTCTGAAGGGGTAAAGTGAACTCTTCTGTTCATTTTCACCCTCTGCTATAGCACTTCCCTGTGCTGGTCAAGAGCAATTTCAACTCTTACCCTAGAGAGGCTTTAGGGATCCAGCCAGAGAAGGCTTTCTTAGAGATGGCCAGGCCAGTTTCAACAGTTACACACAAACTCAAAGTTGCAAATTTTGATCCCTTCCCTGTACAAAACAGTAAAATCTGAACCTTCATCAGGGACTCTCCATATCCCAGCAGGGCTGTGTGAATGAATTAAAACTTAGGGAAAAAGAACCACTAATACTTTGAAAACTTAAATAGCTCTATGGGTCCTGCATGATGGTGGGTGCTACCATACCCTGTTGATGTAATTCCTGACAGCAGCAACTACATTTTGAGAATAATAGCAGATACACTTTGAGAAACTCAAGAATAGAGTTGTGGCCTTAATTTCTTTTCAGGGCATATTTTCTCTCATGAGCTCTGTTCCAGTGATCATTTTGGGAGGTTGCCTAAAGCTGAAGAGGAGAAGAGGCACTGCTGCAGAATTCAACTTTAGACTTTGAGCTTTAACAAGCATGACCTTCTCCCAAAACCTGCCAGGCTTGGCAGCTCTCTGAGAGTTCCTTTCCACATACCAACATCAAACAGTTTCTCCCTGCAACTCTGTCTCAGGAAGAAAATAGGATTTGCAGTGGTCAAAGACAGTACAAAAGGTGCTGGAAGAAATATTAGAGAGAAAAGAAAGCAGTGGTTGAGATAAGACCGTTCCCTTCATGGGTTCTCTCATTTTCTGCTGGATGAAAAACTTATCTTTCTTCTGAACACCAACATACACACACCATAAATTTGTGATTGCCTATGATTTCACACGTATGCAACTTGGGTTTCTCAACATTACTAAATCTTCCCAGTGAGAAAGCCTAGAGCATCTGTACTACATACCAAAAGACTATTCATTCCCATTAAGAATTCACTGGTTTTTGGCCTCCAGATGTGTTTTAAGCTGCTGTGAAGCCTCAGAACTCAGCAGATTAATGTGCTCTAAATGTCATTTGATAAAGGGCACTGCTGCCAATGGTTCATTCACACTGCACAGATTTAATTGCCTAAATGAAGTACCCTCCAAGAAAAGCACATTGCTTTTGGCTAGGAGTTTTTTTGTGATTGTGTTTTTAGGTTGTTTTTTGGTAGGTTTTTTTTTTTTTTTTAAATAAAACTCCCTTTCAGTTTATATTTTTGCTTTCTAATTGAAATTAATTTTCCTAGCTGTTTTATTTTAGAAAACACCTGGAACTGGGCTATTATTTCAAAGACGCAATTATGAAATTGGAAATATAACTATGATACTTATTTCTTTAATTACAGATATAAATAGGGACTATAGTGCAGAAATTGCTTACAGGCATCTTCCTGGCTTGTGCTGGAAGAAAACTGCAGAATCTGCTGCTCCTCTAATTTCAAGGAGACACAAACTAAGATAAAATAAAGAGGTAACTACATCTACTACTGAGTTCTGCCTGAAACTTTGGCCTGACCTTTCCCTGTCATAGCCCTGCTAGTGCAACCAGAGCAGAATTTGTGAGGGTTTTAGCAAAGTAGTGAAATCAAACAACAATACTGCAGCTCTGACTGCAGAAAGCAGGACTTCTCTGATCCTGGAGTAGGCAAAGCAGGATTAAATCCCAATAACAGCCCATATCCTTTGCCAGAAGTCTTAGTCATTTGCCTTTTCGAGCTGGGGAAGTTAATCCTATGTTGAAATGTGAACAGATAAAACAGAAGCAGCACCACTTGATGGAGAGAAGTTAGTGAATTAAAGGAAATTGACAGTGGAGGTTTTTAAAAGTAGGGAGGATGAGACCATCTCAGGAATAAAATGGTTACATGGGACTGGAGTGTCTCTCGGGGCTTCTCCCAACCCTATGGCACTAATAAAAACCGTGCTTTAGGGCACCCATGCCAACATAGCCCAGTGCAAGGCAGAGGGATGGTAGCAACACCAACAACCAGAACAAAATGCAGTTACTCACCATCCCTGTTCAGAACCCTTCATTATTTTAGCTGGCCACGCTGACAGCTATAATTAGGCACTCTTAGCACAGCATGGTACCTTTCAGAAATCACACTCCCCAGCCCCCTGAGAGCCATGTCAAGGGGCAACTTCCACAACTGCTGCCTGCTGACCCCCCTCTGACATGACTTGATCATTCTCTGTTATTGATCTCGGCTCTTTTTTCCCATCCGTGACTCCCAAGCCACCTGCCAGGTAATAAAAATCTGCATCAAAATGCACAGCACACAGGGTGCTGCGAGCCAGAAGGAACATTTGTCTTACAGACCTGGAAACCTGACAGTGTCGATAGGGGCCAGTTATCACAGTGTTGTTTGATCTTTCTGCTGAGGTTGTAAATAACTTCCATGGGTAGCCAAATGGGGATAAAAATGGAGAATCTGCCACGGTAACTATAAAAACAAGGTGCTGCTGTGTCAGTGGCAGCAGACATAGTTAAGCAAGATAAGCAGCCCCTGCTGCTTACAGTGCTCTAAAGACTCCCCAAGTTTCAAAGGGAAGGTATAGGATATGTTTTCTTGCACCACCATTAATTATGTCTTTTCCTGCTCCTGCATAGCTGTCCATCAAGTACTGTGCTCGGATGCAAGTCCAACACAAGTATCTCTAAATGGCTCAGTGAAGCCCTGTAAGGATATGTGACATTTCAATACCAGTCTCACGCAGGAAAATTTTGTATCCTTTTGCTCTCCAAAGCACCTCCAAACCCCATACACCAGCTGAAGCAAATGTACCCACTGAGTGAGGTTAGCAGTATTTTTGTTTGGAGATTTGTCTCTTTTCTTACTCCCTTCTTCCACCACAATGTGGAATTCTAAAATGTGCCTTGTGTGGCAATATAAGATTTATCTGAGTTACACATTGCTTCCTAAAAACCTGTTGTGCCAGGTTTACACTGAAAAGTCAGTGTAGCAACCCAGCATACTACTAAAACAGAGGCAGTGAAGACCTAGAGCTAATGCCACATGCTTTGCCAAAGAGATGAAGGTTACAGGCTTTATTCTGTCTCAAAGCTTTTTCAGTCCCATTCCAGCTCTCCAGCCCAGAATGAGGACTTAAAACAACCTACAAGAGTGATAAAACTGGAGACAAGTTAGGCAAGTAAAGGAAGAGGGGCAAGAGGAATAAAAGCACACTGACAACAGCTGTTCTTCAGTCTTCTCAGATTTAAGCAGGCCTCAGGTGTGGGGTGTGGAAATTCAAACAAAAATCAACAGCAACAATGAAATAAGCCATGCTTTCGAAAGAAACTTATTCTCTTAGGCCCAACTGGACCAAGCAGTCTCTGAGCAAAATCAGAATTCCTAATACACAATGTTAATCCTTTAAAAATCTTTCCTGTGACTGTGCCTGCCTAATCACTTGGTGTTCATTAAACACCGTTCAATGTTCAGTGAGTGGATGATGCTTTCTGAATTCACTGAAATTTTCTAAATTACGAAAAGTACCAACCTGTTGCTGCTGTTATCACAGACTAGAAAATATGCTGGGACATCTTTGGTTCTATTTTCCTACCTTGGAAAGCTCTAGCATCTTTCAATTATGAGCTCTAACTTCCCAGGTAGAAAAATTTTCTTACAGTCTCTTTATTTTCAGCAAGACACATTGAAATTAAACTTAGAATATGATCCTATTGTTACGGCAAATATATTGGCTTGCTTGCCAAAGTGGAAATGCACATACAAGTCTTTCATTTCACCTCAAAAGGACCGGTACTGATAGTGATTGAAGTCTGTCTTAGTGAATGAGGCTTTTGAAGGCACACAGGAAATGAATCAGTGCTTTCACTCTATTTTTTTGCATAATAGCACTCCCTTTCCAATAACACCAAACTGAGGTACGGGTACAAGATGCAGATTGGGGACCAAACTCTTATTTCATCTCCAAGGCGGATGATACTTCAACAATTACCTTTAAAGTGCCAGCGATGTTGCTGCAGTGAGGGAATCTATGAGCTTTTTCCTTACTAAATAATTCAAACCTACAGTAGTTTTTACCCTGTTGTCACAATCCAGCCCCTTTTATAAACATTAAACATATCTAACATTTTTAAGAGTTAACATATAAATATTATATCCTAAAAACTTTTAAAAATGATGTTTCCATCCAGTTGTTCAAGGCTTTATAGCAGGAGATTTTTTATTCATCTTCTTCTCTCAGATGTGTATATGGTACATATGTAAATAGATTATAATATATTCTTAATTGACAGGACAAAACTTAGAGTTTTTGTTTAAAAAAAATAGAAAAATATGGAAACAGACATACAGAAAAATCTATCTTTCTGTTTTACTAGATCACAGAATAATTTGACATAGGCTACAAATTTTTTATAACTGTTCATCTATGCCATTCTTCAATCTTAATGAGGTACAAAGATAACCTTCCAAACTTGTTCCCACATTATTTAAGCTTTTCTAGGTTTTTCTCTTTCTCTGTAAATTATTACTGTATAGATATAAATGGATTTGCAGCACTAGAACTAAGCAGCCAGTTCTCCTCTCCTTTATACCAAGTAAAATGAGCAATAACTCCAATGAGAACACCTCTAAAATTGACTAAATTGTACCAAACACATTCCTAGTCTCAAGGCAACATTTTTCTCTTGAAAAACAATAATCCCCCCAAACTTATCTAAAAATTTTGAATGAGTAGTTTATGAGATCTGGCACTTTGGGGGCCAGAGGAAATATTATTTTAATGAATTGAATTTATGGAAGCACTTAGGTTGGATCATTACTCTCAGGCTATAACGCTTAACTTGAAATAGTGACTTAAAGCTAGATTTGCTCCTAAAAAGCAGGGTTTTTCTCCTGAGTGTAGGTAGCCTCCTTTCAAAGTTACAACCCAAGAGATTTCACTGAATTGCAGCCTTTCTCTGGAAACAGTTAAACTCCTTAAGCACTTTCTTTTTCAAGTGAAAGCTGTCACATGCCTTAACATGTCCTTCCAAGCCTGCCCAGGACACCAGTGGCACCCAGTTCTGGCCTGATGCAAACCCAGACTGGAGCAAGAGCAGCTACAAGAGGCTGCACCCGTGGCTCTTCTCTCTGCGGTCCCTCTTTAGGGAGAAGGGATTCGAAACTGTTTTTCCAAAATGAGCACTCCAGCCACCCTTTCTGAGGGAAGGCATACACTGGTTTAACTCTCAGAGCTGCGATGCCATGCAGGAGGGGGGTTGAGCAGGAGGAAGAAGAGTGGCAAGTGCAGCACAGCTCTGAAACTGGAGAGAACAATCCCTTAGTCAAGAGGGTCGGGTTCAAGTCTCTGCCCTGTCCTTCCACAGAAGCTGCTATAAGATACGTTTTTTCGATGCTGTAGTAGTCGCATCCAAATCTGTGCTTGTGCCCATGAAGTGTCCCCTCACCTGGTAACAGTTACAGCACAGGTGGAAGGCTCTCCATCCAGTACCAAGGGTCAGCAGAGGTAAAGAACCACCTCACCTTCTCATCCAGATTTTCTGTTTACACGCAGCAAAGGAGTTTTTTCCAGTTCCTACTCTAGCGCAGCACTCCATGTTGCAACAAGCTTTTAAACTAATAAACCCCAGGGATAAGGGAGGATTCCAGAACACAGACTAAAATACCATGGAAATAAACTAAAGCAATTTGTGATTTTAATTCCCTCTTTTTCCCCCTCTCACAATCTGCCCCCCACAGAAGATTATCATGATCTTCTTACGCAAGTTAAACAAAGTAGCAAAGGCCATTGCAGTATCATCCAAGACCTATAACTTGTTTATTGTCTACAAACTCTTCAAACATAGATTTCAGTAACTGCATCTTCAAGCAAATACAACACACACTACACCCCATCACATTACTCTTTTACCAGAGTTCCTTTGGTTGTATAACCTCTACTATGCATTGTGTTAGAAACTGTTCCCTGACATTATCAATGCCAAAGAGAAGACATTTTTCCAGTTTTCCTTGCCTTTTCCTTCTGAGCTGTTTTGATGGCTTATACTGTCAATGTTGTTTAGCAACACAGAAATACGTTATGCTGATTCTTGCATTCAATGTGGACCCCTAAAGAATACAAAGGTATTACTTCACATACAGCTACAGTCTAAGACAGCTCCCATACTGCAGTCACTCCAGTAATATTGTATTACATCCAGCTGAGACTCACAGCCAAGCCAATATTATCAGATTTATTCAGTCACTTACTTGTGCATGGACACACATACAAAAATTTTCCAGCTTTGTTTTAATAACAACTTTCCCATTTCAGGCATTTTGCCTGAATTAAAACCATTAAGCCTTTTTCTTTAAAGTGGTATTTCTGACACTAGCTGACAAGAAGGAAGAAAAATAAGAATTAAAGCTGCTGTTCCATCCTTAATCTGATGCACTATGGTTAGGATGATGCACTGACTGGGTAACTGCATCTGCAGGTTTGCCATTTGTCTTGTGGCTTTAGGCAGAGAGCAGTGAACTCTAGGTTCAAGGGCTTATTATGAAAGCAATGTGTGGGAATGTATAAGTTATTATCCTTCTGTCCTCTGTTTCAGAGAATTAATTTTTGGTATCTATATAGTCAGAAGGAGGTCCAAAAGGTAAAGCTGTGCATTGCCAGCAAGGCTGTGCGTCATTACGAGACTCCCAGACGGATGGCATTAGTGCAGCCTATGAAATCTCGCAGTTTGTGACAAAACCTCCAAGTTAATTACACAAACATCTCTTTTTTTGGTCTTTGTTAATTTTTCAAAGCCTGTCCTAATAGTGTTTCATAACGAAAACCAAGGGGAGTAAGTTTTCTTGTCTTTTGTATGATTTGGTTCCCTTAAATTTGCTAATTCTGCTGAATCCGTCCAGTAACTGCCTCACTATTTACCACACAGCAGAGGTCTGATACCTTCCCTACAGAGACAAGTAGCTTCGCCTTCTCCTTCGGGCTCTTCTTGCTCCTCCAAATTATTCTGATTGATATAGACCTCAATCCATGCTAATTATGCAGAGCTTCTCTTATAAAGTGCAGTTCCCATGGCAACAGCATTGGGCAAACAGGTGCATGGAAAGCTGTGATATATTAAACGACAGCTACCCTCTGCCTCTGCGATATAGATTGCCATTCACAGGGTTTATTTATAGCAGGTAGTAATTAATCCGTGTGAATCTCATTTCATTGAGAAGGAAAAAAATAAAAAGTGCACAAAATTATTAGCAAGAGTCCTAATTATCCTCATACCACGGATTCTGAAAGCTTTTTTGCCATCGGATAAGGCAAATATGGAATTGTTGAATTATCATTTGTGTGGAGATGTCAATATTAGAAACGCTACTCCATTGCCTGACAAACACCTCGCATTCTCCCCCCTGCAGAGCTGGAACTTGCATTAATGTTGCCATAGTGGAGCTGGAGCAACAAAATATAGGCATTGCTCTGTTGAAAAGAGGAGATGTTGGCTTTTCTCGGGAGGCTGTAACACTGAGGTAACTGGGAATCAAGTGTATGGTACAGGCCTTCAAACCCTTTGCCAGGAATGACCAAGCAGGTTTTAGCTCTGATACTGGTTCTCTCTGTGCCCTGAAGCAAGTCTGTCAACCTCTCCTTCTCTGCTCTGACTCCCATAATGCCTCTTTTTTTGGGACTAAAAGTAAATGATCTGAAAACACTTCAAAGATGAAAAATTGGATATTATGCTGCAAAGTAGGATAGGCTTCGCATTTAAAAAAAAAGAGCAAGTAGTAGATTCATCTCTGTCTAGTTCAGCCTTGTGTTTCAAAGCTCCTTCAGCAACATAGGTAAGCTTGGGAAACCAAAACTAAACTGGTCAGAGTTGTGATTCGTATTGCAATGCAATATTAGTACTTGATGGATTTCTTGGATCTTAGCTATGTCTCAGTTTTCACTCCTTATTTTTCTTTTTTGTGCCTATGTGAATGATTATGGTTGGCAGACAACATTCCAGATTTTTAAAAAAGACAATGATAGAAAATGAACACTTGATCATCAAAATAGCCTTCTCCAAAAAATCAATACACATCTTAGATGAAAGAGTACAGTTTGGAGTTTAAGGCTGAGAAGGTGAAGAAAAGATCCCCAGTTGCTCTTACAGACACCACTAGGAATACTTTTACAGAATAATCTTTCAGTCATTATTACTGCAAAACCTACTTATTTTTCCACAGCTCTGGGTTTTTTTCTAAAAAAAAAGCAGCTGGGGAATTTAAATGACCAGCAGATATGGGTCAGATCATTCACAGACCGTACAGCCTGAGTTACTCATCAAGTCTCAGGGCATTCCTGAACCATCAGATAAACAGGACTATAGATGACAATTAGCAGGTGGAAGGCACTGAGAATGCTCTCCTCAGCCCTCCAGTCCTAAGTGAAAACTTAAGGATTACAACAGCCTGGAAATGCCTGGACGTGGTGAGCGTTCCCCTTGTAAACACAAGCTCGGGAAAGCCGATAGCCCAGGGTCAGTGACCGAACATCCTTTTCAGCAAGACTTGCCTGTGCTAAGGATGCTTTGCCACAACAGCACAGCATTACTGGGGCCACGGAGTCTGGATTTGCAATAGTTTAGAGGACTTTTTCCTGACTTGGATAGGGCCATTGCCTACTATCCTTTGAAGTCAAGCAACTCTGGTATTGGAGACACTGCATATCATTTCAGGAATCATGCAAAGCGACCTAAGTCAAGATTTGACTTGACCTATAGTCCAAAGCAGCACCTTGTTCTTGCTTTATCAGATCTGAGTGTCACAGCCAGCCGCTAAACTTGTAATTCTAAGAGAAAGCAAAAATCATGATGGGGTAGCAATTATTCATTTCCTGAACAGACCCAGTTACATCAGAGTATGAAAAATGAAAGCTGCATAGGTATGCACTTAACCTGCTGGGAAATCCTCCCATGATAAAATTCCTCTCATTAATATAAATATTTCACAGAAATGGGTTACACATGTTTTGAAACCCAGTATAAATCAGTTTGCTCTGATCTGGGCCTAGTTTGGGGGACAAGTACTACGTACTGCATCCTTGCAGAAGGCCCTACAAAGCTTCATTAGGAGGTGATGTTGGCACGTATGGGGCAGTAGAGAGGATATAAGTTTGGCTTTTGAGATGCTTAATTGCCTTTTCCTGGCTCTCATGCTAATTACTACATATTAGACCACCATTCTATCAGATTTGATGTATATATTTATTGAAATTCATGAGCCGTGTATCCATTTTAATCTAAAAAACAGGAACTCAGAACAATGTAGGTGAATTAATTATTCTTGTAAACCATAATAATTTTTGCAGCAAGGTCTGCTTGTTATGGCTTTCCAGCTGCTCAGGGGTCTCTGCATCATTCTCTGACAGATACTGCACCACAAGACCAGGGACAGCTGGAGAACAGGACCCAGCAGCCACAGCTGCTGTTTACACCCAGGGTGCATCAGGGACTCAGAGCAGGCTGCAGATACCTTTTATACATGACTTGCATCAGTTAAATTTCTGCTAAAGTGGAAAATTGCAGCTGGAAACTTCAAGCAGACTTCAGCCCTATTTTACTATCTAAGCAGGAGAGAGAAAGTTGAGCATCTCACCAGCCTCTCAGATCTTCTGGTTGTTCAGAAGCCCAACACAGACCAATTTTTTTTTAAGTGTTCTCTGCCTCAAGAGCGTAACACAAATCCTAGGTCTCAACTCTCCCTGCCTTCCCAAACCTTTTATTTTCCAGGGGGCTGTGGCAGAACACAGAGGCCAGCTTAGCATTGAAAGCCCACACTGACTGGATGTTAACATGTAACATCTTAAGTTTTATCAGTTCCAGCTATATCTCTTGACTCATCCTTCAAAACTGCCTCTTCTACCACCAAGCCCATCGACAGCTTCCAGCAAAGAGGAGGAGAGGCTACTGGTAGCTTCCAAAAATACTCCAGCACGTGCTTGCTCCTTGAACTGAGCTGTATGGAGACCTAAGCTATCCAAAAGCACCCTTTTTGATAATCTTTCCAGAGTGCTCCCTCCTCTTATGCCTATTACATTTCACAATGTCGTCTGGTTCCCAGTTAGTCTGCAGCCTCTCCCAACTGGACCCATCTCTTACAGTGTGTTTGTATAGATCAACCTCAGTACAAGTTATAGTTAATAACAATGGATACTTCATCCCTCATGGAGTTACAGTGATCTGAGGGCATAAGACAGACAAAGTTCGAATGAAAAGAGAAAATACTTTTTTCTGTTGTGCTTTTTTTCCTAAGACTGAGAGACTAGGAGAAATGGAAAAAGCAGACAATTCCTTGTACACCCAGGTGCTTGCCTATTTTTACCATCCCATCCTAGTAGTTAGTTTAACAAAAGGTTGTACTTGCTTTGCCTAATAATTATGTCTAATGTCAAGAGAGTTAGGGTCTCAGTTAAACTCTATTTGAGCAGGATTTTAAATTAAAGCATGCAAACTTAGCACTCTTTACTGTGAGAGATCCCTTGTGTGCTTGAAAGAGTGTGGACTGCATGGGTCACCGCTAGAAATCATTTAGAAACAGCTACTGGATTTTTTTCCTCTCCTGGTAAAGCTAGAAATATTAAAAAGCCATGGATAGCTTCCACTAAGTCATCACTTTTCCACATCAAGAAAATCAAGTTCTCCACTTTGAATGCCTTTCCAAGGTCTCTACTCTAAGGAAACATCAAGTTGTTCTAACCTAAGGAGACTATAATGACCCCTTACAGCAAATCCACATTCTGCTCATGATTTATATGTTGCCTTTTTGTAGGTCCTGTCATGTTCCTGTATCCTGAGGACAACAGGAAAACTCTCTTTTCCACTTATCCTGATTCCAAAGGTCTGACTGCTCTTAGAAACACTCTCACAAAAATAATGCTGGATCAAAAATTGTCACACACTGATTGACATACTGACAACAAAAAAGAGGTAGTAAGTAAAAAGACTGAACCACTACAATAATCCATCATCTAGGTGCCAGTGTATGGCTGTAAAATAATCAGCTGGAATAGAGCTCAAACTAAACACTTAGATCCTCCAGTCTGTGGAAAATTTGTTATAACCATCCAGCAAACCTCTGGAGAGGTAAGGGAGAATTAAGAGTCTTATCAATGGCATTAATGTAACACAAGAAGCTGTGTTCATGAAAATATTCAGTCTACCTGTATGATTGTCTTTACAATTAATTCTCTAGCTTATTTCATGCTAACTTCTCATTCAGCCAAGTCTGCAGAGTTTCTGTCCACGTCCCCCAGTACATTTAGAAGAAAGAATAATTTTATTTCTGTCCTTCCCCCAATCTCAGAAGGAAACTTCTCCTTTATTCAGTGAGCACATTATTTTGCTTTGGTAATTCCCACTTCATGGCCTTTGTCAAAACCGTCATCTTTTTGTCTGGGAAAAAGAATACCAGGATGTATCTGGGGTCAGGCACTAGTGACACTTAGGTGACTGTGGAGTTTGTTGTCAAATGAGACCAGTCTGTCAACCCCCAGATTAGGTCTGGTATCACAGCAGTGCTCTGCTAGAGCTTCAAAGCAAACAGCAAAATCTTTGGTGAGGGGGACAGAGGTAGCACCAAACACAGACTCTGAGTATATGCAGACACAGCAGGAAAGCCGCCTATCTAAAATGCTTCATAGGTTTACAGGCTTATTTTCTGATCAGCCTCACCTTTCTCCTGCCTTCCAGATCACTGCAAAGCACAGCTGGCTGTTGTTGCAGGGGTCCTGGGATCTGGAGGCAGCTCTTGTTGAAAGGATAGATGCTCCTCAGGAGGATCTTTGCCCCACCTGGAAATTCTTACCCAAATAAGATAGATAACTATGTGCCATGCACCCTTAACCACCTAATCTATGCTAGTTCAGATAAAGAAAGAGGAGAGAAAAGATGACTGATTCAAACTTCAATACAGTATTTCCAGCCACTAAGGCCTGCTGGTCTTAGGTATCAAGCCTAAAAGAAACAACTAACAGAAAAAGTAAGGGCACCAATATCTCAGGAGCTATAATTATCAAAAGGTGAAAGATTAAATATCCTGAAAATTTATGAAGTGAGAGACTGTATTTACCTTTTTTTTTAATGTTGACACATCATATACTTCAAGAGAAGAGCTGAGAATTCTTGTGTGATTTAGGCCCATCATGATAATCATAATTGGTCTGACAAAGATTTAAAAATGCCTAAGTGATAGGTTTTGAAACAACATCAACAGCAGGGCATTAAGCTTAATTCTGCAAATCTAAGAAAAGAAGCCTAATAAAAGGGAACCTGTTTACTCCATAAAATCAGTTCCAGTCCCCAGAGCTCCCACTTGAGCTCAGCACTGTGTGTGAGAGGAAGAGGCAATAGCCTCCAATTGAAAAATATTTCCAGTTTTTCGAGCCCTTTCCATATCAATTGCCAGAAATTATAGGGGTGCCTTCTCTCCACTATTCAAACAAATTTATCAAAGAGGAGACTTCCTTAAATAGGCACATGATTTCACGTGCATTTGAACTCCAGCACTAGCTCTCTTTCATTCTGTATTTTAGATAAAATCTCTATAATTACAGCAGTATAGTGAAGGCAAAAACACTATAGCAATATTATAATAATCCCTTAAACAAGAATTATAAAGCTAAGGAAATTCCAATTCAAGTTTAAATTGAAATGAAATTCAAGCAAAATGTGATGCATGGAAATTTTTTATTAAGTCACACAATACAATTTCTTCCTCTTTGAAAGGTGTAATGATATCATTCAGAGTGCTGTATCTTTAAAGTCCCACTAATTTTCAAAACACCTGAGACCTGAAGGGGTTGTTTGTTGTGGAGGACTTTATGTGAGATGAGAAATGCTGCCTTTTTTTTTTTTTTTTTTTAATTCCTTATGCAACTAGTGAAAACTAAAGCTTCAGATATTTCCCAGCTGTTTATTTCTGGGATTTTTGACTATTTAGGTCTCTTTCACATTTGACTGCATCTGGATTTTCTGCATTTTGAGTGCTTTGTTCTGGATGTTACAGTTTCCTAAAGGCATTTATTGGCATTCAGCACCAAAATTAACTGCTGGTTTACTATAAAATAAAACTTTCTTGTACATGCTTTCCTTTCCTCACCAGAAGAGCATGAGATGACACCTTTCCATGCAAGGGCCTTGCTCCTCACAGCCCAGGGCAGCAGCCCACAGTTAGCCAAATTGCATCCCCAACTGCACAGAGGATGGAGAGCAGCAGCCCCAGCAGCACCCAAACCAACTCACCCAAGCCCAGCAGATGCAGAAGGGGTGCTCCTCCTCCCCCTGCCACAGCAATGACTTGTGAACTCTGTGTTTAAAGGCAACAGGAACAAAGCACTACGTCAAGCTCTCATTAATACAAAAGTGAGCGTGGACCCCTTGCTTGTGCATTACATCTATTTTGGCAGCATCACCCAGCCACGCAGATGAGAGCCTGCAGAGAGTGCACAGCACTGCTAGGATCACCTGGGGTAAAGCTGTTGGCTGTTGTGGGACACTGACTATCCGTAGTGACCCACTTTTCGGTCAGTTTAACTGATGAGCCACCTGATTTATTCCTGCACTCCATGGAAACCCAGTTCTACACTCAAGTAGCATTTGGGGAGGATCTCTTGCATCTCTCATATGCAACAAGGAGTAGTTCAAAACTCAGCCTTAACAGCAGAGTCAGGACTGGCTGCTGCCTCACTTCACTGCAGAGAAAATCCACCCAAGCGCCCCTCAAACCCAAACTTCTCTAGCTTGTATTCATGACCTGTTCCCCCCAGTTCTGACCTCACCCAAAATAGTTCCCCTTACCCACAGGACATTCATTTTTCACTTTATCCTGTTCAGTTGGATATATTTTACATGCTGCTACTGCTGCTTAGTCTCATTTTCTGTCACCATTCATCTCGCCCTCCCACTTTTCTTTTTTAGGTCATCATCATGTTGCCAGCATTTTGGATACAAAATAAATTCATGCACTGGCCTGTGCTAATGTACCTTGTCAAGGCAAAACTACCAGAACTGCTTGTCTGGGAGTAAATCTGGTTCCTTAATTCCCATTCTTTCACTGGTTTTCCTCAGGATACCCTCCTGCAGGGAGCAGCTTCAAGTGAGGACAGGAGAATAACTGGCTCAAATATTGCCTTCAATTCCTTGGAATTTCACTTGTTAAGTAATAAATAAAACCTGAAATAACCAACAGGGGGAAACCTGTTCTTACTTGCCCTACTCTGTTTTGGGACCTCTGTTGGAATAGCCCAGAAATGTACATACAAGTTCTTTTCAGAAGTGTGTAGATTTTCATTAAACCTACTTAGAAGCCTTCCCAGATAAATCTTCCACAGAGAATGAACTTGGAGAACAAGCATTTCCATTTCCTTCCTCACCTCATTAATTAATGTGGGACTATTGGCTGACTCCCACATACAGATCTGCTGCTGAGCCAGTTTCTCCAGGCTGTTCTGCATATCGAGGCTACTGTCACACATTACCAAATGCTTTCCACTTGTCTAGATTTTTTTCTAATCACTGACAGAGGGAGAAGAGTATCCTAAATTGACCTTTTCCTTAATTTGAAAGTCACTCTCTTAAGTAGCCAACCCCTACGCAGCCCAAGAAGACTTTTTACATGGAGTAGTAAAAACAAAAATTCACGTCCTCACCACTCTGCATATGAAGTATTCAAGAACTGAGACCTTAAATCAACTTTTTTTACTACCTATCTACAATCTCAAAGTATCTCTAGTACCATCAAATAGGAATACTTTCTAGAGGAAAGTAGATTTCTTAAAAGTTTTCCTCTACCCCAGTTTTCTCAGGTACCTTGTTTATCTAACAGATGGACACTTGAGAAATAGTATCTTTTTTCCCTGAAAATATCCCTCACCCTCTTCCTTGTCCTATGTTTCCTTCTTTTCATATTCTCAGAGGTGCAGCAGACAAAAAAAAATAAGAGTCAGTAGTAAGTTTTCTTAAAAAGGCAGCTTTGGTTATCCCAGAATTGTTTCTAAATTCAAAACTTGAACATTTTTTGTAGTAAAAAAAAAAAAAAAAATTTGCAATTTTTTCCAGTAGACAGAGAAAACTCCTAGAGGTGTGGGAGTCAGATTGGAGTCTCTGTCCTGACCTTGGGGGATTTAATGCATGTCTGTCTCTGTCCCCAGCCCCACCCTGCCACAGTGCCTGATCATCCTCGATGAGTCAAACCCAGTGAGTGTGTGCACCAGCCACCCCGCAGGCACATATCCCTTTGCTCTCTCAACTGATTTTCACATATTCTGCCTGAATAGGGATGGTATTGCCAGAGGAAAAATCCCTTGCTCGCTCAAATCACGTTTCGCACAGAAATGTGCTGGTTTGTTTGGAGCAATGGTGTCAAACCAGTTTGGGTTCTTTTCCCCAGGATATTGAGTGTTCTTAAAACTGAGGAGTTAAAATCATGTAGTTCATGTTACAATGTAATTGGAACATTTTAGATAGAAACAATCCATATTAATGAGCATAATCTCATATTCCTAATAAGGGAAATTAACGGTTTAAGCTATTGTTCCCTCTCACACTATAATGGAGACATTTACACCAGCAATGGACTTTCTGGAACAATACACAGCTAGAGCCTCAGACGACATCTGTTTGCAGACTTTACATAGTTTGGGGGACTGAGATTTTACTAAAAGTGAGCAAGTCTCTATGTTTGCAGATACTTGATTTGAACCACGACTTTGAAATTGATACTTATTGTTTTACTAGAGTCAAGTAGGCCTAAAAAATGTCTATTCAGTTAAGATTAAAAAGAAATAAGCACATTAACAAGCCCATTTTCCATAAAGTTCAGAACTGGAAAAAGATTCAGTTTATGTTGCATAAATCTCCAGCTAGAAATCAAAATATCTGAACTTGGTTTAATTACATCTTAATGTGATCCCCAATAGGACTCAGTAACCTATAGGGTTTAATAACCTCAGCTCATTTAATGTCCTCTCATTACATTAGTGTGACAAACCAAGAGCTAGGTTTAAGAACCTAAAACTCTATGCTTCCTCCTGGGTTTTCCCATATGTTCACCATCTTTAGCTCAGGCTCCCAGGATACTCATGCCAAGACTTATAATATTTTCACAGCAGAAAAAGGAAAAATGTCATCTTCCACTCTAATTTATATATCTAGTCTTCGTAGAGGAGGGGAAAAAATTAATTTAATACTACAAAGCAGTACTCTGGGTATCTATAAAGATGCAGCCTTATCTCTGGAAGAAAATCTTATCAGAGCTCCTTATCTGGCTTCAGCAATAGGTCAGAGAACATGATAGGGGCCCACACCTGAGGCTGCGAGTTGTTTTGTGATATGAATAGCTGTCTAAATAGAGACCGCTTCCAAATCTGACACTAAATAATCATGCAGTAGAAAGACTTTTTAACAGAAGAATCACAGAATAAACCAGACTGGAAAAGCCCTTCAGAGATCACATAACCCAGTCTCTGCTCCAAACAGAGCTAATTTGCTCTAAGTTTACAGCAAAAAGCCCATTTGACCAAAAACTGGGACAACACACCTCCACTCCCTTCCTATAGGTTATGTGATCTCAGAAGTTTTAATTTTCACGTGTCACTTGTAGTACAAGTACAGCATTTTAAAACCCCAAAAAATCAACCCTGATGTCTGGGCTTGCAGAAGAGCCTGGCCCTTTGGAAGGGCAGAGCTTGAGCCTTGTCAGAGAAGGCACCCTGCCGGAGGAACCACTCTCCTCTGACACAACAGGTGGGATGCACATCACCAAACTTCAGTGTCTACAGGGCTGATGGCTGTAACGGCCACCTACTAGCCCTCTAAAATCAGTGGAAAGAAATAAGCCTCTCAGGCACGGTTTATCTGACCTATTTAAGTGCTGCTTTAGGAAAGCAGGAATTACACTCCAGGATCTGTTGACTGTCCTGATTTGATCTCCACTGACTGTAAAGGAAACTCTGTTGTAGGCAGATGAATCCTAGCCTGTAACTGCTTTTACTCACTGCAGACACTTTCTAAGCTAGAAATAATGTGCATATGTGAACAAAGCAAGGCCAGATTGCACCTTTCAAAGCAAGTACTGCCACAGGGAGGCTGGAAAGGGATGGGAATAGCTAAAGCATTTTTCTACGGAGAAAATATATATCTACATAGCCACGTCCAAAAGACTATCTAAAGAAGCGAATATTTCTCAGAGATTCTTCCAAGTGCAATTTCTGCATTATCAAGCATCTGCCCCCTTCAGCAACAAGCACAAATACAGATTGGGATTCCACTAGCTCTGCTACTCTTGGTTACCAATCAAGTTCCCTCTGCTTTTGCCCTACCCAATACTTTCAGGAAAAATGCAGCAACATGTGATGCTTAATTGTTTTGCTATAATGTGTTAAAAGTAAACTGAATTCTTATGGGCCAGAAAAAGTGTGGCTAGGAGGGCCTCTCCTCCATGAACTGATATCACTCAGTACAGGCCTCTAAGTCCCAGCGTGGCCATGCTCACTCAGAGGTGTAGCCGTCTTCATGTACCACCGTGGAAGAATCCTGATACAGTCTCTAAACTGTACCAAATCACAAACTGTTAGAAACAAAAAGATCAAGATTCTTTTGATTCCCACCAACTAAACACTGAAAACCAGTGCTAAATTAGTGAAACAACCCAAAAGTTAATGCACCGAGTGCTAACATACAGCTGTTGTCAGGTGATGGTGGCTTTTCCCCTGATCTTTTTAACTGTACCTGTAAAAATAACCCTAAGAAAAAGAACCTTTTCAAAGTTCAAGGCCTGAAGAAACATTAGAATTGACCAGCTTCTCCTCTGGGAAATCAGAAGAGCATGCAAAATATTTTTTTCACGTTGGAAACCTTAGCTTTAAGAGAAAATTGACTCAAAACGGCACAGAGAGTATTCCCTAAGCAAAAGCTTCTGACGTCCAGGAGCTGTTGTTACGCCTGGTAAGGCTGTGAACAAAGGAAACTGTTAATCCCAGGTATTATTGACACACAGAATGATTATACCTAACTACATAACACGGCTACTAATGCAATGCTCTGTTTAGCACCACAAAGGCAAGGTTACCAAAAAAGTCTAGTGCTGAACAGCCCCTAACTTTAAGGCTAAAAACTGGGATTTTAAGACTCATTCGTTACTCTAATAAAATGAAAGTGAAAAACTCCAGGTCCAGACACCTCAGATCTGATATAGATTTAATTAAGACTGGAATTTAACATCTCAGACATATGTTTAATTTAACAAAATCACAAGCAAAAAACACATCTGTGAATCTACCAAAAGAAGTTTCTACTTGAAATTACTCTGCCCCATGCCATAAGCCAAAAAAGACAAACTTCTGATTGTGGAGAGCCCCAGATGAGAAACAAACATTTTTGGGTGCTACTGAAATCACTTATATATATAAACCTGGTCAAATACACTGCTGAATTATTACCATATCTTGTAAGAAAGGAATTCCTCAGATGTGCAAAAATAACTACCACTTGGGCTGACAAATGAACATTTATATGTGCAGCAATAACATGTGATTTATATTGTTGTCAAGTTCTCTTTAATTCAGGAGAATCTGATAACCTCATCAGGTCTTGCTGCTGTGACAACAATCCTTATACACTAATCCAAATAGCGTCTGCTAACAGGGGGAAAGAAGTAGTCACACCATTCCTTAAAGATGTAGTTTATATATTCCCTACCAGATCTGATTTCAAGTATTCTAAATTTTAAAGAGGAGCTGTTTTGTGTTTCAATTAAGAAACAATTTGAGTCAAACAATCAATACACTTGTTCCTGAGGAATTACATTCTTAGCACATACTTCTTAACGTATCCACAAACTGCGTTTTGTGCTCCGTGCTAAGTTGTTGTGTGCATAGAGTGGGTAGCTCTGTGCCCCTGCCCTTGTGGGAAATCACAAACACCATCTCTACCACGCTTGGGAGCACTGCACACAGGCAAATGCCCCTACAAAACATCTTGGTGTTTATATGCCAGTATGACAACTCATTACACCTCACAGTTTTTCAGCTTGATCTCTTTTAGCCTGATCTCTGTCCTCTCCTCTTTACCATACTGAGGGAGTAATAGTCCTTACATTATTGTTTTAAAGTAGATAATAAATGAATCAGCTTAGGTTTCCCTACAGGTTCTTTTTTTGTACCTGAGCCCTTAAGAGCAGTAAATACCCTCTCCAACCTCCCTAAAATAGCAGAATGGTACAAGGGTGACAACAGTGATAACTTTTGAGGACGACAAGACACATATTTTACTTAGGCATCAAGTATATTACAATATAATTTACATTTAGGCCTCTCTCTTTAATGGCTCTGTGTATAAACAAACAGAAGCCAAATACAATTTAAAAGTTACATCAGCCTTTAGAAAGCCTGTCTTAAAAAACTTTTAATTTCTATAACCTATATAAGAGTATTTAAAATGCAAGAAGCATATGACTCTAGACATAAGTATACAATGGCTTAATTCAACACAAAGTAGACCAGGTTACCAAGCTGTCATTATTGAAGTTGTAAGAGCAATTAACCTTATAAGAAAATGACATTTTAAGTGTCTGCAAACTGGTAATAAAGCTGTTTCAACATCAAGCGCCTATATAAGACTTCAGTAAAGTTTTATTTTATGAAGGTACTTTATGCTTAACCACGCTGCATTTCTGGAGATAGAAGCAAAAGCTAAACTAGGCAACTTAATGTGTTTTTAAAATGACCAAGATATAAAATCAAAGTTTCCATTGAAAATAATTACTGCTCTGAAATTGTGATCTTTGATATCTGTTGTTCACCTAGCTCCTGCTAAGATAAATGCTCTTACAATCTATTTGTGAGTCTTCTTAATACAACACTAACAGTAGAGATTACAAGTCTTCTATTTTAGTGTCACCACCTGCAAGCATACAATACTTCCTTTATTAACTTTCTCAACATTTGTGATGTTTTTAATAAAAAAAGACCAGGTTCCCTTTATCTGTAACTGTAGCTAATAGCCACACATGACTGCAGGTGATGTGCTGAGAAGCCACCAGCCTCAGGTTTCTTTCCCACACAGTCATGTTTAGGGCAGGTCCCAAGCGTGTGTTTCTATCCTATAAGGATCCTTACAAACATTTCAATCTGTCATTCCCAAATGAATTCCTCTTAATCAAATGTTGGCAGTTCCGGGCAAAGTTTCTGTGGCTCCCATCTCCAACTCAAAAGCATCTTGCTTCTCCCTGTTCAGACTCAACAGGCTGCTGCAAGCAAGAGACCACAGCACCTACACAGAGCAGACTCCTTCTCAGTTGTCCATCACCCAGACACACCAAATCCGTTGTCCTTCAAACAGCCAGGTGCTCTGTGGGACTCGCCAGGATGCACAGACTTCATTAAAACATTCAAACTCTGCTCACAAGTGATGAAACCTGAACCTGTCAAATTTCCCAACCACTCAGAATAGTTTTGCATGCCCTAAGCATTAAGGACTTGCATTTTTCATTTCCTTGTGACCATCTTATCTTGTACATTTCCTAGGACACTTTAAACTATCATCAACAAAATGAGATAAGAGGCTTATGGCGTTACTGGTACCTAGGGCATCCCTCTCAGGTGACAGGGCATTTTGCTGAAGTTAGTTAAATTAGATCATGAAAAGGCACTTAGGAGGATATATTTTGCCCTGTTAAATCTATGCAGATTCACAAACCTTTTTTACCTGAGAGGACCCTGAGGCTAAACGGGAGTTTACGCAATTTTCCTTTTGATTCTGCCCATACCTCATTATAGAGAAATGAGCAGCGCATTGATGAAGAGATATGCTGCTTTTGAGTGATGACTTCAGGGATCCCAGTCTCTCCCCACTCCCTCTCTTCATAGCAGCATTGTCAAGTTTAATTTAATCCACTTAAAAACTATAAGAACAACTCTTTCTCTTAGTAAAGCATAACAAGGGTGTCCCTTTCAAGGACCACACTAGGCTCATAGTTCAGTCATCGACAACAGATCAAAAGATATGTGCTGAAAATTAACCAGAACAAACCTTTTCATTATGAGTGGCCACATACAATTACAAGTGTTTTTGGAAACAAATTATGGACTTGCCTGGAAATACATATAGAAGAATTACAAGTTATTACTACTGTTTGGTCAAATAATAGAGCCTATTAAGAATATTTATCCTGATTCCACATGAATTTCCCCTTACTAAAGAATTTGTATGCATTACACTAACACTAATCAGGGCTGCTCCGTGGTCAACAATGTGGATTTGTTCGACAATAATAAGCTGTAAAGCACAAAGAGCATTTTCCCTGCATCAGTTGCATTTATTGAACTGTATTTTTCTGGCTCTGAAGGCTGAATGTCTTTGGATAGTTCAGAAAGATAATACACTGCATTTTTCAGTCATAAACATTTGGTAAACAGGGGAGAAAAGAAAATGGAATTAGGAGAAAGAACCCATCACTCTTTTGCAATATTGCCGTGTAAGTCACTCACAGGAAACAGCCCAGCACAGAATATGGAAACTCTAATCTCACGTTACCTACCCATGTGATACTTTCAAGACAGGCTGACCTGCTGTGGACCTGCTGTGTACAGCCTAACAAACTTTTGCTTTGATGCAACTTTTAACTTTGTGACGGCCTTTATCCTGCACCAGAACTTTGCAACTAAACGCATTTGTTACCAGCTGGGCAAACACCTGCGCACACACAAGGAGAAGAAAGGCAGTCTTGATCCAGAGAGAAAGCTTCAAGAATTTGGCCACTCTAGTTGCAGTTTACAGTCAGAGCCGAGCACTGAAATTTCCTGTGCAGTGCAAACAGCTTCCCTGAGGAAAGCATACCAAGGACAGATGGGATATCTACTGTCAGTCAATAGTACACTCTTGAAAGGGGGATACAAATGAAATTGCTTGAAATTTAAGTACCTCCCTAAAGTCATAAGTATCTAAGTAATTAACAGCCCAAAACTCCTTTGAAATTTCTTCTTTCCCTCATCCACTGTTATATGCATAACAAGCCTACTCTTCCCTGAAGATGGTGGAGACCCATGCAGGTAATGACACAACATCTTTAACTAGCACAGGAAATATAAGTCTGTATTCACTGACCTTAGCTTACCAACACTTACAACCATTTCTTCCATTTTCCATAAGGATTTTAAATAAGGTCTGGGAGGAGTCTGTAGGACTACTTAAGGCTAAGTGTGTAGTAGTGTAGGTCATTTTGTTTTCATTGGGACTGAAATAAAGACCAGCTTATCACCCACTCTGCCTTGTAAAATATTTTTCAGATTCAGTTTGTGGCATTTCAGAGTATTTCTCTTTCTTCACCCAATAGATGTTCTAGTTCATGTTCTTTTTGATTCAAGTTTAACCAGCATCCTGCCCCAGAAAAACTGCCCTTTATAAATGCTGATATACCCATAGGCCACATACTTCTCAACATTCCTTTCTGAGAAAAAAAAAAAAAAAAAAAGAGAGAAATCATTTTTGTGAAGTTCCAAAGCAAAAATAACATATGCACATGAAAACCACACTGAGACGTAAACCACAAAAGAACGTCACATTTGACAATGCAACCACAACTGCATATTCAGGTCAGAATTTTCATTGGTGGCTAATAGCTGCTCTCCTGATTAATCCAAGTTTGTACTAGTCACCTGCACGTTTGTGTAGTGTCATTTTGATTTGGAAAACACGACAAGAGTGTTTGGTTGCACAGTGAAATTACATCCAGTGCACCACTATTTCCAGAGGAAAAACAGTTGTACCCTGATGACACATTTGATCTTTGAAGTTATTTACCAGGGAAAGCAAATGTCTTGTCTTGTTACTAAGTAAAAACCGTCCTAATATTTCTCCATTAACCTTATCCTTGGGGTTTTATAGCAACCTGAAGTACTAAACAAACATCTGCATGCAATGCTCCTGTATTGCATCTTCTATGATCCTTTGCTGCTTACTAGCTGCAGAGTTAGCCACAGTGCACTTCATCCACTCTGTCCCATTGCTACTGATTACATGGAAGTTAAGGACTCATCTTTTTAATAACTTGGGATTTAAAGGCCATTTGGGGTCTGAGTTTTATTTACAGCAACTGCCTGCCCTTTACTAACTGGTTATCTAATCAAGTGTCATGTAAGGTACTATCCAGAGCTGTGACTGTGTTTTGAAGATATTACCTAATAAGTGGGCTTTGCTTAGGATGTTTATTGCTCTACTACCTGACAGCAAGTTTAATTTGAAGATAATGCAGTAGGAAAAGCTTTAATCACAAAAATAAAGTCTACAAACACATCTGAGCCTTTTCATTTTGTTTTCACAATGGATATACCTCTCTTAGAACCTATATCTCATCACCTTCTGGAAGCAAACAAGTGCAAGCAACAAGGGAGATCAGATTTTGTCAATTGTAAGCTAGGCAAAGATGCACAGAGAACACTCTTGTACAAAAGCAAACAAATAAGCAAAGGGCAAAGACCACAGATTTCAATAACAAAGTTTATGTGATTCTGTGTGTCCTCTCTATGAACTCTGTGCAGTAGTGGGCGTGCTTGTGTGTGTTTTTCAGAGCACAGGATGCATCAGTCAGAAGAAGGTCACAGGCCCAAACCCTGACAGCCACACAGCATGGAAAGCACACAGCCCAGATGCCAAGACTGGGACTCTTCCTCAGGCATAAACGACCCAGCAATCTCAGTGCTAGCAACCACTGGGGTCCCATCAAAATGAAATTATCCAGTGTAGGCACAGCCCGGAAAACAAACCAGGTATTTACATCCGTGTTCAGAACAGCAGCCAGAAATATCTTTCTATATAAAGAGTGCATTACATGACTTTCAAATGTCACAGCTCTCCTTTTCAGAGGAGAACCTCAACTAATCAAATCTCCATTCCTGTTTGTTCTTCAGCACGGATTTCATTTCATTAGTTGACCAAGGCTTCTTGATGTTAAATATTAATTAAATCTTCCACTCTTTACCTACCTGTTGCACCAGAGTTTTCAACAGATCTTCCTTAGAGCCTTACAAAGGCCAGAATCCACCTCTGAACAGAAGCTATACATCTTATGAAAAGGGAGATGTTATTCTTTGTACATGCCACATCTGAACTGCATCCTCTGGGAATGGCCACAAGGCTGACCTGCTCCCTTGAGTCACAATCTTATTAAAAGCACAAAACAGGAAAAGGCTGAAATGTGTTGTGATGTTCTGCTTCATGGGAAGAAAAGGGCTGCATTCAATTAACATGAATTCCTACTGAACAGTTAAATGAACTAAGACCTGCCCTCAGGTGTTGCTGTGCCCCTGCCTATTTCAGGCTGGTTAGCAGAGGCAGGGGCTGGGGGACAACACATCCCCTAGGGTTCGCTGAAAGAGGGGAGGTGCGGTAGCTCCTCGGGGCTCCCGGAGAGGCATTTCTGGACTATCTTCAGCAGATAGCAGTAGGCAGCAAGGCAAACACAACATCGCTTCTTGATGGTGAGAGCTAGATGGGGTTTATTGAGTCCGGTGCCGGAAGAGGAGGGAGGGGGGAGGAGAAAGGGGAACAGCAGAAGCCTATAAAAACCTCCCAATCTCTACCTCTGGTGCCTCCTGGGCACTCACTTAAGACAGATTCAAAGTGGGTGCAGGTACAAGGCTTGAACCAATAAAAAGCTGATAGGGAAGAGGCACACATCTCGGGAACCAACGGGAACGGGGGGCAGGAGGGATTAGGTAACATAAATTGGGGTACCGAGGAAGGGGTAATGGGCAGGGTTGCAGCTCAGGGATATACCATTCATTTTGGAAGGGGGGAACAGAACAAACCATTTAAAGGAAAAGACATAATCACACTCAGGGAGTCAGGAGGTCTCTGATCATCCAAATGCTGTGCTTTCCTCTTCCTCACTAGCAAGTATCAGTGAGCTCTTTTCTCTCAGGCCTCTAAGTTACTACTATGCTATTACGCACACCAGCTTAAAGCCTCTTTTTACCCCTGGTAAAGCAGCAGACCCTTACAGGTCAGGTTTAGCTCTTCTTCTCTAGTCTTGATTAAAGCAAGTGGGTGCTGCCTGCCTGTAAAATATTTTCAGACTCAAGGCTTCTACCTTTTTTCCTATTTAAGAGATGCTGATACACACACTTTTGTTCTCCCAAATTGCCTACAGTCACCAGCAATCCCAGCTTTCCTGTTTAACTCTTTGCACGGAGCACAGCAGGTAGTGCTCCAGCACTCAGTTGTGCAGGGTGGCCGTGAGCGGCTTCTCAATGCACAATCTGCTTCTTAGCTAATTTAAGTGCTGCTGTTCATTACAGATTCCACATCTACCCTACATGCTCTGGGAAAAGACATGAAACTGTAGACACCATTTTACTGTGAAACAGGAAAATAGAGCTTTGCTTGTGGTCTTGCAAGGAGTTTTCACCCCCAGGAGAAACAAAGATATAACTAATCTAAGGCTTTGCAAACTCTTCTGAAAGGCAGGAAGCTGCTTAATTCAAAACATGGACAACCTCAATTGTCCCAGAGCCTAGAGAGGGAGGTCTGGTGATGGCTTTTCTATCCGCAAATGCAAATGGAGTCACTTTAGGGGAACTACTCCTAGTCTTCTTCATGCCCAGAGCATACAGCTAAGCACACGAAACTGCACATTTACTTGAAAGCAAATTCCAGGCTTCTGCTTTAAGTATTTCTAGATTGGGTATAAGCCACTGCCGATAAACTTTTTTTCAGCGCTTGTTTCCCGATTTGCTCCATAGGAGATACAAGTCTTTCACGTGGCAGCTGAGCTCTTGCAGCTCCAGATACAGGCTTGGATATGTTTGTCTGGGGGAGGTTCTAAATCATTCCCAGATCTTAGCCAGTTAAGATAATAGGTCCTCAAAACAAAGGTTTGTCTTTGTGTCCCCGTGGTTGCCTCTTTTCTGACCAGAGACCACCAGATTGCTTTAGTACAGTACATTATATAGCTGAAGTGGCATGATACTAGCTTTGCATCCCTCTACACAGACTTCAATAATGCCAAGGAGCAGAAATGCAAATCAATTTATTCTGTATTCATCAGAGATCAGTGCCTCGGGATAGGCACTAGGAGTACTGTTAGGGGAAGGACAGACATGAAATGGCAGGACAGAAGATGATTGCTTGACAATGTATCAAGATAATTCTAGTCTTTAGACCAGGCTTGTGTGCTGTGTGCCTCTGAGGCATAGCATTTCCAGCTGAGATTTATTTGGAAAGCATAATCTATGGTTACAGATCTCACATTTCTACATTGGCCTGGTCTTAAATATTGCCTTAACTAGGGTTGGTAGTGGTTTTTTGATCTTAAATTCATGGCTAAGAGTTAAAAAGTGTGACTGAAAGGCCACTTCTGAAGAACAGAACTCAATATTCATATGAAAAGCAGTTTTGTGGCTCTTACTAATGCACCCTTCATCCTTAGAAAATAAAGCTGATAGGTTCTGTCCCTTCTTCAGAAAAGTTAGACAGAGATATCATCCAGAGTCTACAAAAAACAGCTTCAAAGAAGTCCATTCTGCCAAATAATTGAAAAAAGTGATGCTGATTGATGGATGGGAATCAGTTAAACTGATTTGTGGGACACATTATGCATTAATAAATCTGAGACTGTATTCATTTAAAGAAGTGTAGGAGGCAACACTAAAAACTTTTCAGGGAATAGGGAAAAAATTTAAACATATTTCAAAAGAACCTACAGGACAATTAGTACAAAGATCTTTTTATGAACACTAATTCTCAGCATCTACATGAAGATCAAGAAAGCAGACATCTCCACAGGAACTCCTGCAACTTATTTTTTGTTTTAGAAGACACTGCTGCTTTTCACCGCACTTAACAACAACCCTGTGGTATTGCTGAAGCTCCTTGTGCAGCCCACAGCAAAGGTATTAGTGCCAACACCAATCACCAATTATAACATTACCAAAAAAAAAATAGTGCTTCTGTTTAGAAAGAACACAGTCTCAAAAACTAAGAGAGCTTCTGCACTGCAAGTGAAAATACATGCCTCAGACTAGGGGTCCAGAGAGGTGCACACTTCAGTGTGTGCAAAAGGGGTTGTTTGGAGATCTGAGAACTCCATCTTGCAGATCACATCGATGCTATCTCTGCCCTCTGAAGTGGCTGGCTGGACAAATTAGGTTTAAAAAGTCAGAAAGGAAGAAAAAGCCCCTCCATCTGTAAAAATTGAGACCTTGCCTGTCTCAGGAACAGAGGACTCCCACAGGGAGATGAGCTTAACCAGGTTGTTCTTCCTCAGTATCTTTACAAAGGTAGCAGTCTAGGAAAGACTCATATATGTGAAAACACAAGACTCTTCAGGCTTTCCTGCACTCAGGCAAAACCTATTTACGCTGCAGTAGTTGTTTTTATGCTTCAAACACAACAAAAAGAGATATGTGTCTTCAGACTCATTTACAGACTGACCCTGCTGGTACTAACACACTGAAGGCACTGTTAGAGGTTAGGATGCAAAATGATTAAGACAACCAGAGAGCAGATATATGCTGGGGAAGCAATGTTTCAGTTGATAATACGAGCCTGAGCTGAAGCCTGTGATCACAGAACACGCTGTTCTGTCAATAAACCCTTACCCTCCTTTCCTTCTCTGTTCCAGCTCAATTACAAACTGGCAGAATGGATGTTTCAAGGTAGAGCGGGCTTATATATCGGTAAGTTCAAGCAGTCAAGCTTAGGTTCAGCTGCGAAAATCTCCATGTTTTCAGTAAATTGGAACAAGCTTAAGTGAAGATAGAAGGTGTCCTGCACTTTCTGTCATTGCAATGTAGCTGAGTTACAAAGAAATCCTCATTTAGGTGGCTCCAGATGCCAGGCTATTCGCAGCAGTGGACAGGTTACATCACAAAGAAACACAAACAGATTAAAACTACTTCTGTTTCAAAAGCAGAGCATCACTTTGGTCTATGCATTTTAACAGAGTTGTACATTCAACCTATAGCCTGAAGAAGATGCATTTCCAAGGAATCTAGACATTGGGCAGCATTCTTAAGATGAAGGGCATGCTCTTATACAACTACATATTCACATAAAAACACAATCTGGGACAACTAAACAAGAAATTAAGAAATAACTTGTAAGTTTTATAAATAATTAAATAGAGAATGTTGTAAAGTTTTGATGTGCTATAAAAGCTAAGTTTAAAATGTGAAGAAATAATTTCAATTAAACAGAACAAATGTCAGCTATGAATGCCTAAGCATTTTAATGAATTCATCTGTAATACTATGGTGTATGCTGAGGCACAGAGCTAGTGGGGGCATATACATGCAGACAAGTTATTTATGAATATAATTGCAAGTCTATAAGAAACACCCACTCAGACTGGGGAAGAGTTTCTTGAAACAAAATCTGCAACAGCTCCATAAATTTCTCAGATACCAAAGCCGGATTGCAGAACTATGATACGTAAAGCAAAGCAGCAAATGGGTCTAAAACCAGGGAATCAATTTGGTCCAAGCAGCTGAAAAAATTCCTTTAACTTGATTCCTAATATATATAAAGGATTTTTGCATCAGAGCAGTTCTACTGACTTAAATGTTAGCACTTCCCACCCTGCATAGGAGAAAAAAATCTAAGCTTCTTTCCTGCAAAATGACATATTAGGAAAGTTCCTTGTCAGCTGAAAGACGTTTCCCTCTACCAAAAAAATGAAGAGCGCCAAGAAGTATACACACAACAAACACAAAGGATAAATAGAGCTGGTGCTTAAATAATTTTCCCTTAAGAAAATGTGGCTGGAAAAAGATTAGAAAGCAATAAGTTTTAAATTAAATACAAATCTGCTAACAGAATACAACTGATCACCCCTTGATTGTTTCTCCACCCTTGAAGACATTTCTTATCCTATCTCTTTCCAAGAATCTGATTCTGCCAGCCTTTATTTATCATGTTTTAATATCGAACTTATATTGTTATATTTGGCAAATAGTAAACACGTCACATCATTGGTAATAAAACAACTAGAAATTGTACCCAGAGCACTCCAGCTCTTGGAATCCAAAGAGTCCAAACTGTGGGCTATATCCTGTGTGTTACCAGCATGATGTATTGCACTGTTTTACTGATTGCCATCTGTGACACATTTTATATTTGGCTAATTATTTTTCTCCACAGCAAAAACATGCTCGCAAACTCTAGTGATTAGCAGCACCACAGACACAGCTCACATTATGAGCTGTTACCTAGAGATGTTACACGGTGAATTTCCCCAGCCACTTTTCCTCCTTGTACGGAGCCACACAAGTCTTCCATAGCCCATGCTTAGTCCTTTGATGGATTACTGACATCCTGCTCCTTAACCCTCTGTTTCACTAACAGGTCCTCTCTAAAGATCTCCATTACCTCAGCTGCACAGCTGTAGCAGTTAGACTTCATATTTTTGAAACTTTCAATTAAAGTCTACAAATAAAGCCTTAATGAGCACATGGTTGAGTTGTGAAAAGCCTTACCACGGAGGGTTTAGGTCAAGATTAACAGAAAGGATGATGTAAGCACACACAGTAACCATTTAAAAGTGTTAAGGATGTAATCACTTCTGATGATGTGAACTGAACAAGCAGCACTTCAGAACTGGCTCACAGGTAACTTTGTATTCTTCCCTGTACTCCTGGAGAGATTGTGAGAGGCACCATGCATCTGGCGGTTTACGGCAATTCCTGAACTCCTAGGAGCATTCACATGGATTACAACAATCAAAATGACAAAAATATTTCTAAGCGCAAAGCACTTAGGAGGAACGTTTAACTTGGTATTTAGCATGATTATTTAACCTTTCCCAATATTTTCCAGCATTTTGTAAAACCAAAATTAGAGTTTTCAGAACATGAAGTCGGACTCTCTCACTCCACTACGAATGACAATTAGACTGGACCATGAAGACATATTATATTTTTATAGACCTCCCTCTTCCTGTCCCCAGAGAGAGGCTTTCACATGACTACCTGCTGTTAAACTGCCTTCACAGGCTCCTGAGAAAGCTCAGTTGTCTTCCTCTGTCCTTCAAACACAGCAGGAGAAATGTCTGCAAATAACAGCTTTCTATTAAATTCTTTTGGCAAGTGAGCAATCTAGGCAGGAGCTCTGCACCACCACCACCCCCTGTCATGAAGGTAGAGGGAAAGAGTTCCTCCTAGGAGACCTGGAGGTGAAAGGTAACCCATGAAGTCCTGGAAACATGTTCCCTAGGCAAGATCAGGCTTGTGGAAGGCTTCACATGGGACAACTGGAACACCAAAGGCTTGTAGAAGTAAGAAAACTGAACTTTGAACAGAGGGCAGACTACAGTGATGGCAAACGGGAATGGTGGAAGCTTCTAGGAAATTAGCATGAACAGAAAGTGAGAAAAACACTGTGCAGTTATTCATGAATTTTTAAGAAACTGCAATTTCTGACAAAGAATGCAAGCTACACAGACAAGGAACCATTATGGATCTGGCAGGCTACAAATAAAACTCTCCTTTTCAAGAATCAAGTGGTGAAAAAGTCAGTCTAATCCTTGAAAAAAACTAGAAGATGGTTTTATCATTGCATGAATAGAGGAATAAAGTCTGATGCTTAAAAACAAAGAAGCCATTCAACAATAACAGACAAGTCCAAAGAATAAGGAAACCAAACCACATAAAATATTCAGAAAACAGATATGCAGCTAACTCAGGGCTGGCTTAAATACTTTTATACCTTTTATAGTCAAAAATGGCAAAATAGCTATTAAAATCTACTAAACAGCATGGTTACACAAGAACATCACATTTTAGTAACACAAATTCTAATTAATTGTATTTTAAATAGTATTAACTCAAATGAGTAAAATTTGAAGTGATGGGAAAGCAAAAGGGAACAGTGTCCCATGAGTTCTCAGTCAGCTTTCTGCCAAACTAAGGTATTTGCAGAAGGAAGAGAGAAGCTGTATCTGGGCAATAAAATTTTTCACAACAAGATGAAGCACTGAACAGAGAAAAGCCAGTTTGTTTATCATCTCAGGCACTGGAAATGAGAGCAACCTGTTTTACAGAGCCTGGAAAGACACAGCTCAAGTTGGAGTTCAGAGATCAACAAGCCACATTCAGCTCCTGGTGGAGGACCGGAAGGATTCACAGCAGGTATACCAGCAAAGACAACATATTAGCTGAAAATAACACTGCAGCTAGCCTTTTTAAAAGAAAAAAAAAAAATCATTATTTTAATAAGCATAGAAAAACCACAGGTGGGAAGAGACATCTGCAGGTCATCTGGGCCCATCCCCTCCTCAAAATTAGACCAGGTTTCTCAGAGCCTTCCACCCATCAAGATTTGAAAATCTTGGAGGTTAGAGAGTTCACAGCCTCCCTGGGCCCTGTTCCTTTGTTGTGAAGAATTTGCCCTTAATCCCATAAGAATTTCCCATGCAGGTATTTCTGCCCACTGCCTCTTGTTCTTTAACTGTGCAACTGAGAAAACCCCATTGTCCCTATAGCCCCCCATTAGGAGATGGAAAGACTGCAAGTAGATCCCCACCTCAGCCATCTCATGGCCAGACCAACCCATGTCCTTCAGTCTCCCCAATTTGTCGCATGGTCCACCACCTCACCATATTAATATCCCTCACTCCAATCTGTCTCCTACACCGTACGGATGGGGAAAAACCGACACTAGTAACATCCCCTCATACAAGTAACTGTGGTCAATATCACATCCTAATACTCACAAAACCAAAGAAGTGCTAAATAGTTTTAGAAATACAGTGTATGGGGAAAGAGAGAATAAATGAACAATAAATCACACCTTTTCCCATCTACTATGGATTTAAATTTTAACAAGACAGAAAAAAGCATGTATAAAGGACTTTACTAAGTTGAGTGACACTGTTCTAATTATACTGGATTATCTTGGAGCAAAGAAGTTTTCCATATCATGCCTTTAAAGGATTTAAAGAAAAGAAGAAAGCCACAAATTACCTTAAGAACTGAATCACTCTGAAGATTAATGGTATTTAGCCAGAAAAGACTTCAAAGACACAAAGCATCCTTCCAAAATCCAATTCACCCAGCCGCCCAGGAACAAGCAGGTTGGTTCTACTGAACAACTGGCAAGGAGGATATGGATTTCCTTTTTTATGGCAGACAAACAGGAAGCTGAAGCCAGTAGATTTCCACAGCAATTCCACGAGGCTGACTTAACTGGAGAAAGGAAATTAACTGGCACCTTAGCTCCATAAGGAAAAGCAAAGGGGTGCTTTAAAGGCAAATTTTAAGGGCTCTCCTGAGTTCAAACCCCTTCCCCAACATCCTGCTGCAGGCCAAGGAGATTTATTTTTTTTCTTTACCTAATGCCAAGTACCAGAAAGCTCATCTTCCCCTCGGGCCCCAGGAACCAGCTGCTGAGCCAGACCTTGCAGCTGGTTGCTCTGGATCTTCTGAAGGATCAGCTCGGGGTGCTGGGTCTCACAAAAGCAGTTCAGTTCCCTTTTTTAAGGATGAGAAAACTGATGGGAACAGCACCAAGCTTTGGTAGTTGTCGGTTACCTTGACACCACCCATAATACAAGCCAAGTAAAAAGCAAAGAAATAATTGACTTACTGAAATCTAAAAAACAACCGCCCCGTTTCTAATGTCGTGAAGGACAAGTGAACAGAAATAGAAGTGTGATTTTTCTCTTTTATTCTCTCATCCTAGAGTCAGATCTAAGGGGTTTCTTGCTCTTTGTTACACAGTTTTAGATGAGACAACTGTGTGGTGAAGGCCCCGCTCTTTGAAAGAGCCTTCAATCGTCACATTTTCCTCGCAGCAGGAAATACAGGCTGAGGAAAATGTTTGCCGTAACACCCCACCCCTCCTGGGTTGCCTCCAGCTAAATTCAAATCTTTGTCCCTTTCTCACTCTTTAAGGCTATGGTGTTAACTTTACTAAGGATGCAATTTCAGTAGGTTTCCACCAGCATTCTCTCCTCTTCTAATGACTGTCCTCACTTCTTTGGAAATGCTTAAAGTACAGATTGATGATGCTCCTGTGAGAAAGCTATTAAAAAAAGAAAAAGATAAACATAATATTATTTTCACAGGCTGAAAGAAGGACTGAAGAGGTTAGGACTGGATTAAAAGTACCTCTGACTTCTTAAATCTGTTTCTCAGCCCACACCAAATATCCTGCTGCTCTGAGCCAGCCAAAAGATAAATTGAGGGAGGGGGAAAAAATAAAGATACAGTATAATCACTAAACAGAAGAAAACTGTAAATACAGCCACATAATGCCTCTCCAACATTGTAGTTTCATGCCGATAAATTCATTTCCTTTGCACAATAGAGCTCAATAACAATACCTTGAAATAAATACTGCAAATAATATGCCACTGCAGGAATTAAACCAGTAGATTAGAAACAGAAAGGATTACTTTTGTAGAAGAGCTACATTGTTTATTATTATTTAGTTTGTATAGCAGGTTCTTGAAGGCCTCCAAGAAATGATAAACTCTGCACATTTAAATGCTGCTCATTTCTTATACCACCAAAGGGCAGCCACCCTATGACTGTTTTGCTGTCTCCCCTGGCGATTTTTTCAGTTATTTTTGCACTGTATGGCATTTTCCTTAACATTATGGATGAAATTTTAAAATTAGATGAAGAAAAGTTCCTGTTCTTCACTGAGTAACAAAACTCTTGAAAAACGTGAATGCTTTGAGAATAAAAACAAGGAACAAAACCAGGAGACCCAGCACACAACACACTCCATCTGCAGGAGTGTGATGGCATAATGACACTGACATCTGGCCACTTCCTCTTCAGCTGTTTCACCAAGGACCACGCAGTTGTCAAGAACTGGCTTCTAGTCTTTATACAGGCAGGTACAACCAGAACGAGTTCAGGTAATATCAAGTATTTTCTCACAGAATGCAAGATATGTTCAAAATTAGTTTCATGGGAAGCCTCTGATAAAAGGACTAATTCAGAAAGGTCTCTAAAGCAGTTTTATAGAGATGAAAACAAAAACAAAAAAAAAAAAAAAAAAAAAAAAAAGCCAAACACACACACCCCCCCAAGCAAACAAACAAACCCCCACACACAAGATGCCAATGTTTCTCATTAACAGGGCTAAGGATTTTCAATGCTGTGAGGAATACTGTCTTATATGATCCTGGTTATAATTCAGTCATCTCATACTCGGACATTATAGAAATGCTGCTTTGACAAAAAAGTTCTAACTTTGTGCAGGACACAAGATTAGAGATGGCAATATTAGTTCTCTAGAGAGCTTCCACTAAAGTTGCAAAATTCAATGAAAAATAGTACAGATCTTCCTTTTTGATAGGCACAAGGATTATCTTCCATCCTGAGAAAAATCTATAAAGTGGTATTCTGTGAGACTACCTTGAATTGGTATTTCAAAGGGATTCTTTGGAAAGAATGATTTATAGATCACAAAGACCAATGGGTCTTTTATCAAAGAAAATTGATTCCTTTTCTGAACCACAAAGAAAAGATTGATGATATCCTAGACCACAACCCCATTTGTGAGAAATGCATAGCGCCAAGAGACAAGTTACAAGTCATTTAATACTTTACAATACCACAAATAACTCACATACTAATTACAGGTGAAGTGCTCATGTTGTTTTATGGAGTTTAGGAAGCAAAATTATAGCAGAGGGAAATTCACAAGGTAATTTATGTTATCCCCCACAGTACATATTAAGAATGACACGGAGGGTTTTAAGTAATAAGTGCACACAACAAAATAGCAAAATTGATATAAATGTATCAGTGTATTGTCTTGTTTTTGTCCCAGGACTAAGAAGATGCATATATGTAAAAGTCTGCTCCATGCATGAATGTTAAGATGCTTCCAACATGATCATATCTCTTCCTCAGCTCAGTGAAATTCCTATCAACTCTCTATTTAAAGCACAGCCTATATGGACAGACCATGCAAAATTATTATCCAGCCAGGAGGAAAACATGCACATTGTATTACCGCCAGGATTTGGGGGTTTTTGGGGGGTTTGGAACAACTCTTTCTTTTGAAGCCGATTCCATTACTACTGATTTTTCAAAGCATTACTTTTCCAGAGAGACAGTATCTAACATGTTAAGTAACCGATAACATTTATTCAGCCTCAACAAGATAAGGAATGCATGTGTTTTTACACATACAGAGGACAGTATGGAAGAAAGTAGGAATCCCACACTGGCATTTACTGTTGTTATGTGCTGTCCTCGGAAGACACAACATATCTGCAGAGACCAGAAGCAAACAACTCCCCAGATGGGTGGGACCTGCTGAGGGCTGCACCTTTCAGTCCTCCCTGTGGTCAGCATAATTGATCTGAAGTGTTATGATTTCATCCCCATTTGCTGAAGCCTTACACATCACCAGAGGTGGGAGACTTTACCATCAGTTTCTTGTAGGTATTTCCTCCACCTCTCAAATCTCCAACCTTTTCTTTTCACCTTCTGAGCTCGTGACTGAGGCTCAGTCATGACCCTTGGTACTGAACAACTGAAGCCTAACCAAAGGTTAGACTTAGCAAGCGAAAAGCAGTAACATATTATACTCAAATGATGTATACTAAATACTAAACCCAACATTATGCACATTTTCTGTTAGCTGAATCAGCTAGACTTTGCAATAAAGATGGTAGAATTCAGAGCACATATATTTCCAGAGTGTCTTAGATTCCCAGAACATTCAAGGACAGTGTTATCTACCATTAATTTTACCACTGCTGTTCCTCTAGTGCTGTGCCACTCTCACTGTGCAGGAAGTAGAGCCACAAGAGATTCTGCTTCTCTACTGTTTCCTTTTTTCTTTTTACTCCTATTCTTGTTGTTGTCATCTCTCTGTTTTGTTCTTTTGGGTTAATGCAGCATGTCTCCAACACAGCCTTGGAAAATAACTATAATGTGATTTGGGTTCAGTGTCATTAAACCTGATTAGCAAGGAGTGCTTATGAAAATCCATAATTACCTCACAAAACAAAAAAGACATTTTTTGCAAGGGAACTACAAAGATCTTCCATTTAACTATTTGGGCTACTTGGGAAAAGCTTTTGTCACATTGGTTTTTTCTGCACTTTTCTGTACCTTGTAAATATCATAAAATACCAAGAGCTGCTAAAAACATCCATCTTCTCTCAAAGCTGATTTCTAATATGAAACCAAATATACAGTCTTTGTTTCAAGAAAATAAAATAAAAAGCCATAGAGACCAAAATCCATCTTGATGGATGTGCTAGTGCTTTGGGTCCAAGACCAGACTTTGTGATTAAATCTATAATGATAAAAGAATTCCCAGCTGGATAATAGCACAGTGTGGCTAACACAGACATCACTAAACTGTTTAATCTCCCAAAACAGGGGTGTAGGAGATGGCGTTGCCCAGTAGTTTGAGTTAGGGACTACCCACAACACAACTCCACTTCAGTGTGTCTTTTTCTTTACATTTTGGGGGAGTTGCCTTTCTTTTTCCCTTTTTTTAGGGTGGGGGGGTAGCGGTAAGGGGAGGGAAAGGAGAGAATACTGCTTCTCCTCTTTGTGAGGAGAAGCATAAGAAACTTTTGTCTAAGACATACAACAGTATACATTCTTCCAAACCCTCATTTTCATTTAACATTTAGTAGAGGGCAATCTCTGCCTGTAGGTTTTTTGGTCTGTTTTCAGTTGCAAATTAAGCTGAGATCAGCCTTTGCATCAATTGCTGCTTGAAAACCTCAGCAAGAAGAAGGGAGAAAAAGCCTTTCTCCCCTGCAGCATCAGGAAAATGATCTAGGGCAGCTCTATTGCTGCACTCCATGGGCAAGTATTCCCACAAACCTGTCCCCTGAGCTTTGCCAAGTCCGACAGCACTCTTGTTTAATTTTTCCAGTAATGCCATCCTCAGAAAATGACCTTGCCTGTAGCTGGCATTAGCAAAACCCAGCTTTCGTTTGCACTATTATTTTAAGAGGTCCCTAACCTCTGCAATTGCATTAAATTAGTGGGCAGCATAGCCGCAACCCTGGTTTTAAGCTATTGTATGTTCTTGAGCTACAAATAACATAGATTTCTTCCCGTACAGATCTCCTCTCTGTTTCCAGAGCTGTTGGCCACAGGGTAAATATTTCCCCATCTTCCACACAGGGGCAAAGAAGCAGCGCCTGTGCAGTGGTTGCATGTTGCATGTTCTGAACCCCACCCGGAGGCTTGATTAAGTGTCCTCTGCACCTGAATGACAGCTGGGTCTGCAGCCTAGAAAGCTGCCCTTGAAGTGCTCTAAAATGCATATTTAGACGTAGGTGGAAACACGTGCGATAAAAATAATATTTGAGGAAGCCTCCAGGTCTAGGCAGTGAAGGTAAAAAACATCGACGATCTCAGTAGTGAAATGAGAAATGTAAGAAGTGGACCAAAGTCACCTTCGTGGAAGAAACAAGAAGTAAACTTTGGGTTGCTCATATTAGAAGCAGGTAAAATTCCACCAGCACACCTGCCCCCAACATGCAGTTTGATCACGATATCTAAATTACAAGAAAAATAATGAGCTTACTTCAAAAGGTCTCAGGCTTGCCTCACCTGCATATATTTATGGGTAACTCAAGCATATCAATAAAATACCTCATTAAAACCCTGTGCTCTCTCCCTTCACTCCAATTTTGATTAACCCAGTAAAGACCAAAATCTGCATATTACCATTTCGCCATTTTCTTCTTCACTCCACCATATCAGAGACTTAAAAACTTGAGGGCTACAGTTCAGAATGATAGAAAGAACCCATGGGCATCACTGAGCACAACTCCATGCAGGGCAACGTACAAGTTAAACTGTAAATCCAAGAGCATTCTCCCACCACGAACATCAACAGGCTTGCCATGGCTCATCAAGGGGCCATGATCACTTCCCTAGGGAGCCTGTTTCAATACTTGACCACCCTCGTAGTGAGGAATTTTATACTCATGTCCAACCTGAACTTCCCCTGACACAGCTTTAAGTCGTTTTCTATTACTGGACAGCAGAAAGAAGAGATCAGCACCTCCCTCCCTCTCTGCTCCCCATCATGAGCAAATTCTGGACAGCAATGGGGTCACCTTTCAGTCTCATTTTTTCTAAGCTGAACAAATTTAGCATCCTCAGAACCCAAGTCATGCCCTCTAGTCCTTTCCCCATCTTTGTTGCCCATCTTTGGACGTATTCTGATATTTTATGCTCCTTCTTATACTATGGAGCTTAAAGCTGCACAGAGTACTTTGAGGTAAGGCCACACCAACATTGAGGTATATCACTTATTTTGATCCATTAGCTATATTGTGCTCAGTGCATCCCAGAATAGGATTCAAGTGGTCCTCTGGGCCACCAAGACACATTGTTGACTCATATGGAGCTTGTCATCCACCAAATCCTCTAGTTCCCTGTCTGAAGGGCTTTATTCCAACCTCTTCTTTCCCCATCCATACACACATTTAGTATTACTCTCTCCCAGGTGCAGAAACGGCCATTTGTTCTTGTTAAATTTCATATACTTGGTGATTGTCCTGCTCTCTAATCTATCAAGATCTCTCTGTAAGGAATCTCTACCCTCGAGGGAATCAACAGCTTCTCCTAATTTAGTATTATCAGCAAATTTACAGTACACTGAACCGTGAGAAAAATGGCCCTAAAATGAAGCCCTGGGGAACACCATTAGTGACTGGCTGCCAGCCAGATGTTATCCAATTTACTGCAATTCCTTGAGCCCAACTCTCCAGCCAGTTGTTCACCCAGCATATTGCATAGCTGTCTAATTGTATGCTGGACATTTTGTCCCAAGATATTTTGAGAGACATAATCAAAAGCCCTGCTAAAAATAGGAAAAAAAAAAAAATCACATCCACTGCCTTCCCCTTGTCCACTAGAAGGATAACCTTGACATATAAAAGGATATTAAATTAGCAAGGCATGGCTTTCCCCTGGTGAACATGTTGGGTTTGACCGATGACTGCATTGTCTTTCAAGTAGTGTTTTCAGTAACTCCCAGAATAAACTTCTCCGTAATTTTCTCAGGCACTGAAGTGAGGTTGACAGGCCTGTAATTATCAGGGTCTTTTTTCTCGCCCTACTTGAAAACTGGAACACCATTTTCTAGTTTCCAGTCAACTAGGACCTCTCCAGATTGATAAGACTGTTGCTAAATTTTAGAGAGATCTCACGGTAACACTGAACAACTCTTCCAGTAATCTGGGATGAATCCCATTGGGTTCCATAGATTTATGGGCGTTCAGTTATAGCAGCAAATCCTATACCAGGTTAAAGTCAGCTGGGAGCTTATCATTCCCCCAGTTGGAATCCTCTTACCCAGGCCTCTAGGTGTGCCAGAGCCCATCAGTGCTGTTAAGGACCGAGGCAAAGAAAGCATTAAACATCCCTTGCTCTATCTTCGTCCATATTTGTGAGGTGACCAACTTCATAAGTAACAGGCCAGCATTTACTTTAGGGGTCCTTTTATTGTTAACATACTTGGAAAAGTTTTTTGTTATCCACCCCACCACTGGCAAGCTTCAGCTCCAGTTGAGCTTCAGCCACGCAAATTTTCTCCCTGCACTAGTGAACAGCATCTCTGTAGTCCTCCCACATAGTCTGAACTTGCTTCCAAAGAACATACACTTTCATTTGCTGCCAAAGCTCCTGGAGATCCCTTTAGCCAAGCCAGGCTTCTGCCTTGCTTCCTTGACATATGAAACATTGCAATTTCCTGCTCTCACACTCTTAAAGACGGTTCTTAAAATGCAACCTGTGCCCCACTACCCTCAAAAGCAGGTTCTTAGGGGACTTTACTAGCTAGTTTTTCAAGCATCCTAAGGTCTGCTCTTCCAAAACCCAGGGCAGCAGCTCTGCCAGCAGATTTTCTCATATCAAAGCTTTTAAAATCAAGCATTTCATGATGACTGTGGCCAAGACAGTCACCAATTATCATTTCACCCATGAGACCATCTCCATTGACAAATGACAGGTTTAGGAGACTACCTTTTCTAGTTGGCTCCCTTAGAGATCATATCAAAAACTTATCCTCAACATGCTTTGGGAATTTCCTGGGCTTGTTCACATTTGTTTTGCCACAGTCCCAGTTAAAATCTGAAAAACTGAAGTCTCCTGTAAGGATAAGGGCACCTGATCTACAGATATCCCTTAATTTCTTATAGAACAATACCTAGGTGTCATCATCCTGTCTGAGTAACCTATAGACTCCCAGAGCAGCATCCAAGTCTGATGTTCCCCATGATTGAAAACCTTCAAATTCTGTCAGCAACACCAGCCTCAGAGTCAGACATGGGTAAGTTGGATCTACTTGATGTCATTCCCTGCAACTGGAGGGATAATGGAAAATACCAGCTGTGCTTCTGATAGTTGTACCAATCTCCCCAAGGCCCTGAAATCTCTTTGGATCTCTCTTGGACTTCAGTGTAACTTCATTAGTACGCACATGAAAAAGCAGTAATAGATAATAATCTGAAGGACATACAAGACTAGGGTGTTTCCTGGCCATTCCTAGCTAGAATCCCAAAGAATATTTCCCTGAAAGGTGAGTCTACTTGGCAGACTGGATCTTGTCTTCCCTTCAGAAAGGAGTCACCTATAACAACATTTTTCTTTGGGACATGGTCATGAAGTGAGGGATAGGCTGACCTGATCTCACCAACTCCTCTAGCACAGAATCACAGAATCGAGTATGTATGCTGGAAAAGAAGTTTAAGATCAAGTCCAGCTGTTAATCAAAGTACTCCACCAAGTACTCCACTAACCATGTCCTTAAGCACCACATCTACATGCCTTTTAAACACCTCCAGGGATGGTGACTCAACTACTTCCCTGGGCAGCCTGTTCCAATGTTTGATAATCCTTTCTGTGAAGAAATTTTTCCTAATGTGTAATCTAAATCACCTCTGGTACAGCTTGAGGCCATATCCCCTTGTTCTTTTGCGGTTACTTGGGAGGAGAAGCCAACCCCCAGCTGGCTATGACTGCCTTCCAGGCAGCTGTAGAGAGCAATGTGGTCTCCTGTGAGCCTCCTTTTCTCCAGGCTAAACAGCCCCAGCTCCCTCAGCCACTTCTCATGAGACTTGTGCTCCAGACCCTTCACCAGCATCATCCACCTCATGTCCCTGTCCTTCTGATTCCAGAGCCTGGTTCTCCTGTATAAAGGCATCTGGGAAGGCAAGATAGACAAAGAAGAGCTTCTCCCATTGCCCCATGCAGAGACTTGTATCCCATCACTTGTATCCCACCTTCTGCCTGGTGGGGAGAGGATGTAGGATCCCTTTTGCTGCGTGTTCTACCTAATTGACATTTTTGTTCCCAAGACATTAGAGTATGCTTCCACTAGCAAATACTTAAAGAGCCTCCATCTACTTTACACTGAAACCCACAGAAAGATTGCAAAGCAGAAGCTGAATCAGGATCTACTTCACAATATTAAACCAAGTTGATAGAAATGTCCTTTGCACTTGCTATTTGCCTGTCATCTAATAGTATGACAAACAAATGAAACTCACCCTCTGGATTAATGATGAGCACAGACAAGGGACAGTCCCTCAATTTGGTACCAATTGAAAGTTTAGAACAACCTTCAAGTGTCATCAGCAAAGGTAATTCAAAAATTTTCCCTCTTTCATGACACAATTCTGTCAATTAGCTGAAAACAGCAATTACCAGTCCTTTCCTCTATTATTTGTGAAGAATCAAAACTTTCCAAGGATGATAAATGGCTCCTTGGAAAACACAATGCTCAGTTCTGCTAAATTTGCACTTTTCCATTGGTTTTTGGGTTGTGGGGGGTTTTTGTTTTTTAGCCATTCTTCCACACAGCCTATGAAAACAAAGTAGAAGGGGCTGCTGGGGGAAAGTGGAGAGACAGGATACTTGTCATGGAAGGAAAATGCCAAGGGATGGTTTAAAGAAGAATACAGAGCTTTTCTCATTTAACTCACTGACCAGGGCAGAGATGTTCCCACACCTTCATTAATTAAACAGGAAAGTTAACGTTGTTAGCAACATTAGGTACAAAACCTCATTTAAATTGTTCTGAAACAAAACAGGAAAAAAAGCAAATGCATTCAGAGGATGACCTTTGAGAATTCTGGCTTCATTAACATTTCAAACAGCACAGCACAAAATTAAGACAGGAAATAGACTTGCAGTGCTATTTGACTGCAGAAATATATATCATTAACACGCCTATAATTAACAGGGTACCAATGTTTGTCCCATTGTCTCTGCTAATAATGGTGTAACATGCAAATGGAATTTCTCCTAACAAAATTGAAGGGGATATTTAAGTTTATTCCACATATCAAGCTTACTGAGAAATGTCAAACAACACCCTTTTTGCCCTTTGAAAGGAATTCCTCCATGCCTGCCCTTGCAAGCTCATATAAAACAATTGCAGAAGGCACATACAGGCTGCTTTTAAAATCCAGAGTCCAGTCATCCTTTCCCATGTCACAGCAGCAAGTTAACTGGGGAGCCACAAGTGACCCAGGGCAGGCATTACAGAAAGCAGTTCAGATGCCAACACCACCCCTTCCATGCAACATCACAGTGTTAGCAATCCCTTTCCTCTGAATGGGATCATTTTCCCTAAGCTCTAGGGCCCCAGTGGCACAGCACTGCCCTTTATAGGGCCATATGCTGGGGTTTGGTTTTGAACGCTCACACAGAGACCACATGGAACAACATCTGTGTTACTGTTTACCCAGAGGTAATCTGCAATCTATTAGACCTCACTTCTGGGAAATATTGACCTGATGTCCAGTCTAGACTCAATTTCATTCTCTGTTCCCATGTTAGATCTTCTCAGATAATATCCATCCTTGTACTCCCAAGCTGTGGAAACCGTAGGCTGCTTGGTCGTCAACTGGCTGGTCGTAGGATTTTTAATTTCTCTTGTGTCAGATCATCTTGAAAATCTGGTAAGAGCCTGCCCTGCCTCCTAGAAAGGCAAGATGCAGTAAGAAGTTCTTGACAAGGACCTGTCTCTTCCCACAGCTGGGTGAAACAAACACTTCAAGTGACACTGCCAGTACTACACTTCTGTGATTAAGTCAAGTTGCATATTTTCAATCTGTTCCCCCATTATTCCTTTTCTATTCGGTCAAAGAGGCTGAAGCAAAAAAGAAACACAGCTTACTCCTTTGTAAGGGACTAGGGGGATTATCTAACCTCCATCTCTTTATTTTAAGACATAATTCACTCTATTAGTCTGCCTAAAGTCACAGAAGGGGCAGACAGATACTTAGCCTGCTGATTGCTTTGGTCGTTTGATAAGCATGGACAAAAAAGTCCCATCATGAAGCTGTTGTACAGTTACTGCTGCACCACAGAAGATGTCATCAGTCTACTAAGGGTTAAGCAAACGATTATTGTGGGGTGGAGAGACTTAGTAAACAGCAAACTTAAAGGATGAACCAAATTTTCAGACCTCAGCAGAGAACTACAATTAAGATGCAATCTCAATTAAGATGTAACATTTTCTTAAGTTCCCCTCCCCCAGTGTTACAGTTTATCAGTATTAAAAAGGCAATTTATACTTCTCAGTTCTCTAGATTGGCTGGTGTATCTTACCAGCAGGAAAGATTAAACTGTCCATCACAACAAGATGTCCTTTCCCTGTTCTTATATTATCAAAACCTGTTGAGATTAAAGCCATAAGAAGCTGGATGAAACACATTCATTTGCTTCAAATTCAAGGGCTTACAAAGTTAAATTCTTACACATCTGTAGCCACATTTAATAGAAAAAGCAAAATCACAGCAGATCCCTCAATGGTAGTGAGAGTTTGAGAAACATTATATGTGTTTGTTGAATGAATTTATAATATAAAATGCTTTCCCAGGATGCCCTAAACCAGTAGACAGTCAGAGAATAAATAATTCTGGGCCTCATTTAAAGAGGAAAATTACACATTTTCAAGATCAAAAGGGGCATTGAGCAGCTTTCCCTTCCTTAGGACTCTTACCCACCATCTCCCATACATGCCAGTCAGCAAAATGGGACATTTCAAAATGCTTCACTGCTCCACACACCATCACTCAAAAAAATCATGATGACTAAGACTCAATACTACAGCTTTGCTATATCAATTACACACTATCAGTCATACTGATCTTAATTTTACATGAGCAACATCCTTCTAGATTCATTATTGGTAAGCTCCTTCCTAGGTCTGAAAACCAGAAAAAGTCACTGCATTGTGCAGCCATCTCATGATTGTTCTCCAGTCTAATACTCCTGTTTTTCATTCACATCAAACTGCACCCATCAGGCCAGCTGCAAATCCTCTAGGGCCAGAACTAGTCCTCATGTGACAGAGTCCTCCTTGCCAGTTAGTAGAACTGATTTATTTGGAAAAAGGTCTTTGTGCTTTCCATGGGGTTAAACAGAGATTGTAAAGCCAGAGATGACCACACGAAATTTTTTTAAAGTAAATACGTCAGTATTTCCAGCTAGCTAAACACAGCTAAGGCCTTTTCACAGGTAAGATCGAGCACTCTGAAGGAATTTGGATCTGTCCAGGAGCAAAATTTTGTGACTTGGTTCCAAGTGATGTCCAGTAAATCACAACCACCTGTGTCCTAGGTGAGCTAGCTGATACATACTGTTAATTTAGTCAGCACAAGGCTCACTGAAGTTGCAGAACTCCCTGGGGCACCCCAACACCATGACAGTGGGAAAAGCCTAAGGGACAAAGGAGAGAATAAATGGCTGCACAGAGAATAATGCTGGTGGGAGCTCTCTGTGGCACTCTGTGTCAGAGCCCAGGTACACCCCACTGGTTTTTTCTGTACTATCAAGAAGATTATCTCAATCTTTCTTGAACTGTGCTCAAAAGCAGAGAAGTGGCCCTTCCAAGCTCAGAACTATATAGGGAACTATACAGGGAAAGAAGGCCATCTAGGATGTCGTCCATGCTCTGACACAAAACCCTATTAACATACAATCGAAGAATTTAGGGGAGCATATTTCTTAGAACCTTGACGAGATAACCTTTATCATTCCTAGTCAAAAACACCTTTCTTCTACTCACTAAAATCCCCTGCTACTTAAAAAGCAGAACTGCCTCAGGACAGATGTGGCCCTACAAAGAAATCACAGAACACAAATTTGGTGTCCATCCCTTCACCGATGACTCACGTCCTCAGGGGTGACAGTCAAACACAGAGAAATTAAAAGCTTTCACAGCTCAGAGAACAGGGTGAAAAAGCAGAAAAGTGAAAGAATGGAGGGCTGAAAATATTCGCTCCACAAAAAGGTCAATTTTTAAACTCTCTGCTTTGCCCATGTTAATCAGCACCATGAAAACTTGTATACTCAGATCTATGTTTCAGCCCGGAGGAATAGCTCAATAAATACAGCAACCAGGAAACTGCTGAGGACAGGAAGGCATAATTCTTTTTACAGCTTTAATCTGGTAACTGATCAAGTATATGACTGCTTGTGGTTCATTTTCCTGCCCATTTTAATAGGGAGAACAGTAGCTACATATCCTTAGGAAACTCTTCAGCAGCTTTAGATTGCAAAAGCTGGGGACTGAGAGAAGCCATACCTTCAAGTTTCATAAATTGAAGCTGGGTGAGGATCTACTCCTTTGCTGCTGTGACTTATTTTTACAGGGTAAGGCTCTAGACAGGATCTAAGTCTCTAGTGCTTCTGTTTCAGATATGGCAAAAATGCCTTTTGCTGTGCCCATCTCCCCTCAGCAACTTCTCTCCTAGCCTTAGGCCTGGTAGTCCATACTGCAGGCTCTGTTAGAGATCACCTTTGGTGGGAACTAGCAGATCTTGTAGCAATCATATTCCAGTTGATTGCTGCTGTTGTGCTTCAGCTCAGCATCAACCCAAGCTGTGACTCCCCTACACAAAAAGAGTTCACTGCCTTTCACAGGATGCTGAACTCTAGTTTTCACTGTAGGTGTAACAGCAGCTCTCCTTTGGAGCTGTGTCCACTTAAAACTCGCTCAAGACCTCATCCCACTGCTGACTCATTAGTAGCAATACAGAAGACCAAAAGTACCAAGATGGATTCCTCAGCCCTGGTCACACTTTCTAAAGGGACCACTGCTAAAACATGTGTACCTTTGTCACTATGAGATTGGCAATACTGGTATAGCTAGATGTATTGGTGAAAACCATTTATCAGTGAAGGATTCATTTCACCAAACAGACATAGGCTGGTACTACAGAAGCCAGCTTATTTTTAAAAAGCCACTATGAACAATAGACTTTTTTTGCTTGGCAGGATTCAGCAAATGATACATTACTCACAGCAATACATGTAATTGCTCAAGCCAAGCACAAACAGAAACAAGGAGACAAGGCCAAGAAAAGACTCTAGTATAAGTTCATGGGGGGCTTTTACACAGCAAGGGGGCACAGATGAACTTAATAGAGGAACAGAGACGCTGATTAACATGAAAGCACCTCTCTAAATTCACAGCAATGTCAAATTTGGCGATCAGAGGCAACACCATAGCAGCAATCCACAACAAATTACAATAGCCAGAACACAAGAAAAAAAAAAATCAGACCTCAAGGGACATATGCTAAGGGTGCATCAAAATTCATCACTCATCCTATCTGCCCATCCAAAATTTTTCAGCAGCAACCACCACAGTAGTCATTCTTCCTGTTAAAGTATACAGGAGATGACAGTAGAACTAAAAAAAAAAGTTTCCAGGAAAATATATTCCTAAAACAAACCCAGCAGTAAAGAGAAAAAACAAAAATTCCCATCCATCCCTTTTCACAGAGTTGGACTCAATGACCCTTATGGATCACTTCCAACTTAGAATGTTCTGCAATTCTTATTAAAACCAGTTTCCCTGAACAGATGTTAATGGACAATGATCAAGAAATTTAATTCTCACAAACTGCAGCTGTTCAACCCCAATCAAATATACTTACAGCGAGGTAAGGAAAAACAAACACTGTGCTTTGACAGACATCCATCCACAGCACTTCCCTGGTCAGGTTAACAGCTGGACAACCAGCAAAGAAACCAGCTGGGAGGCAGCCAGGCTTGTTATCCTGCTGCAAAGCTGCTGTAATTTAGCTGGCACCTAGAGAAATCTGCAAGATTTGAGACACCTGAGAGACCACAGATATTTTGTGACAAAAGAGGAGAAAAATCCCAATTTCTCAAGTGATGAATGGAAGGAGTAGGAAAGTGGTGCAAACACCTGCAGGTATCAGCAGGTCTGCAGTCACCAGCCCCCTTCATACCTTCGGTGGGAGCCACAAATTAATCCACAAGGAACACATATGCAGGAGCAGTGAATCCAGCCTAAGATCTCCAGTTCTGAAATGAGCTCTAAATGACTAATTAAAGGCCAAATAGTATTATCATTACTCACATTGCCCAGTATCTTACACCATGATTGGTCCCTTTGGCTTCAATTAGTTGCTGTCCTGATGGGTGCCGACTAAATAGCATATAAATGCCCAGTCTTAGCAAATTGTGAAAAACTCCCTTACTGAGTTTTCCTACCAGGTGCCCGGTTGTTTTGCAGACAGCTACCTCATTCAACGTGAGCAACCGAGAGGCTTTGAAAGGTCTCAATGATACCCTCCTTGTTCAAGAAATCTGCTTTTTCCTGGAGACAAACATTATGAGTCAGCCCTGCACCCGCCTCAGCATGACCTGGGGAGCAGCTGGCTCAGGTGCAGCCTCACCAGAGGGGCTGAGAAGTTCATGGAGCACCTGTTCTCACCTCCTGAGAAGGTAGCTTTTTTAAAAGCCCACACTGCTAACAAACAGCCGTATTCAGACTGTGACCTGGGGGAGTGCACTGGAGAAATTGGTTTCTTATGTTTCACTTTCAAATTTTAAGAGAGGTAGGATAGAAGCCATAATGTCAGAAATGCTTCAGTGCAGAGCCTGTTTAAAAGACTACAAAATGTTTCAAATAGGCATTTTAGAGCTGCTTATCTTATATATACCTCCTGCACAGGGCTGTGTGAATGTCAAACACAGTCCAAAACAAAAATACCTAAGATATTTATAAACTTCCAGGAAGGAAAATTCATAAGAATCATCTGTTATTTTTAATTCTGCAGCTTTCTGAGTAGCTTCAGAAAAAGGACAAGGAAGTCTTATTTTTTATGTCTTCTTGTAGCTTCTGCTGAACACAGACTGGATGCTTTTTGTTTCTTGTGCAGCCATTCCAGCTTGCACTTCAATAAGACGTTGGTTTGCATTCACTTTTTACCCTAATATCTTTGTTTATGTGTAGCACTGGTCTTACTCCACAGCAAGACCAAATTGACATGATGGTCCAGAAAACTTAATGTCTTTCAATTTCATGGAGAAAAAAAAAGACCAAATTTTTTTGAGTCTTTTCTCCTCCTCAGTAGACAAAGAGGTTAACCCATGACCCCTGTGAGCACAGGCACCAGAGGATTGTTTGGAGAGCAAGCCAGGGAGAAGCAGCATGATTGGAAAAATTTAATTATTTGATGAAAAGTTCCCCTTTTCATCTGTAACTTCAAACTCTATCAATCACCCAAATCGCTTTTGTCACCTTAGATGAGTTTGATAAGCAGAGTGGACCTTTTCAGTGCCAGAGTGCCCAGGGTGGCCCTGAAAGTCCCCATAAAGTTCCAGGTAACACCTCTAAAGCAGAGGGCCAGACACACTCCCCAGAGCTCCCACAGTGACCAGGCGGTCACACAGAGCTCGTTTCCTCATTTCCAGCTTTGCCGCTGGGCTTATTTGACAGTTGGGTAAGAGGATTTGTCTCCCCTGTGGTAAGTAGGGAAGGTACACGGGAGCTCAAATTGCAGAAACTTTTAATATCTCATGAGCTCTTTTCCAGCTTGAGCTTTAGCCAGCTGTCAGACAAGCAGCAGGTGCCTTTACTAGCAAAATATAGGGGAATGAGGGAAAGTGGCGAAGTGAAATAAGAGAAAAACTGGTTTGGCTTACCGTCTTCTGTTCCTTCCTCACATCTTTCCCAGCTGGAGGCTCAGGGTTAGAGGTTTGATTGGCTACAGACTGGGGACAACAGCCCTGCTCACCTGACCCATCCTGAAGCCAGCAGCTTTTCTTTTTTTACATAGGACTGATCCAGCAGCCAAGAAAGTTGCCAATGAATGTGTAGAGATCACATTAGCAGTTCCACCTGGGCTAAAGGAACATAGCTGATAGAAATGTGATGTAAGTGTAGGTGAATCTGCAAAAGACCATCAGAAAGATGGGAAAACACAAGTTATTCAAAGCATGAACCAGGCTCTTCCTGAGTAGCCAGCTGTGGAAATAAATGGACCCATCTTGACTCCCAGACATTTATAATCATAAAGAAGAATGAAAGTCCTATTACTTTTGAAGTCTGTAGCCATTTTATCACGCCAAACCTCATAATTCTTAAAAAAAAACCCCAAAAAACCTGCCAACTGGCCCCTTTCCTCAGCTGTTCTCTCCCAAACCCCTGAACCCTGGACTGTGCATGCACAGCTCAGTTCAGAGGAGTAAGTCCTGAACAGCCCTGGCAATGACAGAGCATCCTCCAAATTCACAGAGGACTCTGGATGACCCAGGAAAGCTCATAAAACTGACAAATATAGCAAAGATTTTCCTAATTAAATGGAGACCATCAAGAGTCATTTAAGTTTTTTAAAGAAATGTTAGTGTTTATAAAGGGAAACTGATGCTGTTCAAATGGCTCCTCAGAGGACCATATCAACAGCAAGTCTGCAGCACCTAGAGGATGTTTGTCTACCAGATATTTGGTAATATATCTACGTACACTTATTAAAAGTGAAAACGTATACAAACCTTGGCAGTCTAGACACCCACCCTGGATTTAACACATGCTGTTCCTAAGTCTATTTATTTTCTCACATGCCTAGAGCAAGCCCAGAAGGCCTCAAGCAAAACCTTCTAGGGTGCCATACCACTGCCACAGGCAGAGGTAGAAAATAAATTACTTCAGGTGCTTTGGGAACATTAGCGGTGCTGCAGGCAGAGAGGCAGGCAGTGGAAAATAAATACAGCTAAACAGCTGGAAATAGATTCCTCTTGCTCCTTCTGGCTTCCCACTGGGGAAGTGGATGGCAAATACAAGCCTGGAAAGGGCTCCCATAGTCACCAGTGGCCATAAATGAAGAAACTAGTCCTTTTCCCTTTAAGATCTTCAGTTCACACTGTTAACATGGTGAAAACAGTGAGCTGGGAAAAAACCCTGCATTGCTTCCATGGCCAGGACATGGACTGCCTGAGAGCAGCCAGCTCCAGGGCCAAAACAATCTGGTCATTGGGGAAAAGTAAACCATGAAATCAAGAATTGTTTGAGTTGCAAAGCAAATGCAAAAGGGGCTAGTGACTTACAGACCCTTTGCAAGCAGCCAGAGTTAGAGGCACTGACATTCTGTAGGTAGGAGAAAGGCAGCACTTATTTCCACTTCCTTTTCAAGGATCCCTTCTCAGAAGGGGATTTCATTTGCCCTGTTAGATTTCATCCATAGAGAGTTCCTTGGGAGAGCTTGTGAACTCACCTAGTTTGGACTGCAACACTTGCTATTTCAGCAAGTGGGCAGCAGACAGCTTTCAGAGGCACAGACAGCTCCTGAGTGTCCATCACTGCACACCCAGGCCGGGTCTAACAGGGCAAGCAGGCTAGCACCAGCCATGGAGCCAGAGCTGTGCAAAGCCCAGCAAAAGACTCAGATTATCATATACTTGCCACAGACACAGGCTCCTGGAGCATGGTCGGGGTGAGGGACCCCAGGTGCGGGCAGGTGCTGACGAGCTGGTGTGGTCCTGGTGGGGGCATTGCCTCCACCTGGTGCTTCTTGTGTGCTGCCTGTGGTCTCCAGTGAGAAAGCTCCCAGACAAAATGGAGCTCAATTCTTTTTAGAGTTGGGCATGAGGGAAAAGGCCACCTTCCTGATGTGTCCATGTGAGTCACTGCCCACAGGCCTTCCCTTACGGAGGTGGCTGCAGGAGTTGGTGCATTTGCTGTAGGCACTGATTGGGAACCACCTGATCTGGTTGTTTGCAGCTGCACCCTTCCAACCAGCATTCTGTGAAAGTTAAAATTCAAGTTCCCAGAACTGACCTGGCAGTTCTACCTGTTTTGGTGTTTAGAAGGTGCAGATCCTGTTTGCCAAGCCTTTTCAACCTCTTTTTAATCAAATTTAACTTAGAGATAATAGGAATGGTTTCCTTTCTTCCACGTACTCTTTGCCAGCAAATTATTTCCAGCTCAGTGAACATACCGCACCTAAGAACAGTTAAACTGCTCTGAGTCCATGTTAATCTACCAAAATGTTCCATATCAAGGGCTCTATGAGTCCATTAAGTATCACAAAATGAAGAACAGCTTTTGAGCACTACTAGCAGTAAGAAAACACGTGAAGAGAAACCTACATGTGACTACAGTACTACCCACCCATCTGAGCATCCAACACCATGCCAGGGCTTACTGTTCCCAAATATTCAAAGATTTCTGTCTCTTCAGGCTTTTTAGATCAGGTAATCCCATGGGAAATTTAACCACATTTTAGAAAGAAAGAGAGAAAACGTCCAGCTTTTCAGGCCTTATAAAATATTCCCACATAAACCACAAATCTCATAGAAAAGATTAAAAAGAACCAATTTGGTTGTTCTCTGTCAAACCTCATACTAGGGGGGTCATTTGGAGCTGCCAGCCCACTCACAAGCCATCAGCAGAGGAGCCTCACTGAGGGTGGCAATGTGTTGTAGAGCTGGCACAAGCAAATACATGAGCTTTCCTCGATTTCATCCCACACTCCTAAGGTCTTCGGGAGAATCACTGAAGGAAAGGAGACCAGCAGTTTCTCCATTAAAATCATAAGCAAATTAAAAAGTTATGAGCCATATTTGATTTTTAGCCTTCTTTATGGAGAGATTTTTGAAGTAGCACTGTAAAAACATAGTGAGGAATTTTAAAAAGTAGCAGTTTGCATTATTAACATGAATGAATTTTAAAATACCAGATTTACTTTTAACTTCTATGCTCTTCCATTATTAACTTTGCTGTATGCTGCACTTGGCATAGCCCTATGTAGAAATATGCTGAAGTAATTTAATAAGAAGATGAAAAAGGCTGGGATGGTTAGGGCAAGTTCACATCCATCTGTAGAAATATGTTCTTGCAATCTTTTTGACAACTAGGAATGAAAGAACATCCCAGTGTCTATTCTTATCTGGAGATCTTGGAGCAAGTGAGGATCTAGCAAGGTTCAGGAAGGACTGACCCTAAGTCAGAGGAGTGCAGAACAGTACAATCCATCCTCTTAGAAGCAGCCAGACCCACCTTTACTCAGAGAAAGGTGCACCAGCCTGTGCAGATGGGCTTGAAAAGTGGGTGTCTGCAAGAGAAAAATGTTAGATAGGAAAAGCACCATGTTTAGGGTCATCTGGGAGCGCTCAATATTTGCCCGCCCTTTCTTCCAAACTGGCTCTGAATCCAGATGCTCTCTGCCAGTGGGAGGTAGCAGGCTGGCACCTCCAGAACCTGGCAGGTCACACCACAAGCTCTGCAGCAAATCAGCCTGCGCTTCGTGCTATCAGAGCCTACTTCTTCAAAAGCTGCCCTCAGCTTTGGAGCAAGGTCAGCTGCTGGAATGCTGGGGCCTCCCACACACAGCGTGGCAGCACGGCAGCACAGGCAGGCATGGAGAGAGAGCGGGTGGACATCCCACAGGCTGCAAGTGAGTGAGACCTTCTGTAACTCAGAAAAATAAGGCTCTGCTGCACCATGCTGCTGAGGCTCCGCAGTGGTGAGGCTGCAACAAGCTGTGTGTGTCCAGGGATGAAAAGGGTTTTATTTTGTTGTGAAAAAAGGGAGGAAATGCTCAATTTACTAAAATTTTACTTTTAAAATTAGTTCTCATTTAGAAGCAGAATATTTAGTGAGATTAAATGTGGCTGTATTGAAACAGCATGGCCAAGAGCAGGCTGAATTTCTCTGCAGAAGCCAGATACTGTTTTCTAGGTAAGAAAATGTTAGAAAAGTCTTCATGTGGGTGCAGGAAGACTTTGTGGCATTTGCAGAATTAGCATGGAGGAGAACTCCATGGTTCAGGATATTTCTTGGACAGGCTGAAGCAGAACTGCAGGAAAAAAGAAAGGAAAAAAAAAAAGCATTAAAAATATATATAGTTAAGCAACTTAAACAGCGAAAAACAAAAATGCTTGGAAGGTGTAAACTCTTCACAATGCAGTGGTTTAAAAAAAAAACTGGGTTCTATGCCAAAATAGAGCCAACATTAATTAGTGGCTATTCAAGAAGGGTACTCTGAAAATGTTAATTTAAAGGGCTTTCAATTAACAGAATGCAATTTGTAGGGAGGTGCCTAGGAAAAAGATTAAGCTTCTGCTTTTGGGTTTAACAAAACAGTCATGAGGTCTAGTCTGGAAGCCCTAATCAGACCTTATTGCTCATTCCTGATCTGCTGGAGCTCTTTGGGGGGAAAAGGTGAGCCAAGCCTTTCAACACTGCAGAGCTTCTGAAGATTTTTGTTACCAGGAATAAGATTCTGTTAAGCTGAACTTGCAGCCCCGAGTGAGTCACAGAAGAGAGAGATCAGTATTTTCTAGTCTGAGCATTTGATCCGAGACAGAAGTGTCCTTTGCTTCACGTTTGCATTCCAGTCTGAAATACAACCCTCCCACTCTGCAAAACATACTCCTCCTGTTGGTCCTGACACAAGTTTGCCATGGTCCTAAGGAAAAAGACTTAGAAAAAGACTTTTTAAAGTCTTTTAAAAACTTTTTAAAAGAAGGTCCATTTGCAGATGAGATGTCATTTGAGAAGCTGCAGTCTGCTGTATGAAGTGCATTAGAGAAAAACACATGACATAGCTAAGTTCAGGCACCGCGATCATGGTGTAGCTCTAATAGGAGGGGAAACAGGGAAGAGAAAGAGAGCATCTCCTCTCAGGGGAAAAGCAGTCTCATTGGTGAATGAGACAAGATGACTAATAGCTCAAGGAGAGCAGATCAAAGGCTGAAAACTAAAATCAAAATACTAATACTAGCCACCCAGGCGGGTGCCACAAACACAGAGCATGGTACACAGACCAGGGCAGGCAGGAGGGAAAGCAGCTTCCCTTCCAAATCTGGCTTGCTTTGACCTCCATCAGGTAGGAGGAGGAAACCTGAAGGTCAGGCTGCAGCACAAAGGGGTGCAGGAGGAATCACAAGCCTCAAAGTCCAACCTGAAAAGGTTGCACACAAGTAGGAGCGAGGTTCCTGTCTTTGCCATGTCACAGCGAACCCTAATGAGGCCCCAGCTTCACTAGCAGAAGGCATTTCATGACCTTTCCTCAGGGCAAAGAACATTTGAGCCTCAGGACACTGGCACACCCAATTATGCATGATCTAGTGTCTGAGAGCTGATCATCTCTCAGGGCAGGCTTTAGGAAACTTGAAGACTTACTGGTGAAAGCCAGAAAGTTTGATTTAAAAGCTGACAAGAGAACTTGCACCAGAAGATTTGAAGCCCATTATCCTTTACACAATCATACTGACTTGCATGGGACTGTTAGTAACAAATACACACCAGAAAGAGAAAATACATGCCCCGTCAACACTGCCGGGGCAAAATGCTCTATGCTTGTCATCAGATGAAACAATACAGGTTACAAAAGTGTGCACCTCAGCTAAGACAAAGCACAGCAGTATCTTCAACAGTGGAAAAACTCACGTGTGAAATATAAAACTCACATAGGTCTTGGTACTGAAGTTTAACAGTACTGTTTGAGCCAGATGCATCTGCTCACTGGCCTTGAGTTTTGTACAGGAGAGGCACAAAAATTGTCTTGCCAGGTAAGCATCCCTGCTAAGTAACCCTGATTAATCCATCAAATTATGACAGTGTTCTGAAAGGATGAGAAATGCTGCGAACTTCACGCTTCAAGGCTTCACAGTTGAAAGAAATCATCTCTTGTCAGCTTTCTGCAGGTTCAGTCAACCCCACAGTTACTGTATCACACAGGGTTGAAATCCCTTTGCAGTTAACAAATGCCCTTGTTGGCTGGGTCTAGAAGAATGCCTGTGAAAATTTATGAATGAGGTACTGTGTGCAGAACAATGCCCTCGTGCGCCGTAGTGACTTTGAGGGATGCATAGGCAATGTGAGAAGAATATTCTAACAGTTGGAGGTGAAGATGAAAGGTCATAAATGTGGTCCAAGTCAGAAGTGGATGGAGTGGGAGTCAAAATATTTGCCCAAGGGGATTAGAGAACAGAGCAACATGGCATGTGGGATGTCCTTGCAGGGAAACCACAGAGTGTCACCACAGTCTTTCCTGGTTGCTGGATTTCCTCAAAATTGCCAGTACAGCCCAAGCAGCAGAACTGCCACCCAAGTTGGTGATCTGGGGCTGGGACTGGGGCTGGATCCCCAATGCTGGATACCCAGAGCAGATTCAGAAACAGAAAGTCAGTGGGTATAAGCAGGGAGAATGTAGCTGGACTATGCAAACTACAGAGTTTTGAGCATGCTGATACAGTCAGAAAAATAGTCTCTCTTGCATCTCACCTCCCCTGGAACCTACACACAGATGTTTTCATTAAGGTATTAGGTACAGCTCATTATAATGGTGTCAGGATATTTGATCGAGCATCACTGTTTACAGCACAGGAAGAACACTAACAAACAGGAAAATTGGAAGTTCTTTTTCAAAAACACAGTGACTAACAAATTGCTGAAACCTATACTCTATAAAAAACTTTATTTTTAATAGAGGGAACATCATGACCCCATTGTGACAAACACGGCTGTTCCCCCATTTGCCTGGACTGCGGGCACCAGGCAGTTCTCAGTGTAACAGCATTTACCTGGGTATCTTACAGTCCACTGACGCAAAAGCATCCCAGATTTGTCAGATTCACTGAAGTTCATGCTGAACAGCCAACAAAACTTGGAGAAAAGCAAAACTATTTTTTCCTGGCAAAGCAATGAGGTAAGTTCTTAAGCGACATCTTGGAAGTAAAGTCACAAAAGAAAAGCATGGCATGAGTAAAGACAGACTTGAGCTGTGCTTGGAATCTAATTTTCTGCCAAGGAATTATTTAAAGTTTCTCAAAAACACATTTTAGAAAGGTACTTCAGATGCTAGAGGTATAAGACACATCAAGATAGAGGAAGTTATTCCAATTAGCTGTACATTTCAGACATCCCTTAGCTGCAAGGGATAAGGACTGGCCAGCCTGAAGAGAGCAGTCTGCCAAAGGGGGCCCTGCTTTAGGCTCTCCCTCGAACCGTGATACCTTCAGTTTCTCAATGTGACATGTTGAAGCTTCAAAGCAAATCCTGGGTCCCCAGTTTTCCTCCTTTTTTTGCTAGTCAGTTTACAGGGGCTGATTGCATTTACAGCTCTGATGGTGTCTGTGCATTTGTGAGAGCACAAATTAAATACCATTTCAGCCCATGAAGGGATATAAGAACACATTTTGACATTTTAGTGTTTTACACCCACTCCAGCTGGAGGACCACCTTTCCACCTCTCAGGTATCTTCTTTCCTAGATCACATGTGTTGCATTAGGAGTTCACTCCTGGATCCGTAGCAATTTGTAACTTGCCTATAATAAGAGATATCTGCTCTGGGAGCTGCCTAGAAGTGAAACCTGCCTATGCCTCCCTGCAGTGGACCCTCCACAGTGATCACAGGACAAAGTGCTACCAGTCCTATGCCAGCCCATGTGTGCTCCTTTGATGGAACAAAAAAGATGTTTCTTGCCCTCCCATACTATTCTGGTTCCATATCCCCATACCCGTCCCCACTACAGCCTCACCCACCCAACCCCTACCTCCTTATCCACACATAGACACCTGCCTCCACCAAAGTCCCACAGGCCTGAGCTTTGGGAGAAACATTTCCACCCCAGCTGGTCCATGGGAAGCATGTGCTCATGTGAAGAGCCTTTTCCTGCAGTCTGGCAGCTACAAATCATTGAGAACAGCCTCCTCTGGTGTTGTGAAGCCCTTTCCAAGAAAGATGATGACTAAGAGATGCTTTGGTGCTGAAGGAGCAAAACCCCCAAGAGGGTGACTGGCAATCAGACACTGTACCACTAGAGAGGATATCCACAGCCTCTCAAAGGTATGTTATGCCAGATTCCTGAGGTGTTGTCTGGAAAGAAGCACATCAGCTGAGGAGGATCTCTTATTTTAAAAGTTAAAAAAAAAAAAAAGAAAAGAAAAGATGAGGGAACTGTAGAGTAAAGAAAAGGAGGTATAATGAGAGGTCTATGGCAGCTCAGTGGAGGTTAGCTTTCTGGTCACACATGAGCCCTGCATGCATGTTTTCTCACTAGAACCTGTATCATCATCCAAGCACAAAGCAAACTCCCACAACTCGTCTGTAGAGCCACCAGTTAAATTGAGCTCTGCTTAGAAGATGTTTTGTATCAAGAAAACAAAACAAAAGAGAAATGTCTTTTTTGGCACAGCACACCAATGCACTTATATGTCTTGCCTGAAGCCAAAAAGGCAAGCAAGACTATAGTAGGCAACCTCTTAGATTACCTTGTTTTGAAATTTGGTTTCCTGAAAAGGGTCTGCAGTGCTCTGAAGGGGGCAGAACTTACAAGCAACTTCATTGGAAAGTTGCTAAAAACCATCTCATTCAACTCTCAACTGCCCACAGATCAAAAGCATGACCAGTCAACTCAGGTGCCTGAGGATTTTACTGACTTTTGCATGACTTTGTCTGACAGGAAGTAGGACAATCCTCATGTTCGGAAGAGGTGGAGGGATTGTTATGTTTCTTTGTTTCATGTGGAAGAGCCTGAAGCATATCCAGTGACACTACATTTTGCTTACCTTTGTACTCTGAATATACCTCTTGGGACCATGAGGTTCGTGCTAGGAAAAGAAAACCAGCAGAAGAAAGAAGTTTCTGAACCCACATCAAAATATTTGAAAAATCTGATGGAGAGGGAAAGAGCACAAGAACTCGCAGTGCAGCTTTTTTGTCAGGAGACTTTCAGAAAAAGATCTGGCAAATTAATGTTACTGGGATGATAAAATTCGTATCACACTGGGAAGGAAAGGGAAATAGCCCAGTAGCAAAATCTGGGAATGGAAAAAGATGTTAAGAGTTCTTCACTGCAGCACTTTACCTTCTTGTAATGTTTTGCCCACATCTCTGTGTGCTGGTGTCTTTTGATCTGTGTCCTCTCTATGTCAGTTCGCAGTGGGCTGTAAGGCGACATGCAGAGCAGAGCAAACCATCTAGCTCACATACAGACTGGAAGAAGATGAGGATTCAGGCTCCAGGGGCTGACACAGCAAGTGTAAAAGGTGCCTTGGCTTTTACCCACTGGCACCCTGAGGCTGTTTGTAGCTCAAAAAGTTTGAACCTAAAAGCATTTTCATCTGCATTTCAGGAATGCCTGTGCTATGGATCTGCCCAACTTGAAAGCACCAACTACACTGCTTATCTGAAATTTATGCCAGCTACTGAAAGGCACGTTTGCCAAAACAATAAGGCAGAATCTAAAACTGCTCTTGTTTCAGAGGAGAAAGCAACAGCAACAGCCCACCAACACTAAAAGGCAATCTGGAGAGAGGAAGTGGTGCTCTAAACCCACTAACACTTAGCTATCACAAGGTACTTAGACCATATTTGCATCCAACGACTGCATCAGGCTCAGAAATCTACTTTTTTCTCCTTTATGTATTTTTTCTTTTTTTTTCTATTTTTTTCTTTTTTTTCTCTTTTTTCCCCCCTCATTTTTTTTCCTCTTCTGCCTTCCCTTTTTTTAAATCTTGGACAATAACAAGCGTATAAAAGCAATTCCATCTGCACAGCCTCTCTGGACCTGTCTAACCTTTGCCAACCTCTCAGCCCCAGCAGGCTGCATAGGCAGTGATAAGCAAATCATCCTTCACTCTCCACCAGCGACCTGTTTCCCAGACTTGTGTGCACCAGGAAGATCTGCTGGGAGATGCGTTACTTGTGAGCTATAACCAACAAACAACACCACCACCTTCATATTGAACCCAAACTCCTGCCTGACACACTGCTGACCTAAATATTTAGTACTTGTTAGCACAGATGGCAACTCATCATGCATTTGGGAAGGAGGAAGCAAATCCAAAATAAAGGTTCTTATGTGGGAGAGTCACCTCACATCTGACACAAGGTGGAAAAGAGCCACATTTAGCAGAACTTATAGACCTTAGAAATTATGCAGGTGGCTGGAAAAATCCCATCATCTCCTTGTAGCAAGCAGGCTGATGTATTGGTGATCCGACAGGTAATTCAGCAGCAGGAGAGAGCACTGCCTGAACCTGCTCTGCTGAGCAGCAAGCTTCAGCTTCTTCTCTGCATATTACCTCTCTCTGCAGGTTGTCACAGAATGGTGCCCTAAATTCTGGCAAAGCTACTATACCTAAGTGAAGAAAAAAATCGAAAATTTTGTCCAACCCCTAATTCCCCAAACAGGCCACCAGAAGGAACACTGCAGTTTGGCTCCTGGTGGAGTAAGGCAAGCTGTGACGTTCACCAGGCACCCCCTGCAGCCCAAGCCCTACAGCACCCCTGCGAGCCCTACAATCTCTTTGTTAGGTCTCATATAACACTGCTGCAGAGGGATGAAAGACCTTTTCAAAAATTAACTTTTTTGTTTTCAGGAATGAGCTAGCTCTGTCCATCGAGAAATATTGAACAGTTTTGATAGTCAATAACAAAGGCATTTGAAATCTCATTGCAGCTTCAAGTGTTTTAGCATCTGGAAGCTTGGTGTACTCCTCCAAAGGTTTGCAGGTGCAGAATTAACCAAAATACATCATCTCTCTTGCAGAGAGCATCGTTTCTGATATCTTCAGAGATAACCACACGGATCAGGAGGATTATTGTGGCATTAGCTGCTCTGATTACATTCCCTACAGTTTAATAACAAGAGCAGTGAGAATATAGGTGTATCAAGAGTTTTGGATTTGTGAGCAAAGAAAGTTGGGGGTTATTAGCAGAATGTGAGAAAAGAAAAGGTCACACACTCAAACACGCCTCTGAGGATACAGCTGACAATCTGTGGGGCAAGGGAAGTGATTTCTCAATATAGCATCATGAGTTTTCTGATAAAGAACAACAGGGAATTTGTTAGCAAAGCTGTAGATCCATCTTGTCACATTCAGAGGGCTTTGGCTGTGAGCTTAACCCATAAAAAAGAAGGCAACCACATTTTGTAACACCTACCTTTTAAGATAGTAGCTACAAGTGTGTGCAGTCTTCATGTTCCTATTTATCTGCTGGTTTTGGCTGGGGCAGAATTTTTTTCACAATAGCGCCCATGGGGCTAAGTTTTGGATTTATGCTTTCAAAAACAGCATTGATAATTCAGCAATGTTTTAGTAACTGCTGAGCAGATCTTACAGAGGGCTCAAGGCCCTTTCTACTTCTCAGATTGCCCCGCCACTGAGGCAGGCCAGGGGTTCTGAGGTAGACAGAAGGGAACCCCAGCTGACCAAAGGGACATATAACCTATGGCAGCATTCCAGGATATAAAGCTGGGGGGAAGGAGTAGGAAGTGGGGACATTCAGAGTGATGGCGCTTGTCTCCCCAGGTCACTGTTACTCGTGATGCTCTCATGGGGATGGCTGAAGACCTGCACCCCCTTGGGAAATGTTGAGTGAGTTCCCTGCTTTGCTTGCATGTGCATCTTTCGCTTTACCCATTGAACTGTCTTTATCTCAACCCACAAATTTTCCCAATTTTACTCCTAAGATTCTCTCCCCAGTCCCACCATGGTGGGAGAGAGTGGCTGTGTGCTGCTTAGGTGTCAGCTGAAGTTAAATCACAGCATAACAGCACTAGCACCTGGATTTTTTAATCATTAAGAAGAAACTTAGTTTCATTGGATATAAAAAGCTAGAAAAGGTGGTCTCAGCAAAATGGTGGTTGTTAACTGCACTGTTGTTCCTTCTGTCTAATGCTTTCCCCAAGGAGGTATCCTGCCCTTTCCACAGAAAGTGTGTGGTTGGTACTTCATGGAGGAAAGCAGAGAGGTAGCTGCAGAACTTTACAGCTGACATTACGAGCTACTAGTGAAATTAAACATATTTTTGCCAGGCACATTTACCAAAGATAATACAGAATAAGTTTACAGTTCTATTGTTCCAACTCAATGTGCTTGTTAAAGTGCAGAAGACAATCTGTAGTTGCTTATTTTGTATCTAAGCAACTGTCAGACTCTATCTCTACTAATAAGAAAGGGTATAATTATATGCTGCTACTTTAATTAGCAGCAGATGCCTATGTTTATGAAATAAAACGTACGATTTTTCTAAAATGCACAGCCTTGCTTACATGCAAGTTGCAGGAGCACTTTTGCAGGCTTCTGGAGGCTTTGTTTGGCCATGCCAGCTTGCTTGGGGCAGGGCACAGGGCACGCACAGCCAGTTGCTGTGTGCATTAGACCACTGGCTCAGAGCCCAGCTGTACGAATTCCCGTTTGGGAGAGCTGCAGGGCAAGGATAAATCAGTGTCTAATGTGCCTTTTTGACACTCCCAGTGCTGGTATGAAGCAAGTTCTTGTCCCTGATTCAAAGACCAAGAATGCACAGCCTGCTTTGGGCTACCTACTGCAGTGCCCCAGAGGCTGCTTTCTGCAGGATGTGGGGGCAGAGCAACCAACACAGGGAAAGAATCCTTAATGTGAATTTCTGGTCTCATCGAGGTGCTTCAGCAGCACATAGTGATGCAATGCAGCATTTTTCTTCAGAAGGAATAACAGCAGAGACTACTGCTGAGGGTCCTTCTTTGCTTATAAGAGGAGAAGAGTACCAACAAAACAGAATAAAATCCAGAAAATATGGGCAAACAGAGAATATAGATGAGAATAACCTTGTCCAGGGTAGAAAATACTTGTTAGATGAGTCCTTAATTTCCATTATTCAGTATTTTTATCCTTGTTTCCATGGAAACAGCACTTGTGCAATAATGCTGTCCTGCAAGGGAGTGAGTGGATGCACACGTACTTTTGTACCTCTGTGTATTCTCCTGGCCTCCAGCAATTTTGAACAAACGTGCCAGTAAAGCTGAGGTTCTGAGTAAGGACAGTTAGATGGAAGGAGTTTTGTGAAAGCATTCAGGTAAGGGAGAAGTGATCTTGTGCGTTTTCCAGCCTAAGAAATCTCATTAGATAATAGAAAATTGCGCAGAAGGAGAACAAGGCCACCCCTGTAACTGCTACATCTGCAGAAGGTGCTTCAGTAGGAAAGCCTGTGCTTTCTCAGACCTTCAACACTGTCACACACTGCCTGCCACAAGGCACAGACCTGTGGGAAATCTGTTCTTGGGTCTGGAACTCAGGGCTCCTGTTCAGAAACTGTCAAAATGCAAGACAACCTGCATGAAGGTTTAGGAGGCCCACAGAATAATCTATGTCTTGTCTGTTTGTCCATCCCTTGGGGTGCCTTGCCCTGTCACCTGCACCCAAAGAAATTGAAGCAGGCAGCCAAGTTTGGCCCATCTCTTCTTTCCTTCAAAACGAGCTACATGTACACAGGCATGTACACGAGAAAAACGACAAGTCAGATCATCAAGGTAAATTAAGGGGAAAAGCTGAGCATCCATCAGTATATTCATCATTTCAGGAAGATATGAAATCCTTTAAGCATACCTTTATATTCATAGCTTTTATGCCCCCCTGTCACAGTTGGTAATCCAATTACAAGAACTAAGTTACACAAGACTGCACCCTAGTAGGCTGCAAGAGCATGCAAGCGTATAACCCATACCTTTGTCTTCTTTTCCTACACTTCCCAATCTCTAATCCGCTCTCCGCGAGCACTGCCAGCCACTTCTCTGCTCGCTGCGGTAGATGCTGTCAGCAGAGACACACACCAGATGCTTTCCCACAGAGCCCGATTTTGCTCTTGCCCTTACTCTGCGGCTCTCAACCAGAAGTCAAGGTCATTCCAATTGCAGATTTCTGTTTGTATTTGGTCTTCCCCACATGCAGTGTTAACTCACAGTATGCAAAGCAAAGCTGCCACAACAGGTATTGCTCAGAGCACATATGGAGGCAGAAGGATCTGCTTGAAGGAGACACCTGCAAGCTGGAACATTTGCATTTATTCTAAAGCTTTAGGGACTAGTTTATCATGTAAGTTATTTGTGACAAAGCCCCATCAGCCTCATCTTGAACATGCTTTAAGAAATAATCCATGTTTAAGACTAGCTGTATAAAATCACTGTGACCTGTATTAATCAGCATTCTAGGAGAGGAAAACTCTATTTACACCTATAGTCATTTTCAAAGTGACCTGTTGAGCAGTATTTGAGGATTATCCTCTTCTCAACAGGGGCTTTGTAACTTCTGCTATACACAGTTTCAGTAACCTGTGTGCAGGTAACCTTCAGTAACAGGGAAAAATTGACTGAGTGTGGTCCAAATGCCTGCCCATTTTCTCTGTCATGTGATACAAATATTATTGCAGCTGTGCAGGGAGAAGATCTCCTCAGGCCACCCCAAGAATCAGCAAGCATAGCTCAAGGGAAGTACACCAAGGCAAAAGAAGTTTCTACTTATATTACCCCGAGGTTCCAGCCCACCTCGCCACGCACACAGTGGATGAGAGGCCACACAAAACACAGCCACCATGGAGCAACAGGAGGTAAATAGTCCAGGTAAATTCTCCCTGGGCATAAACTCTACCATAACCAGCCTATTAGGGCATGCATCATATTCAAGGTCCTACTCTACATCATGGCAGAAACCAGTAGAGTTTCAGTAATCACCCTTAGGACACTTTTCCTCACCCAACAGCATAAACAGCTATCCAAAATTGCAGCCCTCATTCAGAAGGGATGAGGAAGACTTCTGTGCTATTAATTCCTCTTCAGAGATTAGGAGAAATGTTTTATACTAGCAAGGTTATTAACTGATAGTGTGGGTCACTGCTATCAGTATTTCACACAACCTACTGCCCTTCTGTCCCTTAATTAAAAATAAAAGGCACAAGGTGTTATTTCACATAAAATTGGGGTGGGGTGGAGGGGCTCTACTGTTAAGCCCCACTGACAACCCTGTGGAGAAATGCCATATGCTTAACATAGCCAAAGTGTGTGGGGGGAGGGGGGAATATAAAAATCCAGAAAACATTCTTCTTCTTCTAGAGACTTACAGGTAGCATTCCAGTTTCTCTAATATTTTCAGAACAATCTCTTTCTGTAGCACAGCAAAACTTTCTCTCCCATCAGCTTGTATCAATTTCGTCTTGAGTCTTAACGATGCAGCTCAAAATTTTCCACACAAAGCCGATGATGCTGGTGAGATGCGGAGATTTAACAGCAGCGCAGTGCGTGGTGGATGATCGGGGTTTATGTCATGCCTTTCCATACAATGCCACCTAGCGCTAAGGAACTGCCAAGCACGCTTGGTTAGGTATTCCTTCTACATTTGGGGACTGGAACCACCCTGCAAAGTTTTGTTTACTTCAAAGCAAAAAGAAGAAGTGTTTCAATTTGGCTTTATGACAACACTGGAAAACAGCAAGGCACCAGGGAAGTTTTTTTTAATCTGGATCTACATCTGTTTCTGTGATAGATCACATACTCCTTTCCTGCTTATGGAAATTAATACTTGCTGGAAGCCGCTGGCTAATGAAAAATTTACTAATAGAATATGAAATGCTCTTTCACTAATGAAATGTAACTAGTGACTGCAAGAGGCTGATTAGAGAAGAAATGCAGCTTTCTTAAATAAGAAACTCCATTTGCTCTGAGATACTCCTTTCTTAGGTCTTAGGCTCCTGCACCTCCACCTGCTGTCTCTCCTCTCCTTTACAGGCTGCAGGTTCACATTGCCCCTTTTTGTCTCCAGCACTGGAGACTGACACGTAAGCACCTACCTTGATTCCTCTACTCAGACTGGTCACTCCATGGATGATCCTACTCATTTCTAAGATGCAAATCCCTGTGACAGCCAGCCTGGACCAACACTGTCAAATGCACATGATCTGCTGCATCTTGTGTCTTCCCTTCTAAAGGCCTTCTCTGTCCATCATCCATCCTCAGCTTTCACCCAGCTCTCCAGATCTTCAGACCCACTGGAAAAAAATTAGCTTCCTTCACCTTTAAATTTCTTTTCTGAACTCTCTCTCTGTGCAGCTTTTTTCCCTTTCCTTTTTTCCCCTCTCCCTTTCCCCTTCCTTTTACCACCATTGATTTTTCTTGTTTCAGTTAATACTTCAGACCTTTCAGCTAATACTTCTGTCATTTCAGCTTGAATTCTGCTTTCTTTGCACCACCTAAGATGTTATGATTCATGCTGTCAAAGTCTTGGGGCCTTTCTTCCATGCTTCCTCTTCCTAAACTCATTTGATTTACCTCCTGTTTCCTCAACGATTAGCTATCCCTCCCTCAGCATTCTTTCCAGTTTCTCCTGGCTCCTTCTCCTCTCTGACCACTTTGACACCTTCCCTAAGTGTTTTTCATCCCCTTGGTGCAACATCTGCTGTTAGCATTGTAGCTGCCCCACGCTGACAGAGCTGTTACTGCCAACACGCTTTTCTCCTGCCAGCAGCACAGGACCCTTTTTTTCTACTCCCCCTCTCAGAACAGATCGTGGTAACACCCACCCTTCATTTTGTTCCACTGTCACCTCATTGCTGCAGCTCTGTAAACCGTATTAGTTAATTTTGCTCTGCTCCAGGTAAGCAGACATCTTCTCATGCCAGATGAGCTTAAATCACACTGGGTATATACAGAATGAGACTGTCCAGGTACGCAAACTAAAAGTAGAAAATTCCCCAAAGCTACATAACTCCAGAAGACCAATAAAGCAGTTTAGGATGACCTGAAATCTTACCTATCCCTTCACCTTTGCAGCATAGCGCTCCAAGTTCGGTGTGCAGCTGGTCGGGATGGTGGATGTGGGCAGCTGATGTAACTGTCCCTGCATTTGGCCAGTTTTAGCTTTCAGGCTCCAGGTCATCAACCAAGGAGCTCTCATGGTATCTACACGTAGTTAAATTTGATGATGCTTAATTAAAAAGCGATTTGCCTGTCCTTCCACCAACATAAACTTCAAATCTCTTTTCGCATATATTCACACCAAAAAGATCTGTTGGTTACACGGTTTCAGTCTGCCCTCTACTGCAGGCTCAGCAGGCAGCTCTGTGATGCTGCTGCATGGCCCAGTGCTGCTCATCTTTTGAGAATGCAAACAGCACAGGCTGGGTCTGTCTTACAACTCAGATATTGTGTGTGTGTGTGTCTGTGTGTGTGTGTATACACAAATGTATTCAACTCAGAAAAATTTAAGCTAGCAAAAAGTACGAGGTGCCATCAGGTGACACTGGGGAGACTTAAAAACCTTTAGCAGGAAATAGCAGAGAAACAAGAGCTGGGTAGGCCCACCCTCAGGCAGACAGCACTGCAGTGAACTCACCAGGTGTAAGGTAGCTGGCATTTACACCTCGGCCTCCCACCTCACACGCCAGGCACACTTGCTGGCACATACTGAAGAGCAGGCAGACCAATGGCAAATCTGTTAGATGAAATAAGCTGTAAATGTTGTACCAGCCAAAACACAGGGAAGTTAATCTACTTCAGGCAGCCTCTCTGTTCCAGTGAAAGCCATCATTAGCAAAACTCTAACCCACATGCCATGAGCAAGTCTTCCTGTCCTCTGCTTCGGCACCAGGGTTGTAGGCCCACAGAGGATTCCCACTGCTGACAGCGAAGCCAGAAGGGTCTCCCACTGCTAGCAGCATGCCTGAGGTGGGGCAGGAGAAGCTGGAGCTCAGCCATGGCAGAGGAAGCCATTTGCCCTCGTTGCTTATGTAACAGCCTGGTGCTTTCTGCCCGGATCACACAATGCTGCTTGTCGCCAGCAATTTCAAAGGCATCCCTCCAGAGTGAGCCGGGGCCAGGCTGTGTCATGGGACACAGATTACTTGATATCAAAGGTTACTTCAGGTCAGAGGACAGAAGCTACTTGATGTCAAAGGTTACTTTCTAAGGCAGATTTCCAGAATGAGACTCAACCAGCCTCTGTCACAGGACAGCAGTTAACTGAGACCACAGGACACGGGTTGCTTGAGGAGAAAGGTTACTGGAGCTCATCAGTTGCATGAGATCAGAATACAGAGTCAGAAGTCTGGGTCTGGGTCAAAAGTCCTTTCAGGACAAAGAGTCCTCAAGGTACAAGGTTCTGAAAGATCACAGGGCAAAAGTTAATTTAGTTCAAATGTTACTTAAGGACAGTGGACAGAGGTTACTTGAGGTCAAAGGTTACTTGAGGACACAGGTTCCTCAAGGTCAAGTGTTAATTGATGCCCTAAGACAGAGAATCCTCAAGATCAAAGGTTACTTGAGGTCCAAGGACAGATGTTCCTAAATGGCAAAAGTTCCTCACAGTCATGCCACAAAAGTTACTCTAGGATAAAGGTTACTTCAGGTCACAGGACAGGTTACTCTAGGTGAAAGGTCACTTGAGGTCAAATCTGGTTTGCTGTAAATCTCACCAGTGCCTACAATGACACCATAGCAAAGTCTCCAGCATGTTTTTGTCACCTGGATGCTGTCAGCTGATGCAAGCATGTGTCCCAGGAGCAGGGTCCGAGACCGGCTGGGTTGCCCGGCCCACAGCCATGTGCCTTCTCATCACCTCAGCCACCAAGGAAGGGGACTGCAGGCAAGCCGCCCACTGAGAATGGCCCTTCCACTGCCCTGCCTTCCCAACAACACACCGCACTAGGCTGGAAAAAGCACTGTTGGGAACAGGCTACCTTCACACCAGCAAACACTCCAGCAGCTTCCCAGCACCAAGAACAGCACTCCAGCACCCAGGAGTGCTTTAACTTGGAAGTGCAAATGCGTTGCCATGCAGAACTGCTGATTAAAGGTGAAAGGACTGAAGGGACTGACAGCAGTAATTTGTGGTGAAGCCTCAGTGCTGATTTTGCAGTGGCAGTTGCCTCTTTCTTTTCATGCTTGCTAATAGACAGTTTTTCATTACAGCCTGGTTAATAAAATTGGTGGCCAGCTTCTGACAAGGATTTAGAAACATTTAAAAAAAAACAGGAAAAAAAAGTGCAATATAACAACTGAGAAACAGTTGTTGGCACCAGGAACTATTATACTGAGCTAGGGGAACTAGATGCAAGATTGAAGTCATAATTTGAGATTAACAGTAACTCTATGCTTGCCAGTAAGTTACTAGAGTTCCAGATTTGAGTCCAAATCAGAAAAATCTCAAGTTGAGTATAAAGTTTTTGACTGTAAGAACACAAAGGCATAAGGGAAAGTACTTAGAATAGTGCAATTAGAAAAAAAACTAGTATTTTTTTTTTAATCCAGCAGTACTTAGCTATCATGACAAACACAAAGCCTTTTTTTAAAAAAAGGAACACTGACCATTTGAAACACACCTTTCAAAAGTCATAGTAAGCATAAAAAGCTAGCACATTGAGTAATGTTAGTCAAAAGCAACAAGAACCCCAAATCCTTTCCCATAAACAAAACAAAAAAAAGTTTTGAGTGTTGCTGTGCTGTACTAGCTCATCTTTTCAAGCACTGAAACTTTACAGTTTCTTTTAAACTATACATGGTGAACTCTAGAAAATTCAGGCAGCTTCACTCAATAGTATACAACCAAAACTCAAACCCACAATTGCTAAGCTTAGTCTATTTTAATGTTCTGCCAGGATAAATACATGTCAGAAAATAGCTTCTGAGATGCAAGTCATTTCAGAACTGAACACGTTTCAGTAACAAGAAAGCACATCTCTCAGTTAATGCAGAGGGGGAAAAAATTGTTTTCCAAAGGATTTTCTTGTGATTTTGAGCTACGTGACACAGGGTGAGGTGGTTTTAGTATATCAAGGTTCAAATGTTGCCATAAGGTAATTTGAAATAGCAAAGGACTCCTTTGAGTCTAATTCAAACTAAATCTCACCTATCTGCCCTAAAAGCACTCAAAACAATGAGACGATAGCAAAAGAATCACCATTAGCTGGCAGTATCACATTAGTGGTCAGGAAAGTAGACACTTTTTCCACACAGGCCGAAACCACGTTAAAAAAGAAAAAAAAAATTGAGGAAAGACCTACCAGCCCTACAACAGTTTGGTATTTCATTGATGATCTGCAATTAGTTTGCTTCCTAAGACTTGATTTTCTCACTAATTGCACTGAAAGCTTTTATGCAAGAAGAAATAAATGATTGACTTCAAAGTCTCTGAAAGGACATGACTGTAAACTTTTCCCTTCACAGGGCAATTGAAACAAGCATGGTATTATACACCCTTTTTCTGAAAAAAAAAATTAAAAAGGAAATTGACTTCCTGAGTGCCCATGGGGACTGTTTATCTGCTGTTATTAGCTGCCCTTACAAGCCCTTTTCTTGCTACCCATGCTTGAATACCCACACTGCTAGGAGTCTTGTGAAACCCAGCCTGAACATGAGCTCACAAAAACAAACTTGGAATCCAAGTTTCTGAAGGCACAGCCTTAATAATTTCCTCCTCATATAAACAGAGGGAAATACACTCCATCAGCTTTGGAAATAAACACAACTACCAGGATCTGATGGCTGTTATTACAGAGCATCTGCAGCTGATATACCTTCACCACAGCACAAACATTCTTGGGGGCCCATAACTTGTTTCCATCCTTTCCAAAATAACGCTTGTCTGAACCCAAAGGACTCAAGAGAAACACCATGGAATCAGGTTTTCTAACTGATTTTTTTAATAAACTATAGAAGAACAAGGTAACATTTCAACCGAAGTCATGACAACTGCATGCTTAAAAGCAGATACATAACATGTCTCTGGATTTTTGTTCTCTTTAGGAAAAAAAAAAGGAGAAAAACTGAACATAATGCATAGATTTCTACACATATTAAAATAATAGACTAAAGCAAGCAAAAACACATCTGGAAAAATGTTTTGACAGTAATTCCAGATCTATGAAATTTTAAAAAGGAAATTTCAGTTCTAAGAATCTTAATGCTGAACCAAGTGACTTTTTCTATACAGCAAGAAAATAAGTTTTATCAATTGAGGCACTAGAAACAAACTTACACAACAGCTCAAATGCATCTAATGTGTGAACTGAAAAACCTACAGCCCATGGCATACTAAAAATTTAGAATTTACAAGGTTGCATTAGACTTGCACGTGCTCACATTGACACAGTGAAATTAATGGAAAACTGCTAGTTTTCCAGTTAGAATAATATCAGGTTCTGATTGCTGTTTCCAAACGGTTATCTTCCTAGCTTTTTCTCATTGTCCTCGCTTGCCTCATATATTCTCATCAGGGGAAAAAAAACTGGAGAGGTTCTTGTGCCACCCCATTCAGCAATGCTTATAAAGAAATGCACAGCACCTACCTCTGTGCAGCAGTTTCATCTACAGTGCCGTATTCCCTTACTCCACCATGTTCCCCACATCACTGAGCTTCTACAGATTAATAAATTTGTTTAGAATTAGGTACTCAATAAGTTCTATAGGGGATGCTTATTTCTACTTTTTGATTCACATTTTCTATGGGGGTTAGCGAGTACTAAAGACAAGGAGTCTTCACACAGTAATCGGAATGATCACACAGCAAGAGGAACTTGAGACAGAAAGAAAGGAGCTCATATGAATACAAATGCTGCTTTCTTTATGAGGAAGAATATTAATGACCCAGTGAGGTTTCCACCCAGATGCTACAATAACTGGCACCTCTAAACACCTACACTAAAATATACCTCAATATCTTAATCAGGCACTTTAATAGAAAAACAAAGGAGTAACTTTTAGTAACACAGGTACTGTGATAGTTATTCTGTAAGGCCAGAACATCTTGTATGAAGCATTCAGAAAATAAGCTGTCCCACAGAACCAAGTAACTCCTATCAAGGGCTAAATGAAAGAAGAGTCCCTCATTAGACAAGCCTGTTAGAAAAAAAAAAAAGGCTGAAAAATGGTTAGCAAATATTTGGTAGAAGCCATTAACCCCGAACTTAGATTCTTCACTATCTTATGTAAAATGCAGTGCAAGGTTATTTATCCCTTAAGATGATGGATCCAAAAGTAAACATTCAATGTCCTTTAATTTACAAGATTTTCTTCACCCCCCGCCCCCCACAAAAAAGTTTTTCCACTGATAACAAGCTCCCTGAGGGAATACAACAATTTTTTCAAGGGAAAAAAAGCAATCATTTAAAAAACAAACTACAAAGCTCCAGCAATCAATAGTTGCCCTATATTGAGCTGTAACACATTTCCCATCAACATTTCTTTGGAAAACACAAGTTAGAACAACTATTCACTGGTCCTGTAAGAGGACCCCGACTTCCCTTCTTTTATGTAGTATCCCACAGTAACCATTCTTTAAAAATGTAATAAATGTATTTCAGTCCAGTCACTTCAAAGTTATGGGAAAACTCGACCTGTAAGACTTCATCTACGAACACTTAAATGGTTAAATATAGATTCTGTCACAAAAATACAGAATCAAGGAAAAGAGGTGGAAATTCACTTGTAAGGCTAAACTCTTGAGAACTTCTTTATGTTATGAAAGTCAAGGGACAAATGAAACAATCTACAGATGCACAAAACACAGTTTTATGGTAATGAGAATGCCAAGTGTTTAAACTGTTCTTAAGCAATTTATTTCTTTTTACTGATGATTTACAAGGCCTTGATTATTAGACAAAATAGCATCTTTTAACTAAACTAAAAAAAATACAAACCAATAGAGTATAGAAGGAAATGCTATATGGTTCTGTAGAATATATCACACCCAGTGCACACTGCTTTGTTTTTCTCATCTGAACCTATTTGTTACTTACAGGATTTTTGCAAACAAATATTTTGGTCTAACCAAAATGTAGTGTACAGCTTCAGACCACTGAATTAGGCTTGAATTCTGGTATTAGTCTATGGTCTAAACCAATGAAGCAGATCTTTCAAAGAGTTTAGTGTAATAAAAACTGATCTAGACATTTTGGAGCAGTTAACAAGGGACAGGAGTTATAGCTGCATACAGTTCAGTATGGTACACTAACCGAAGCTAGAAGTTTTAGTACACTTATTGCCAATTTCTCCCAAATTTTAACAAGCAGAGCTTCTTTGCAGAGACATTATTGCTGATGGTAATAAGGCTGTTGAGGAAAAGGGTATCCAGGTTGTTGAGGTGGTGGATATGGTGGTTGTCCAGGATTTTGATACACAGGTGAGGGTGCATACGGCAGATTATACTGACCATACATGTATGGATTATAGCCCATTGGCATTGGCATCTGGCAATACCTGTGCGGGGGAAAAAAAGCATAACTGAGTTGAAAAACACTGATGATGTTAATTTGCAAAAACAACTCATTAATAGATACAAAAAGACATGCAATCTCCACAAATGCTTTCCTTTCATTTTGCTTTGAGTGCAGCAGGAATTGTGGTTACTTTCAAGGAGCAAATATGAAAACTATTACAATGTGTGGAACAGAAACGCAGACAGAAGGTGGAGTAAAGGCAACTTGCTGGAACTAGAACTGATCTAAATTGATTCTCAAATGTTTAATAACATTGTGCATATTTTAGTATTTGCTACCAGAGGAGAGCACAGCTGCCTTCAATTCCTTGTGATGACACCAAGAAGATGGAAAAAAGCATCAGAAGAAAGCACACTACCCAACTGGAATTTTGTCAATATTTTTCATCATCCTGGTATCATGCTAAAGCTTTGAAAAATGAGATATGCCAACCAAACACCACCAAATGATTATGTAAGTTTTGGCAATAATGAATAAACCACAGTTAAGGAAATGCAGTCCTATTCTCCTTCTCCTTTAAAGAAGATGAACTGTAAATACTTAAAATGAACCTTCCCACAAAAGGTACAAGCAAATGATTCCTACAAGAGTTACATGACTAAAACTAACAAAAAAAAACCCAACCCAAACAAACAAAAAAACCCCCCAACCAACCAAAAAGCCAACCAACCAAAAAACTAACAAACAAAAAAAAACCCTGCATCAAACAGTAAACACATTTTCAACTGCAACACTAACTAATGTTAAAAAACAGCTTTTAAGTAACAGGATAACAGAAGTCTGCTTAAGTGCTCCCATAACTTACCCTGGGTAACCGGGATAAGTGGGGTAAGGTGGTCCCTGTGCCTGTGAAGGTGCAGTGCCTGCTGCAGGTGCACTGGCTCCTGGAGTAGGAGCTGGAGCAGCAGCAGGAGCTGCAGCTGTTCCAGAGGGTGCTAATGAAGAAGAGGAACTGCTTGCTGCAGAAATCACTGGTGGTGGTGGCCGTGCTGGTGGCTGTGGTTTAGTTCCCTAACGAGAGAAAGTGAATTTAGCTGCAGCTTCTTTATGGAAGTCTTGGAATCAAAAGCTATGGTTATCTGATTTTTTTAATATTGATTTTTATTTTCATTTTAAACAGACTTTCTATATTTAGTCTATACAAATAATGCAAAGCAACTAAAAGCCAAGAAGCTTTTAATTTCAAATCTATAAATCATGAACATGAATAGTACATAACATGCCTACAAAGCCTTAAGATCTTGCCATCTATTTCACTCCAACACATTTCCAACTACACCAGTATATTAAGGAGTGATATACACAGACTACAGACCAGTTTAGAGTTCTCCAGTATGGACCCAGTATTTTCAACCCACTAATTCTGTAGCATGTATTTACCACCATGGTTCTTGGGGCTGGAGTGGGAGTCGGCGATGCCGCTGGCTTAGTTCCTGCTGCTGGCGTGGTCTGATATGTAGGCAGCGGAATGGAGGGAGCACTGGGCTCCCTAGCAATGCTTTGCTGCAAATCCCTATTAAAAAAGCAAACATGCAGCTTAGTTTAAGAATTGTTTGTTATACACTGCAGCAAGCTAAGCCAAAAAGATGCAAGAGGAAGTCTAATATTTAAAGCATGATCACTGATCTAACTCAAACTTATTTTGGAGTCCAAATCACTTCCACAGAAACCATTCTCTAGCCAACTCACTGATTAACTGTTACATTTATTTTCTAATAATGTCTTTATGTTCTAACTCAATACTGGGTAGAGATCACAACAGCAGCCAAAACAGTATAAGAGCACAGCAAGACTCAGCAGAATGTTCTATCAACACTAATCCTACAGCCTTAACACTGAACATAAACATAGTAGAGATGTGAGATATTCAGACCTCTGCCTTGGTTAGGCAGCCTAAGAGCTTCCAAATTACATGACCGCAGGAAGCCAAATAGAGGCAGAAGGGGGTCTTAACTCAGAATTTGTTTACAAGCACAATGGCCAAATGAAAAAGAACAATTCCTCATAGGATAAAGTTAGGAAAGGTAAAAATTGAGGGCTGAGCATCCCATTTGCAATGTAGCAAGCACACAGAACAACTGCAGTTTCACCAACCAATATTTCAGGAACGACTAGTCCTTATAAAAGACTATGTGATTTGCTAAAGAATAGTGATTAAAAGGCAACCCGTTTCAATTATGCTTTCCTCTTAAGAGAAGAGCCTAAAAACCACATCTGAAACATACTCTACTAGGTCTGATCTCATGTGGGGGACAATAACAACATCAGACAACATCTTCCTCACATGAAGGACAAAATCTGCTTCTCTCCCCAGCATTGTAAGCAACCCACATATGTAAGCAATGGTGAAGTATGAGACTAGAGCAGCCTACAGGGCAGAAGCAGAATATCAATGCTTTTCCCCCATCACACTGAACACATGGAAGACAATCATATGATGAAGCATTTATCTGATTTCTCAAACTAAATTGACAGCAGAAGCGGGGTGCAGAAATCAGAAGTTCCTCAAAGAAAAGAATAAAATAAAATTACTAACAAATGCATGCCAAGAAGAATAGAGAGTGAAATCATAACATGAAACAGATTCATGCTGATCTGCACAGTAGCACAGACTTCAAAGTAAATTTTGCCATTTACTTCTCCTATCACTCTCCTAGAGGAGAAGAGAGTAGGACTGCAAAGAAGTGATAGGAAGAATAGGTGTGCTAAGCCTTTCATTTCATCGAGTACCATAATAAACATGTCTCCAAGGACAAATTTCTGATAAATACTTTAACATTTCTGCAATGCTTAAAGAAAACATTGAAATCTTACTTGAGCAGTTCATCTCTTTCAGTTTTGCGAGCAAAGACAATGTCACTGCACTTGTTCTGGAATTTCAGCAGGATTTCTGTCAGCTCATTGTAAAACTAGTAAAGAGAAATAGAAACACAATATGCTTAATCAGTACTTTCAAACTCCACGCTAGCATACTTCTACATATTGGTCCAGTTACAGGTGCTGTATTATTACACTGCCCAGAACCTGCCATTCCAATAAAGTTTGCTAATACATCCTATTACGCTTTTCAAAACCAAAATTAGTCAGTTGTTGTTGCCCATCCCTGTAATAGCACAGAATTTGGGAGGGGTTTGTGTGTGTGTGTAAATATAAAAATAGTTTACGATAACTAAAAAAAATGTATTAAAACCGGAGCAAAACTAGATCACTTCTGGTGATGAACTATTTATTTTTGTAAAGGATAACTGTTTATTTTTATTTTAATTTTATTGCTCTCAGTTCCATGCATTTCATTTGTACAGATATCTCAGAGGTTGGGTTTTTTCCCCTCTAATGAGCTATCAAAAAACCAGCAAAAAATACTTAGTACAGAAGCTGTAAGACACCTTCCAGAAGCCCAGATCAAAAAAAGCAACCTAAATACAGCTCTTCTTATTTCTCATGTATGCAGCAAAAACATTTAAAACACCAATTTTATAAGGCGATTAAATACCATGGGAGAACAGATGAAAGAATTTCTCAGATGAAATGGCTCATCTGGGTGCCTCAGCTTCAATTACTCAGCTGTAATTAACAACTTATCCTGTTGCTCAGGAAAGCTTACTTTTCAGACAGGAACAAAGAAGCATTTCACAGCTCCTGAAATAATCAAAATTCAAGCAACTTGCTGTCCTTGTTTCAGTAGTAAAATCCTCAAAAATGCACCTGTCAGCTACTGTGTCTGCCAAGTTTATTATGATTTTTGATTCACATCTCATTGTATAAATAAAAAAAAGTCCTTTCAATCCCTTAAACATTACCATACCTTTGTGCCTTCTTTTAAATTGGCTACAAGTTCCACAAAGTTGTCATTTGCTACAGCTAAGTTCTTCAAGACTTCTTCTCTTAAATTAGATTCGTTGTTTGATTGTTTCATCTTTGAAAAATCCTGATGCGCATTCTTAAAAGAAGAGAACAAATAAACAGTGCAATTAATGCAAGCTAGTTCCATGTAAGATTCTGTATGTTTCATTTTCTTTTTCCTCTTACTCATTGCTTCTGTTTTCCCCAATACCTGCTTTTCCCCATCTCCCATCCACACTGGACTTCCATGCTTGTCATACACCAAGCACAGTGACCATCATAATGTATATTTCAGAACTGTACATACGTTAACTCACTGGCAGTAGCTATCGCCAGTTAATTACCTGTTCTGTTGTGGGCTGCCTTTAATAATTCTCAAGCTCATCCTGCAGACTGTCTTTCCAAGGCTATATTAATTAAGCTTTCTCCTACTTCCACTGATATTCATAAAATCATACTGAAATCAGTATTTTTAAGAAGCATTACTTCAAATTTGGTTGACATTGGCAAGCTATTAAAAGGACAGGGAAGAGGAAAACTTACAGAAAGATCACCTATTTACATCTCATTTCTTTCAGGAAAATAAACAAGCAAGCTTAAAAAGACTGTTTCAACTGCCGGAAGCCAACAAACTTGAACTCCAGGACATTCAAACAGTAAAGTAAGAGCCACTAAGATTTTTTAAGTATCTTGTGCTAAAAAACATCCAAATATAAAATCCTTGCTAAACGTGGTGTATATGGCCATTTCAGAAAATTTTTTTTCCCTACTGGAAAAAGTCTCCATCATTACTCAAGCTGCCATTGTCTTTTATCCAAGCACTAAGACTTCCTCTTTTGCCAAATGTTTCAGGTACATGCCTCTGACAAATGAAGACTGAATTTATAAATAAACTTTGGGAAATTCTATTAAGATTTATGAGCTTTGTACATGCTGGAAGTCAAGCACATTGTAAGGAGCAATTAGGAATCAACCAAGCTGTACTTCAGAGACCCAAAATGTCTTCTAGTAGACAGTAAGGACAGGTCTCCTGTTATCCCTGAAACAATTAAAATGGAATGAGGGGAAAAAACAAAAACCCAAAACCTTCTTAACACACCACTTAAGCTTCTTTCAAGGACAAAACCATCTGCAGAATTGTGCTAAGAAAAGGTCCAAGAGAAATTACACTGGAGCTGTGGGAGAATCTGCTAAATATTCACATTTCTTTCCAATGAACACAAAGACATCCCTATATTTTTCAGTGATCAAGGAAAAAAGGAGTATCAACTGACATGACAGAAAAACAAGCAAAATAGACTAGAAAGCAAAGTGAGACTTCTAAAACACTAGAGAGGTAGAAGTATCATTGCTGTCAGTTTAAGAGAAAGGAAAACATGCAAAGTGTTGTACCTGAATGTTTTTGAGAAGTTCTTCCTGCTTTTTTAGGGACTCCTGCACTTTCTGTGTGTAACTTCCATAAATTCTGTCCAACTCAGTCACAGAGATAGCCTCCTCATTTATAGCACCATCCTGCGCAAGTGCAGTCAGGAATTTGCTTGTCATGTCAAAATTTACAGATTTCAGGTCATTTTCCAGTTGTTCTCTCTCCTTCTTAACTTCATCCAGATTGGCCAGCAAAGTTTTTAAGACATTAACAACCTAGGCAACATAAATGTCCTAAGTTAGTAGGTTTAGATGAACTGTTGGGGAAGTATAATCTATTAATAACTTTTTTCCATCTTGCACTCCTCACTGATGCTGGCAACATTTCTGCATGAGTATTTGTTTATGAATGTGTAAAGGTGAGAAATCAGGACAAAATATGATCAAAGAAAGATCTTCAAGCATTTCTCAATCAATATTATCTTCTACAGGTTTGCTCTTGCTAATAAGACTGAATTACTACAAAATGTTTGGCTTTTTTTAAACTGATCAGATACCTTTCAATAGGATATTCTAAGATGGTAGCAAAAATCACTGACTTCAAATCATTTCTATGAGAAAAATAATAATATTGCTGTAGATGAGCCATTAGCTTCTTGGAAAGCAAATTGGCATAATTCCCTAATACTTTAAAATACTGAGCCACGTCTTATGTTGTCCCAAGAACCCAAGCACTATATCCCACTTCCCTAAATAACAAAATTACTCAAAGATTGCTCCTTTTATAACAGTCAACCAGTCTTGCTGTCCATGGTGATCGACTTTGTTCACATTAAATGTAACAAACTATACTCAAGAAGATTTTAAACATAAAGGCAACTTCTTTTCCAAATGTTAGTTACCTCTTGTATCAATTGAGACAGAAACACAAACAGCTAGGGATCAGCTTCCACGCCAATTCACCTAACTTTAATTTGTTAGACAAATAGCACTTCTAGTCAAAATAGAGACAGATTTCACTGCTTTACCTCACTTCCCTGTAATGTTTTTGCTGGGTTGGCAGAAGGAATGGCTGCGTTGAGTTCTGCCTCTGGCTTACACAGAAGTGCAATCGTATCCCGGTGAGTCTGATAGCGCTCTTTCACCTGCCCATCTGCTTGCATAGCTTTACTCAAAATATTATGGTAATTGGCTCCCTCTGGGGGCAGGAGGAGAAAAAGGGAGTTTATATCATTTCAAAACTTGTTTCATCCAAGTCTTGCACCTGAGCAGTTTTTGTGTGTTTCAGCAAGTTGTCATACATTTTTATGAGCACGCATAATATGTAAGACTTTTATATAAAATTAAGCTTCTAAGTTGCATTTTGAAATAGTGCATAAACTAGGCTATATTAATTCTCCAGTGATGCATACAAAGGTATATGAATGAACACTGGTTGAGCTACTCTGCAGATTTAAACCTCTGTAACTTCGCAAGACTAAGTCAGTGGTATTGCTCACTTGTTGGCTTCAAAAAGCAACACATTTTAGGCACACAAAAAACATGCTAGAGTGGTCTTAAGTAGTTTGACTAACTGATGGGGAAAAAAACCCAAAACATCCAGTTAAAGAGACAACACACTAATGATTTAAAAAAATAAAGATGTTAACAAAGAAAAATACACTGAAGTTTTTAAGAGGCAATTGCAACCAGATCCTTAGAAGGGCAGCCATTTTTCATTCCATTTGCTTTCTGAAACTTTACCGTGCACGTACACACCAAGGGTGCAAAAGCAGCAGCAAATTCCCTCCTGTCACATCCCCTCTCAGCTCCAAATAACTGTGCAGACTGAAATCAGAATATTTTTGCATAACCTCCCTCAAACTGAATTTGTGTATTTATAGGTAATATCAGAGCACTGAAAAGTACTTTAATTTACACTATGGACATCTTTAGAACCCAAAGTAAAAAACAAGGACTTTACCTGCCCTCAAAGGCTTATAGAGTTCATTGGATGGTGTTCTCTGCCAGCGTTCCTTGAATTTTGTTCGCAGGTCATTGTCTGTAGATTCTTCTTCATCTAATAATCTCAGAGACTGCAAGAGCAAAATGTTACGTGCATTATAATCTGTTTTAAACATAAAATAGCTTCAAAATATGCAGTTAGCATAGAAAACAGAAACTGCCTATACATCCTTTATAAATTTAATTCGATAAATAAAAAGCAGGCATGAAAGGGACAAATCACCCATATTTCTTTAGAATGTTTTCCCAATGCTTCCCCCTCTCCACCAACAGGTTTAAAAAAGAAAATATTTGTAAGTAAACATCCACATGTGACAGCACAGTTCTTGTATGGGTTGAATGCTTAAATAGCATATTTTGAAAGTGCTATTAAAGTTACAAGCATGTGAATAATTGTGCACTTTTTCTATTGACATTTAAAACAAAGCATTCAGTGGAGATCCTTTAAAGAATGTTTTAGTGTAGTGGGTTTTGGGCTTACTTCATCTAAAATTTCTTTGTTCCTTTGCAGCAGTTCAGGCAGATCTTTGATCAGCTGATCAACAGTCTGAATTCCCCCCTGTTCAATCACAGACTTAGACTTGTTCAAAATAGACTGAGGAACAGTATCGCCAGACACATCTTCGATAGCAGCAGGCAGATTGAGGGAAGCCAACACGCTGAAAAAGTCAACGTGTTAAATAAACAACTTTTATCCTCAAAATAACACTGCTATCCAAACAATCACACAGTCAGTTAAAATGGAAATTGAGTGCAATGTACACGTGAACTGAAATTTCAGACTGAAAACACTAAATATATTCCTGGTGTACACCTCACTAAAAATACATTTCAAAGCTCTTAAAAAGCTAAAGAAATCCTAGTCTTTTAGCACTTACAAAACATGGCATACATTTTAGGTAGTGACTGTCTGGCAGATAAAAGGAACAACTGCCTTAAGCTACATTGCTATGTCTCAGCTCGGTACAATTTTTTTTATACTTATTTACTTTAAAGAACAAAATTATTTTGGGAAATGACCATTGGAATATGAAAATCCTTCTAGATTACTGGTACTGGCACCTTTTCTAAGCAAGTGTTGGACTCCTAAAAAATGAGGAAAGATTAAATAAAAATAAATACTACTTGTTCTTAATAAGCTTTCAGTTTTAACACCTACAGAAAACCAGTCCTAAACCCCCCTGTTATGGTTTCAGTTTGCCAGCCTACCATACAGTAACGAAAAAACACTGCTATAATCTGGGTATCTGCAGGCTGCAAGGCACCCAGGGCTTACAGGCTGTGCACAACCCCTCTTGAGAAACTTAACAAGGAGCCATATTTACCCATTTGCCAGATTTGTGGCTTCTCTCATCTGGGCTATTGACCTGTTTACCAGATCTGCCTTCCTCTGGTTATAAACACTCACAGATTGCTGCACTTGCAATGGAACCATCTTCTCAAACAGGTCTGCAATTAAAGTAGTATAAATTACACAAGCTGCACTGTGAAAGTAAAAGCACACAAACATCTTCACAGCTTTTTTATACAGGTTGTACTACAGAGACTGACCTGAACAGTTTAAGATACCCTACTCCTACTCCCCAAGATGTCTTAAAAACAGAAGTCTATTTTTAAAGGCCTTTAGATTTCAGTTTTTATGGCTGATATTGAGTTAGAAATAATTTAAAGACAATATATTTAAACCAATTGTAGGGTTAAAAATTAGATTTGCCTTAAGGCTTCATTTCTAATTTTGTTTCTTTAAAAGAAAAATATGAGAAAGGTAAGAGAGAGTAATTTTTTCACAACTCATCTGTAGAGCCAACAAACTGAATTTTTTCAACTTTATGGGAGACCAGCAAGTAGGTTAGTTAATATTGTATGATTTGGTACTGTACCCTACAGAACTGTTCCTTCTGAAATTAAAAAGATTGGTTTAATGTAGAAAATACAATTGCTGAGAAAATCTTAGAAAGATCTTTAAGAGAACTGTACATTTCAGGCAATTTTCAACCTGTGCTTTATTACACCTATCATCAAAAACAACAACAAACTGGAGAAGAAAAACAGCAGTTTCAAAACCACTGCTGTACACATAATACAATGGAAAAAGTAAATGTTTATTTTTGCATGGTACAAATGACCTTGTCGGCCATGTGTTTCACAAGGTAACAATTACCCTGTGCACTCCACACACTTTGCTTACCAGTGAATTTCTGACTGAGTGGAACAACAACTGGAGTAGACTTCACAAGACTGGCTTTTCCAATGGACTCCAAATCTTTCAGGTCAGGAACCCGGTCATGGTAAATGAAGTCATTGTCTTTTTTGGCAGCTGCAAGTGCGCGGTTGATTTTGTCAACCAGATCTTTAACATTTATATATTCATCATAGCGAGATGCCACTGTTTTGACCAAATCTGCTGCATGCTAAAAAAATTTAAAATACAGTTCAAATAATAACTTTTCTTTTTCCCTTTCATATATTCCAAAGAAAGCAGATGAGCATACAAAAAGAAGTTTCACCCTGCATGAAGTTAATAGATGCATAATGGTAACTTTCAAGATGTCAACATGATCGTCTTATATAAGTCTGTCAACTCTCCTTCATATCTACAGATACACAGTGCACATGGATCTTCACAAGTTAGTTGAAGCAGCATTTCACATATTTATTTTCTAAATGATCAGGGGACTCGAAGGAAGTAGTTCATTTTAGCTGGTTTTTCCTCTGCTATACTTAAAACATGAGAAGACCTTTCTTATTACAATAGCTGTATCTGAGTCCCTCTAGAAACCAGATACAGGGTAAACAAACTATAAAGACTAAAAGGAGAACTGTTTGTACAGTTTTAAAAATTACTCAGATTTAAAGCAGGATATCAGCAAAAGACTAGGTATAGATCAGGTTTGGGGGTTTTTTAATAACAATACATAGGAAAATTAATTAACAAATCTGTCATACTAGCTGTACTGAGATATGAAGCCTATGCAAATGTAAAGAGAGACTTAACATGTCAAGCAGTATCAAAGTGCCCAAAAATCACTAAAATACATCTTTAAAAAAGTTACAGAGGTACCTTTCATCTTTGTACCTGACAGTAATTCAAATAATGTGATAAACATGCTCAGCAGTTTCTGAATACATTTCATTCTTAGTTATCTGGATTTCAGAACTCCAACCCAGCTTTTCAGGATGGAAAGTTTTTCCATATTTTTCAGGGAAGAAAGTTACTCACCTGTAACCTCCCAATTTCTTCACCAAATTTCTTCTGTTGTTTTGCCAGGATAGATTGATGATATTCTGCATTGGCCTGCATGATGCAGTGTTTTGCAGCCAGAACAGGAAACACCTCCTGGAAATAAAAATACTGACCAGGGGAAAGTCCAACCACATTAACCACCACAGACAACATGGGATGCAGGAAGAAAAAGGAAGAAGAAAAGGAAATTAGAAACACCCAATTAATGGTTTAGATAGATTAAAACACTAGAGGTAAATGTCAGAGATCATGTGGCTTTGCATGGACTGAATTTTTTTTTACCTGTTGTTGAAAAATTATTGGTGTCCATAATTTTAGATGAACTATGATTTAAATTCAAGCCATGACGTCCCAACATTTACTTCAAAGATTAGAAATGCATGCATGTATTAGAAAGGACAGTTGCAAGAACACACCCGAATATCCCCAAGACAAAGCCAAGACAGTGTTCTTAAGAAATGGAGGTGGGTGGAAAGATAGGTCTTCTAGGGGCTTTTTGGTTGATTGTTTTTTAATTAAACAAAGTAATTACACTTAAAACAGCAGCAGGCCTACAAAGAAAGTAACTACAACTACGAAAGGAAAGAACAAATAAAAAAGACCAGTAACTATTGACATGGAAAGCAACTTGAAAGTCATTTTTAGACTTTTTATATAAATGCACTTATCTTTGCAGGAGTATCAACCAAGACATGAAGAAAACATTACGCTGCAGCGCACAGTACAGACATGCTCTTAGATCAAGTATTTGGCCTTACTGTTTTATTTCTTAAATCAAGGAGCACTGGAAAACCAGAGTGATGTTTTAAAGACCTCAGTATACAAAGACCTGCTTCTTCACGTTTGTGCAAATTTGCTGCTCCCCCAGAGATGAAAAAATAAAATTAAAAAACAAAGGGTAAATTTGGAAGACAAAGCTGTCTGGAAGGCCTTTCAACTGGAGTTCAATGCATCCAATCAACCTTGATGTCACACTCCTAAACATGTAACTGTTCTCAGAGCTGGTGTTAACCAGCAAACCTTATTATGTTCTTTGAAATAATCACTTGACAGATTACTTTGCAACTGGAACGAGGAGCAGATCTACAGCTTGGAAAGGTACACAACAACGAAAGATAAAGCAATGGCTTTATTATATCTCACTGCCTGTCAAAAATCATCATGAAAAATCATCATGTAAGAAACATTCAAGGAACTCTAGAAAGATCTTTCTACCTCTTCCAACACCAACAGCCTTCAAATGAACAGTCAAGATTAAATTGGGATATTTTACAAGTATCAGGATTGTTTTGGAGTAGTGCAAGAGAAGGCAGGCAGAAGGACAGAAGACACACACTGACTTCCAGTCATGTTTTTCTCTAACAGTTGAGTGAACAGTACCTCTGTACTCATGCTGTACTCCACATGAGAGCAAGTATCACATGAAAACACTGAGACTAGAAGCCAATTAGGCCCAAATAGAAAGTGTTAGTTTGAAAACAGATTTAGTAAGTCATTAAGTTCCAAGAATGCATCCCTAAATAACACCAAAAACATTTCAAGTCCACTTTAATGAAATGCATTACAAATAAATGCACTTCATGTAATAAGATTTTACTTATTAAAAAATCCCACACTCTTTTGCTCCCTCAATTCTTCACTGCTTTCAAATTACAGGTTCATTTCCCTTAAAAGCAGCAATATGTCAACTTTTCCTGAGGATATATATTTTAAGTGTATTTCATTAAGTACACTGTAAATAATAACAGTTATTCACAATAACAACAGATCCCACATTATTTCCATGAGTTACTAACCTTGGGCAAAGTATCTTTATATTGACACTGTTTGTAAGCATCACCATAGTAATCTGCAGCTTGATTTGCTAGTTTAGCTATGATACCATCTTTCATTTTATCTGTGGGGAGCAGGAGAAAAAACAAAGAACAGTTAGGATCATCATCAGTTTTTACAACAGAACAGGTGATTATTTCATCTTCCAACAGCAATAACTGCATTTTAAGGGTACAGCTTTACATCATAGCTCAAAGGTGGGATCCCATTCTCCTCTCTTGACATCCAGCAGCAGCTTCCAGAATTTCTACTTCAATCACGACACCAAAGATTCAGTCAGTTGTACAAGAAATCTTTTCGCAGCTGCAAGCATTTACACAGGATTAAGAGCGATGCTTTACCTCAAACCAGTGGCAAGCTGCCAATAAAAGCCACAACAATCCCACTCACAAATCTGGCAGCTTGCTCCCAGCTCTTCCTTGTGCCACCACAAGCACTTGTGCAGCCATAGTCAAAGAATTTAGCTGCAATCTAGTTAGCAAAATAGATTTTATTTTCAGCAGGATCTATTCCTAACCCAGTTCCATGTCAGGACTCTGAAAAACTGCAACAGAGGAGAAGGGACTGGTCCTTTCCATTACAGTCCATACCACTGTTAGCTTACAGCAAATACAGAAACACCATTCCTAGACATAAATAACCACAGCTCCTCAAAGTCATATTCACTACTTCCTATCAGTGTACGTGCCTATCTGCAGTGGTATTCCCTGCCTCACATCCTCACCCTGTTCCTGAAGCCAAAACTGCTAGAATAGGAACATTCTGCAACTCTCTGTTTCCTTTTATAAAGGAGATAAGCACTACTGGTAGTGCAGGCCAAAGGTTATCTTTATCTCCTTTTATAAAGGAGATAACCTCCCACCTGCACTAGCAGTTCAGCCTTCCAAGAGAAGGCAGGCAATCAATGCAAACACTGGCTGTCTGCTCCAAATAGCTGCCCTTACAAACAAGCACCCTCTGACTCAGGTGACTCTTAGGTACTGACACACTGGTAAGCATGACTGTGGACTGTGGAGAGATTAGGAATTCTGCAGAGTATGCTTAACTGCCACAATTCAACCACAAGAATTCTCAAGCAGTCTGCTCATACCAGCATATTCACACATCTACCTACAACATTTCAGACATGAGCTGTGATGTAATACCTTTAGCTTCTATGAGGTAGAAATGTTTAAGGTATGCCAGAAATATCTTTTCACTGTGGAACAGGATTTAGAGGACAAGCTGGGAGAAGGGAGCTTATGAAGATCTATCACCTTATTCTTTCCTAGAATGTTCCTGTCTGATATACTACATATTTAATAAAACCAAACCACACAAAAAACCTAAATAACTTCTCTCTCTAGCCCCACCAAGTGTGCAGTAGTTGCATCTTCCTTCCTACAGCTGGAGCATTAAGAAAGGAAAAAATACTGGCATATTAACTAAATTTCCGTTAAAAAGGAATATGTTACAGGAGACTCATTTGTCCATGCAGACAATCCAGAACATCTTTCACCATCAGAAGCTTTAGTTTTACTCAGGTATCTTTACAATATTGCAGCTACAATGTAAGCCTTGGTTCTGAACAGCAAATGCGCAGACTTAAAGACCCTTAAAACATTAGGAAAGGCTCAGAAATTAAAGAACTGGTCTGTAGCTCTGTAATGAAGTTAGATGTAACTGACTAATCTGGCTTTTGCCAAACACTTGTGCTTTCTTTCAACTTCTAAATAAACTCAGCTCTATCAGAAATACCATTATAGCTGGTAAGCTGATAAACGCACTATCTCACATTAGAGAAAACCCAGAAAATTCCAAGTAAGGTAAATAGTCAATGCAGCAGGAAGCTTAATTTCTATTTTGCGATCTAACTTTGAAGGATTTGCACTTGTAAAATACGATTTTGAAGTTAATCATGTTGTCAAACATGATTCTTCACAAAATATCTTTACCCCCACGGAAAAGAACCTAAATCCAACAAAACCTACAGCCTTTGTAATCAGATGATTATTAACCTTATTGACCTTCAAACACTGTCAGACTTGTGGTCTTAGGAGTAATCACAAGAATCTTCAGTTCACTGGGCACATCTGGGGTTTGGATTAGCCTTGTTTTGTCTTTTTCATGTTTTGGAAAAGAAATCGAGAAGGTGACAATCTATTTGTCATGCAAAATGAGGGAAGCACCTGCTCCATTCCTGAAGGAAACATTTCAGGCATTTGTTAAACATTTGTTATACAAATTTATCTCAAAGCAATGTCCAAACAGCCAGAGACTAAAATACTGATAGCATGACAAAAAAACCACACATAATTTATCTGCTGGCTGAAGGACAACAGTTTCTTGTTGAGATTGTCCTAAAGGCAGAAAGAATTTTCGGGGATCTTCCCTGTGAAGACAAGAAACATCCCAGGTAAGATAACCCATGTCTTCCTCCAAAGTATTCCAAATTATGCCAGGAGAGCGAGCCATTTGTGGGCAATCATATATGACCACCTCTATGTCTTTAGTTCTACTTTTAGGTATCTGTAACTTCTAGATGCACAACTTTTCTTAACAGAGAGAGGAGCAGAAGAGTAAGAAATGTTGTATCAAAGATAGTACCATTCCACAGAAAATTTCTTTGAAGCATAAGTTCTCTGTATTAAAATAGCTGGACTTTGAATGAGTATTTTACAATCAACTCTTAACAACTAGGAAAATAATTTTTTTGTTCTATCTGCAAAATTTCCCTTTCCAAGATCAACTGGGCATTCTAAAAGAGTTGGTCAAAGAATTCCTCTGTTAAAAGCAGGAGCAACAAAAACAGAATTTGTTTCCCCTCAACTCCTAGGAAATCTCATTTGTTTCTAGCACAGTTATTTCTTTCTAAATTCTCATGAAATCACTCCCTAGACAGAGGAGGAGGGGCATACATGCAAAATCCCCTATGCACCATTTTTAGTACTCTCAGTTCTTTCAGAGAATGTCTTTTGTTTTCAAGAGGGGAATAGAGAAAATATAATCCAGCCATATCCTTTGTAAAGATGAAGACTAATGGTTTTGGACATAAAAAGGCAGATAGGAGAACTGCATTGTCAGGTGAACCTTAGACAGATTCTTACGGGACATCTGTATTTTGTGTTTAATGACCTGCAAGGAGCACAGGGAGAATCAGTAAAGGCAAACACAAAAACTTCTGAAACACCCTTTACAGGCTCTTAGTAACTTAAAATACTTCCAAGTTTTTGTGGAAGTTGTAATATGCACTTAAATATACAAGCCAAAAACTAAAATATACCTCTTGTCGCTTTCAAAAAAAAGACTTCTTGGGCTTGAGCCAGCATAATAAGGCTGAGGGTCCCAACTGTGTCTGGAGAGATGTCCACTGTAGGTTCTCGATTCAAGGCTGACAAAACCGTGTCTTTAATGTGTTGAAAAGCACCACTAGCAAACTAAGTAAAACAAAAAAATATATTATCATCCATTTTTTTCACACACATTTTCTCACTAACAAATATAATATATATAAAAATACAAAAAAAAAGGTTTCTTCGGTGTATGGTCTCCCATTTACAGTTTAGCCATTAAACACAACTCCTTGTGACCTTTTGTTCTTGTGGCCACTTAAAATGAGATACTTATCATGACAAACTATAAATAATGGTATATTGGTTACACCTAACAGCCTAAGATTTTAATGAATTCCAGAAAGAATAAAGAGATTATTACTGCATAACTTCTGAAAACTAAAATTTATACTAGCTAAAATTTTTAAATCTTAAGCTGAAGGTTTAGTTACCAACTCACTTGAGAGAAGGAGTATGAGGAACTCTATAGAATTATATCCTCCAAATCTGATAAACAAATATGAGACAAGACCAGGTACACAGCCAATCCATCTTTGCAATTAAGAGCACGAAAGTATGAACATATATATTTTTATATATCTGCAAATATAGTTTTGAAATTCAGAAATACTTGTTTGATGTTTTAAGAATATGAATTCTAAATTCGTAAGCAGAAGCAAGGGAGCCCTGTACCTGATAGTGCTTAGCTGCAGCTTTTAGTCCTTCATCATTATCCAGATTCTGTTCTGCTGCAATCTGGCTTGCCAGTGCTCCACAGTTGAACAAAACACAGGTCTTCTCATATCCCAGACTTGCCAGAGCTGCAGACAATACAAACTTAATTTGCCAGACTGTTAAGAAGTTAGCCAGACTGTTAAGAAAATAAACTTCAGTTCTCTAGGATCCTACAGATGAGGCCAGCACTATGATTATCAGTAAAGGTATCAAGAGCTTCAAATAAAAATAAACAAAACCTTGATCTTACTGAGCTTTTCAAGTCAAAGTCATCTTCATTCTGAAGGTTTTACAAAGTCTAATTTAGTACTACCACGAAATGTTTCCACCTGAGAAACTACAGAAAGAGACACAAAGCATGAAAGCAGTAGCATGAAAATGTATACAAAATAATTTCAAAGTCTTTCTAACTAGAGTGGAGCTTTTTGGCTCTTGAAGCATTACCGAAACATCATCTGAAATATGAACCTGCACACATTAATCACTTTGCAATAACTGACCTAATACAAAGCCTTTTACATGTTCTGTTTTCTATCTACTGAAATGTAGGGAATTTTTCTCTTTTAAAGCTATTATTTCGGGCTGAAAATGCTGACAAATATCTTCTTTATACATGTCCTGAAACAGTTAAGGATTTACGTAATTAAAACTCGAGCTCACTAGACAACAGTGTAGACTGTCCAGAAGCGACTCCTGCAGTACTTCATAGCTCCAGAGGATGGAGCCCACACTTCTAGAACTAGAAATACCTGAACAGGAACCATTTTGAATATTAATTGCTTTCAAAAGGTTATTTGCCCTACGCAAGTGCTTGAAAAAAAACAAATACTGCAGCTATTTAGTCTCCTACTAGCGTCAAAAAGTGTCTAGATAGTCCTCTTGGAGAACACAGAAGTGACAACTAGTGAATTTTCCAATTTCACAAACCCAGGTACAGTTATCCTTAAAACATGAAGGTACTAAAGATGTACTTTTATTTAATTTCACTGACATCCAGCCTCCTTAAACAGTTAGATCTTTATCTAACACGTCTGAAGCTTCTATGTTAGTGCTCACTAACCTGCACTAAGTTTTCAGACAAGCCAGCCTAAATCTAATATGCCATTTTTCCCAAGTGAATTATACCGTCATAGTCACTATTTTACCAAGAGAATATTAATATAACTATATAATCTCCCTTCTATAAGTTTATTTTCTGGAATTTTTCTAAAAATAAGATCTTGAAAGACAAAAGTTGTTTAGTCTTTGAAAAGACTAAAACACAAGATGGGAAAGAAAATATGGCTTTAAAGTTTCTGAAGTGCAGAATTACTCTATACTCTGGACTGCACCTTGTGTGATTTACTACAGCAATACAGATTTTCCACAGACTCATCTGCTTATGGCACTACCTATTAACTTAGTCAATATATTTCAGATTACATGCCATGCTGTGAACTCAATCCCTTTTCAAGCAGTCACAGCATCTGTCAGCTACCACTGTGATACAGACTTGGGATCCAGGGGAAGGTGGGAAGCAAACAGTTTGGCACCACAGCAAGAGCCAGAACTCTCAAGCTGCATCCCTGCATCTTGCTGCCACAGAAGTCTCAGGAGTTTTACACTGAATTTCTATCTGGAGACTCCTCTTAGAAGTCAAGAAAATTTTGCTCCCTTGATTACTGATAGCTTTGCTTTACACTGAGAAACCTCACCACCAATTCTGATCTCTTTTTTTAAATTTCTTTACACCAAGATCTGCTTTAAAGTTTCAAAATAACCCTTATCCCATTGCTTGTTAACTGATCATTACTCACATCTCAGTTACGAACTTCTTTGATATTTGACATAGACTGCTGCATAAATGTCTGGTCATCTACCTCATAGATTATTTAGACTAATAGATAATTAACCTGCAGACAAGCAAGCTTCCTCAAAGCTGCAGTAACATCACATTTATTCAAATTCTTTGGGTAATCATCATTGTTGTGATTACTTTTTTTCCTCACAATTACTACAGATCTCTGGTGATTCACAGACTATGTTTACATCATAACTAAATATTCTGAACTTTATAATGAAACAGAGTCAATCCTCATTAAATGTTAGCCCCAAAGTAGAAAGAACAACCCAAATTCTGAGAGGAAAAAAAAAAACCCAGAGTATCTTCAGGAAGGTCTCCAATTATCCAGGACTTCTTATAACAGTTGGAACAGAAAGCAAGGATCACCTGAGTATGCATAGGTATGTGGTGTATTGTTACACATATAGTTCACACAGGCACAGCTGTTAGCATGTGTATTCAGAACACACAAAACTGCAAAGACTTCCAGTAGTTGCTAACAGAGAGCTGTATAAAGGAGGCAAAAACTTTAATAAAAACAAAAACAGAGTAAGGTTCAAACATTTTCTTCAGGCTTTGTCTGGAACTTCAAAATTGTAATGGTCATCTTACAATACTAATCATGACGAACACTTAGGCATAAATAGAAATACTAAAGAACGATGACACATGACTGAACCGCTCCTCACTTACTCAAAAGGATTTAGTGTTACTTCTCTACTGGCAAGTGTCCAAAATCCATTTCATGACACTGAATTTGTTGTCCCTATATGACTAAAATCAGACTCGTTTATTATGTTTGCAGGGAAAAAATACAATTTTTTTGCTTTTCAAGTGTTCAAATTTCTATGAAAGTATATTTTAAAAAGTGATAGAAGGGTAATTTCTGAGCACAGGCAAATAATTCTATTCTCTTGAACAAAATTTGGTATCAAGACTAGGCAACTGAAGCCACCTACCATCACCCCCTTCTGGAGGGGACTCACTCACTCATAAGCACATTTCATAATGATCTTACTCACGTAGAACAGGAAGAGCTACATCACCCAAAATCTACTGAATCTTAATATTTGCATGAACCATTTTGATTAATATCAATTGGAGTTGTTCCCAGAAAAAGTCTGAGAGGCAGACAGTACAACTACTATCAGACTGCACATCTATTTGTGCCTCTGGAAATCTAATATTAAATCTCAATTTTATAAAAATTCTTTGCATGGTACTTATTTTTTCATTATCAGTGTTGAAGTGATTAATTCATTACCAATATACAGTTGAACTCATTTGAAAGCTATGTTGAGAATGCTAGAATGACTTTTAATAATTCCATTACATAAAAATATTCTCAAAGTTTAGTATCATTAATACTTGATTTTTTGGTACATTCACATACCCAGTTTGGCAGATCCTCCAAAAAGTGATCCTTTATCAAAAGCATCTTTCCACGTAAATGTTACACAGACCTGGAAGTTGTGAAAAAGAAAGATCTTTACCACTAAAATCAAGTATGAAACCTTCTTCAAATATCCCAAATTTCTGTATTTAGCCCTTGTCTTCTAATTGCATAAAATCTTTCATTCACTTGGAACATTACAAACATTTTGAAAGTTTCAGGAAATCATCAAGAGGTATTCAAAACAAAAATTAATCCACCTTTTTTCCTTCCTGTTAAGTTGCTCAAAACACTTCAAGTAAACAAGACAGAAATCCTCAGAATTATCTTTCAGGTCTGTTCATATTCTGAGCAACAGAAAAATTTGTTTCCAAACAAGATATTCCTCTCCCAGTAAGTCTGTTGTGTTGGTATAATCAGAGTTTAATGAAACCACCCAACCAGGCAGCTTCCAGTGTGCCAAATTACCAGTGTATTCAGATCTGTTGTGCAACACCAAAATCCACTCATTGTTATGAGTGAATTCAATAGCAGCATTATCAGGAAATATCCTCAGGAAAGAGAATGCAGGTAGAAACAGTGTGTTTTATTTATACTTCCAGCATGTACTTCAGAGGCAATGCAAATACTTCATAAAATCTGTTTTCAAGTTCCACAATTTGATTCCTTATTCAGCTGATCAAGTAATTGCAGGCAACTGGTATCAAACCAGAAAAGATGGCAAACTTCCTCAGTTTAAAGTGCTTGGGGTGAATGACTTCAGAAAGAGCAACAGTACTGCTTGATAGTGTACTTTCCTCTAGCAGCAGTGCTAGTGCAAGATGTTCTGGTCCCCAGCTGCATTGCTGCTTCCACTGACTACTTCTTCCCTTGAGTGGAACAGTTTACAGACATGCAGATCTTGCTGTTTAAATTTTCCAGTTTTCCTTGTCTCAAGGTCTGTAGATTACCATAGCAAAACATTTGCTCACTGAAAACCAATGTGCAGTTCTTGGCTGCAAGTGAATGCAGCCACATGCAAAACTCATGTAGAAGTTAGAAACAGATTAAAATTACTTATAACCTGTCAGATTGAAAGAAATTTTTCCTTTTAATCATAATATTACCATTTAAGTATGATCTGACGATTTGATAAAGAAATATAAATTCTGTCATATTTGTAAACACATTGAAAGAAAACCCACACCTTTTTCCAACAAAACACAGGAGCCTACAGATCTATTCCAGTCTCCATCTGCAGCAGCCTTCAATGGATGGAGCCACACTTCTCTGAAGAGACATGATTCTAAAGAAATATGGTAGGAAAAAAACTCCAAACCCTACCGAACCCCATACCTATATAAAAACTATGTCATGCAGGGGCAGGAATAAAGTGATAAACTCTTAAATGGATTATTCTGTTAGCTGTTGTGAACAGAACATCTGTCCTGCTTCAAAAAACGAAGACCATATCCCATCCACTTCTTTAGGTTTTCCCATAAAAATCATGAATTTAAAAGTCTTTAGAACACAGTATGAAATAGACTTCTTGGAAAGCAGAGAGTTGAAGAGGAATCAGCACAGCCCAACTCTTTCTGCCCTAGACCACAGTGATCACTAGCCAAACCCAAAATCTTTCTCAATCTGTAAAACAAAGGCAACTACGGCCACTAGAGGTGAAGTTTCAGCATAGACTGTACATGAGCACTGACTAGAAAATAAACAGAGATTAAGAAAATAAGGCTCAAAGAGATTAGATGTCTTGTTCAATAAAAGTACTCGTTAGAGGATTAGGTACAGGCTTGGAAATCATACATTGTAGGTGCCATGATTCAGTTTACTGGTTTGGTAAGTCTTCTCACCTGATTTTCAGAGAATGGAAACTTTGGTTCAATTGAACACAGCTGATCATAGTATCTACAAAAAAAAAGAAATGGAACACACAGCTATTAGACAAATGAAATTAATAATTTTGGTTTATTAAACTGGCACGTAAGGTAGAGAAAAGGGCACAAAAATCCTACACACAAGTAAGCTGAGTAGCTCATTGGTAGCAACTGAGGATTTGTAGGACAGACAGAATTTCCAGCTAAAGGGATTTTTTCAGTAGAGGAACAAGTTCAACAGCAAGTAGCTTTTCACAGATAACATGGGAAACCTGTCTCAGTCAGAAGTAAAACAGTATCACAGACAAAGCTGACCCAGACATCACTACCTGGTGGATTAGAAAAGAGTACCATGCAAAGTAGTCTCTGTATACATACAGGCAGACAATGAGTACATTAAGTCATGCTGCAAAAGTAAATTAAGTACAGCATTTAACATAATATTAACACGCTACACTGTACTCTCTTGATCGGAACATTGTAACCCAATTTCAATGTCTTTGAAAGAGAGGCCATTTGCATTGCACAGTACCAACTGGAGAGACTAATTGTTGATAAAATTCTTTAGTTGTAAACCTATTTTTCATTGGAATATATTCTAGTAATCACAGTGAATTAAATCCACAATCTATTAATGTGCCAATATTTTGTCTAGTCACAGTGGAAGATGTTTAGTAAAGGATGCCAGGAAGATAATATAGTGAGTATAGCATAGTCCCTCACACAATCTATCCAGGCAACAGTAAGGAATACAAAGTTTTCCTGAGTCATGCCCTACACCTGCACCACTTGTTAAACGTGACAGGCTGGATACAGAATGTGAAGCCTTTTAAACTGCTAAGAACCCATAACACATGAAGCCCGTTTCCTATACTCTTCTGTAGCACTGGCCATACAGGTATATGCTCAGCATTATATTGGTCAAATTCTTGTATAAAGAATTTATATTCCTAATATACAAAACACGTTGCTGTAATGGCTTTCACAGTCTGTGAAACAGGATTAAGATTGTTCCCCATTCCTTACATTATTAAATACTGATCACAGCAGATACAGGCATGAGATACATGTACAAGACCTGTGTTGTACAGACAATAAACATCTGTTTAAAAATTCAAGAAGAATTTTCAAAACTAATATATAATAAAAATAGTGTTAGTGTCCTCTTCACTTAATTATATCTGCCAATGTATAGAAGACTACAGGTTTCTGACGTCAACAGAGCCACTGCAATTTAAGACACACTATACTAATCCATATCAAAAACTACAATCAGCTGCAACAGCAACAGGACTTCCACTAATAACTAAATTGAAAGAAATTGCTTTTAAGGTTAAAAAACCAAAAATGTCTGCAGGTATTTACTGTGATGGCAGATTAATCAAGATTAAACAACTTACCAAGTATGTGAAAGGTATAGTTAAAAATAATAACTAGCCCTGAAGATGACTGCTACCTATGTATTTAAATATACTTCCTTTATTGCCTTCATCTGGTCTCAACATATTTGTTTTCACATAGTATCACAAAGAAAAAGAAACTTTGCATGCTGTCTCCTCTTGACTCAATTTAATTTGTTAACCAAAGTCACCACTAAAGCCAAGCTGTCTTCCCACATTCCACGATTACACTGTCCTCATCTGCTGTGAGGATGAAGTAAAGGAGCAAAGCTTGTCAAATGTCCTTGAGAAGCCGGGTGTGCCCAAGCCTTGGCTCCCTTCAAACAGACTATTCTTTGTGTACCAACATACCCACAGACAAAATAAGCCAGAGAGGTGTATACCCCTCCTAAATAGGAGTTTTTGTTTGCTTGGTTTTCAGTAAGTTCAGAATTTATACTACTGTTTTCCTTACTATTTGAAGCATGTGATGTTATTTCTTATTAGGGAACTTGAAATTCTACTCAAGATTTAAGACCTCTTTAAAACTCTGCAGACAAAAAAAAATCCCAGAACTCAACCATGTAAAGTTTTTTAGTTTTATAAATATAAATGCTATAAATATGCATAAAACTAAACATATAAAAATGGTAAATGAAGATGTTAACCACAGAACAGCACAAAACTATCAGTACAAAGCCAGAAAGTAACTACAGAAGGAAGAGCCACAAGGGATGCTCAAGTCAGTTATATACACAAGATAAGGGTAAACATGAAGGTGCAATTTAAAACTAAATTTACAGTAACTGAAACGATCAAGATACAAAGAACACAAGGCACAACACAGAGGAGTGCTGTGTTTGGCTGTGCCAGTGAGGAACTACAACTACAGCAGTGAAAGGGGGGGCACATGTTGGCAACACAGATCTAGTGCTCAAAACACAGGAATCTCTCATCCAAACAGGTATTATACACTCCTAAATGCTAGTAAAAAACAGTCATCAAATGAGTAGGAAGTCAAGGCTTAAATTAGAATTTAACTAAAATATATGTATTGCATTAAGAAACTCAAATACTGTGCCTCCTCCAAAGAATCATAAAGAAAAATCTCCTTCAAAAGAACATCAAAAAGACCGAAGATCTGTCCGCTCTTCAAGATAAGAACCAGAGTCCTGAACTCAAAGCTGGAAACCACAGCTGCAACTTTCAGCCCTAAGAGAATTTGAGCATTCAAAATAAAACCATGCATTGTCCCCCATCCCCCTTCTTTTTCCCATTTTTCTTTTTTAAAAACAACTGCAGGAGTTGTTAGCAAAATTAAACCAATTAAACTTGCACCAGTATTCCGTGTCTCCAGAAAAAGGAAATTAAGTCCAGGCTATCTTTAATACTGGAGGAAGCGAGGAATCCCTTGAAGCTACAATTATACTCAGAATGAAAAAAAAAAAAAAAAAACACCACTAAATCAAATCTGCTATGACAGAATTTAAGGGGAAACATCTGTAGCAAGCTCACCTACATCACCTTCAGGGCACTCAGATTCCCACAAAACAAAGAAAGCTTGAAAGCAGGCTGAGGTCTTTCCCAGTTACCCAATGAAAAGAGGCACAGTCTATCTCAAATGCTTCTCCAAGAGAAGCATTTTTGCATTCAGTAGTTGAACAACAGCACACCACACACTTTCAAGCTTTACTGGTCAATGCTTGTTTAGGAAATATGGCTGCAACCGAGTTAATTTCTTCCATAAAAGAAAAGTAGTCTGTAGTGACTACTCAGAAAAACAAGGCTTCTAGAAATTACAGAACCATGGGCAAATCCTAGATTAGTTAGCAGAAGACTAAGCCCTCATTTCTTAACAGTTAAATGTTCTACAATGCTCTACTAGGTATTATGGTCTATAAAAAGGCACAAGGAAGTAGAAGTATGCAAAGGGTAGCCATGTTCTAATTAGTTCTTCTAATCTTACTTTACCAACAAACCAGTTTTAAACTCCAACTTCAATGAAATTACATGTTAAGACTGAGTACTGCTCTTAAATACCAACAGGAAAACACTGCAAGATGGAGAAGCAAGGAAATTTTCAGAGGAAACACCAGGCATTTAGGCACTTATGCATCTCAGCTGGATACTTCAAACTTCTGGATGTGCAGACAGTTTCATTTTTTAAAATAACTGTGCCTTACAGAATAATTAAGAGAATATATGTCAGAATATTCTTACAGAGTAATTGCAAACTTACTTTGTAGCAACTGTAATAAATTTAAATGGTCAGACATGGACCAAACATTAATAACTTGTTAGAAATAAGGGAAAATATAGATCTGATTGTTTTATTTTCTCTAACTTACAGTTAATTCAGACATTCATCTCACCTCACTTCCACTATAAAAGAAAAAAATATTCTCAAGAAATACAATTAAAAATGCAGATGTTTTAAGAGAGGAACTTCTGCACGGGAGGGATATCACTTCATGTTTACATCAGTTCAGAGCCACATTCAACAGCTCCAGTCTACTGCAACAGCATCTGGGCCAGCTAAATTCATCTGCTGATCACCAATCACCAGCAGAGAGAACCGATCACTGCATACGGAATTGACTCAAAGCTGGTAATCATGCAATTACAAGTGGTTTCCCTTGATTATTCAGAGGGAAAACCCAAGGTAAAGTTGCATACTATGGATAAATTCATTTATTAGCTGGCACTGAAACAGGGAGGTCCTCCTCAGCCTCTTGGCTTTCCACAACACTACTTTTATTTATTTTGCACCAGCTCTGATGTTCATCTGACCCTCCACCGAATTCAAGTTGCTCAGAATGCCATGCATACACTCTGCCTTCCAGGAAGGGTGTAAGGATCAGAACTGAAAAGTGGGCTGCCTTCTTTTGGTGCTGGAGAGCAACTGTTAGGGTGAAGTCACACAACGTGGCTGGGCCAAACAGGGATTTCAGACAGAAACTAACTACAAACCTGACTGGCACCTTCAGAAAAGGAAACTCAATTCCAGCATGCAAGGGCACATAATGTATGCTTTTCAATTTGGCTAGCAAAGTCCCTCTTTCAGTTCATAGCTCACAATTTCCCTGACCTTCAAAGGCATAAACACGAGTACCTTCAAAAGCATACACAGTCATAGACAGAAATAGAACTGGGAACTATAAAGCCACTGTAAAACACAATCAGTAGAGTAAGAGCTTTTACAGCCCAAATACCCAGTGAAGGTTGATAAGCTCAAAAATCATCAGTAACTTATTTCACAAAACTTGTCCTCTTTTAAACAAGGCATTTGTTAGGTGGGTTTTGAACACCTCCAGAGACAGAAACTCCACATCCTCCCTGGACAACTTGTTCCCATGCTCTGTCACCTTTAACATAAACAACTTCTTCCTCATGTTGAGGTACAACTTCTTGTGTTTTAACTTATGGCCATTGCTCCTCATTCTGTCCCTGGGCACCACAGAGAAGGGATCAGCACCCTCCTCTTAAAACTCGCCTTTGAGATATTTATATATGCGCTAATACGATCCTTTCCAGTCTTCTCCAGATTAAACAGGCCCAGGTCCTCATAAGAGAGATACTCCAGAGCCCTAATCATCTTTGTGGCCCTCCTCTGGACCCTCTCTAGTAGCACCTTCTCTTTCTTCTCAATACTGCAATCCATAAGTGTTTTAAAGAGATAAGATGATGGAGCTGTTAGTCCTAATGCAGGCTTTATGCACTTTACCAGGCAGAAGGCACAAATGAATCTTTTGCTCATCTAACCTACGATAACTCCAGCACCATAGAGGCTCCACTAAACTTTCTGAGAGCAAACTAACTGTGTTAAGTAGAAAAAAAGAAAGAATGTAACCTTGCAAACACATTAAAAAGCTGCTAAACATAGAAAACAAAAGGAAGTCATGCCGGTGACAAAACACAAAAACAAACCCACATACAAAACTGAAAAGGAAGTGAAAAGAAAGCTGTAATAGCAAAAGGTGACACTGAAAAGAAAGAAACGCCAGCTCTCTACGGAAAGCAAAATGATCTGTCATAGGTACAAACTGGAAAAGGGGAAATTTGCATTAGAAGAAACTTCTTACTGTGAAGGAGGGAAGGCACTGGAAAAGGGACTTGCTCAGGGAGGCTGTGGATGCCTCAACCCTGACACTGTTCAAGGCCAGGCTGGATAAGGCCTTAAGCAACCTGGTCTAGTGGGAGGTGTCCCTGCCCATGGCGGGGCCGGGGCGGGGAGGGGGAAAGGAAGAGGGGTTGGGACTAGATGATCTTTGAGCTCTCTTCCAACTCCTAATGTTCTGTGGTTTTACAATTTCTACTTACATCGAAGAGCTACTAGAACGACACAAGCACTGGGAAGGGGATGTTGATGGGGACAAGGCCTCCCCCTCCCTGCGCTGCCATCATGTGACACCCCACGACACCCGAGCGGTGCAGCGAGGGCGGAGGACTCCGGGATGCAGCAGGACACCCGAGNTGAAGTTCGTCATGGCCGACGCCGCCACCGGGCGGGCAGAGCCGCCGCCCCCCCTCGCCGCAGTCTCGGGCTCCCCTTCCCGGTCCGCCGCCGCCGCCGCGCTTCCGGGAGCGCCGCGCACGCGCGCGCCCTGCCCCGCCTCCCGCGCGGCGGTCCCGGCACCGCCCCCGGGCGCGAGGGGCTGTGGGAGAGGCTCCTGAGGGGAGCGGGCAGCGACCGTGCCAGGGAAGCGTGGGGACGGGTGGTGCCCCTCGAAAGGCGGGCTCATCCGTCATCAAAACTTTACACTATTTACACATACTAATAAACAAAGGCATCAGCGTTTGCTGGTTGCCAATTGAATAACTTTCTTATTAATTAGTACTCCAATTCCTATTTGCTAGTTGTATCTGTCGCTTCTAGTGCTAATTAATCCGCAGGCGCAGTTCTTCCCTCCGTTTGAGTCTGGGGGCTGCCGAGTTCTGCCAGCTTCACTCGTGGTGGCTCTTGTCCGGACAGACCGTCTTGGGTTTATCTTCTTTTATCCTCAAAACAAAAGATTAGCCAAGGGTGCACAAACAGAATGACAGGGTCGTTAGGGTCGGAACGGAGACCATCTAGTTCAACCCTCCTGCCAAGGCAGGGTCACTTAAGAGTAGGTGGCGTACGAGTATGTCCAAGTGGATTTGGAATGACTCCATGACTTCCCTGGGCAGCCTGTTCAGTGCTCTGCAACCCTTAATGTGAAGAAGTTCTTCCTCCTGTTGATGTGAAACGTCTTGTTTTAGTTTATGGCAATNGACAGGACAAGAGTAATGGGCTCAAATTCAAAGAGGGGAAATTTAGGTTAGGTATGAGGATGAAATTCTTTACTATGAGGGTGGTGAGACACTGGAACAGGTTGCCCAGGGAGGCTGTGGATGTCCCAACCCTGACACTGTTCAAGGCCAGGCTGGATAAGGCCTTAAGCAACCTGGTCTAGTGGGAGGTGTCCCTGCCCATGGCGGGGCCGGGGCGGGGAGGGGGAAAGGAAGAGGGGTTGGGACTAGATGATCTTTGAGCTCTCTTCCAACTCCTAATGTTCTGTGGTTTTACAATTTCTACTTACATCTAAGAGCTACTAGCACGACACAAACACTGGGAAGGGGATGTTGATGGGGACAAGGCCTCCCCCTCCCTGCGCTGCCATCATGTGACACCCCACGACACCCGAGCGGTGCAGCGAGGGCGGAGGACTCCGGGATGCAGCAGGACACCCGAGAGCCGGGGCGCCTGCATCCCACAGGCCGCCGGAGCCGGCCCGGCAGCCTCGGCCGCTTTCTCCCGGCAGGAGAGGCCGCCCACACCTGGGCCCGCCCGCACCTGGCTCCGGCTCCGCCACGCCCAGGGCCCGGAGCTGCCGCCGGGGCCCCGCGGGGAATCAGGGTTGTGGGGGATGGAGGAAAGGGGAGATGGCGGGGGTGGGGGACCCCTACCTGAGGAGGGTCTCCAGCGCGCTCTCATGCTTGTCGAGCGGGCGGCCGAGCGCGCTCTTGCGGAGCCTGCTGAGCTCCTCGGCGGCGCGGCAGTGCTCGGCCTGCGCCTCGGCGCCCGGGTAGCTCTGCTGAATGAACTTGCACAGCGGCTTGGCCAAGTCCACCTCCGAGGCCTTCTTCAGCTGCACCGAGATGAAGTTCGTCATGGCCGACGCCGCCACCGGGCGGGCAGAGCCGCCGCCCCCCCTCGCCGCAGTCTCGGGCTCCCCTTCCCGGTCCGCCGCCGCCGCCGCGCTTCCGGGAGCGCCGCGCACGCGCGCGCCCTGCCCCGCCTCCCGCGCGGCGGTCCCGGCACCGCCCCCGGGCGCGAGGGGCTGTGGGAGAGGCTCCTGAGGGGAGCGGGCAGCGACCGTGCCAGGGAAGCGTGGGGACGGGTGGTGCCCCTCGCAAGGCGGGCTCATCCGTCATCAAAACTTTACACTATTTACACATACTAATAAACAAAGGCATCAGCGTTTGCTGGTTGCCAATTGAATAACTTTCTTATTAATTAGTACTCCAATTCCTATTTGCTAGTTGTATCTGTCGCTTCTAGTGCTAATTAATCCGCAGGCGCAGTTCTTCCCTCCGTTTGAGTCTGGGGGCTGCCGAGTTCTGCCAGCTTCACTCGTGGTGGCTCTTGTCCGGACAGACCGTCTTGGGTTTATCTTCTTTTATCCTCAAAACAAAAGATTAGCCAAGGGTGCACAAACAGAATGACAGGGTCGTTAGGGTCGGAACGGAGACCATCTAGTTCAACCCTCCTGCCAAGGCAGGGTCACTTAAGAGTAGGTGGCGTACGAGTATGTCCAAGTGGATTTGGAATGACTCCATGACTTCCCTGGGCAGCCTGTTCAGTGCTCTGCAANACTAATAAACAAAGGCATCAGCGTTTGCTGGTTGCCAATTGAATAACTTTCTTATTAATTAGTACTCCAATTCCTATTTGCTAGTTGTATCTGTCGCTTCTAGTGCTAATTAATCCGCAGGCGCAGTTCTTCCCTCCGTTTGAGTCTGGGGGCTGCCGAGTTCTGCCAGCTTCACTCGTGGTGGCTCTTGTCCGGACAGACCGTCTTGGGTTTATCTTCTTTTATCCTCAAAACAAAAGATTAGCCAAGGGTGCACAAACAGAATGACAGGGTCGTTAGGGTCGGAACGGAGACCATCTAGTTCAACCCTCCTGCCAAGGCAGGGTCACTTAAGAGTAGGTGGCGTACGAGTATGTCCAAGTGGATTTGGAATGACTCCATGACTTCCCTGGGCAGCCTGTTCAGTGCTCTGCAACCCTTAATGTGAAGAAGTTCTTCCTCCTGTTGATGTGAAACTTCTTGTTTTAGTTTATGGCAATTGCTCCTCACCCTGTGGCTGGGCACCACTGAAAAGAGTTTGGCACTATATGATGCTCACAATGCAGTCACTTAATCATACTTGTCCAGCTACAGCTACTGATTAACAACTTCAAAAAGGTACAAAATTTAATTCAATCCCCTATTCAAACCTTGGGGGACTCAAATCTTGAGGGGCTCAGTATCATTCCACCCTGTAAGGCTATGAGACATTGGGTTCAGTATCCCTGGGCTCAGTATCATTCCACCCTGTAAGGCTATGAGACATTGGGTTCAGTATCCCTGGGACAGCTGCCTGAGGGGAAAAGGACATAGTGCTCCCCAGGTAAACCCCCGGGTGGTGGGACCCCAGGAAGGCAGCAACCTCGAGCACTCTAGATGTGACCGTGAAATGCAGCTGTGGCAGGAGAAAACCTCACCAGCTGGGAACACAAGCTGTGACACAGCGGTGAAAGCGGTGGCCGTGAGAAAGGTGTGTGGCAGTCAGGCATGTAATGCCTTACAGGGTCCTGTTCTCAACCCACCCCAAGGGTTGCTGCCTTAAATGAAGTGAAACATGCCTTGTCTGTAGCAGAAGTTGAAATGTCTCTATTGGCAGTAAAAGCAACAGATTCATGTGTTGTGTCATCATGGATCAGCTGTTCACATCGCACCTGCTTTCTGCTGACTAAGCCCAGCATGGCTCAGACAAGTGAAACAGGCACTCAGCCTGCTAGGCTGGTGGGTCTGGGGACCAAAAAGGAATATTCAGCCCCATGTGCTCATCTCCCCCTTTCTTCTGCCCCTTGTCCCAGACAGCTAAGGCTCCAAGCCTGGTATTTTCATATTACATAAGCCACCAGGTGATGACACCATAAAAAGGAACGGTAAAAGTGCTTTTAAAATTACATATTTGTACTCATGTTGTAGCAGACTGTGAGTTTTACTGTAAAGCAAGTGATCCCTCCATACTGAAAGTGTTCTGTACTAAGTAGAGCTGTCTTTGTCAACTTGTGAACAACTAAAGTGCTGTGGCACAAGAGGAAAAGGGTAGAGCCTGGGTAAATCGGTCTTAATCACTCCTGTCACCACTGGGAGGGGCAGCTTGTCCAGTATTAAACGTTCCTGTATGCAATCCAAAGATGCTTTGGCAACTGTAGCCAGGCTTTCCCGGGCACAGGCATAGGGAAGGAGGTGGTGGAGTTGTCCTCATTCTGCTGCATCGTCACCTTTAGTGGGGCCCAAGTGGGTACCCTTTGGAGCTCTGCCAGATTGCTTCTGTTACAAACCTTTGCTGTAGTCACAAGAAGTGACTATATTATACAGTCTATAGTTATACAGTGATATAGCTATATGTTAACAGCTCCTGGCATGCACTCCTGCACTCCTGTGCCCCTGCACTGAGTAAACCCTCAGCTCAATCAAAACCAAGCTGTAGTTGACTTAATTTTACATTTAAAAAAAGTATTCTTATCCTACAGTGAATACAAAAAGTAGGCAGTCGTGTCATACTCATATCTGGGTGCATGAGTTCCTCAGTTCTTGTTTTCCCCCGAGGTTTTATTGCCCACATACACTTGCACTTTAGCTTGAGTTTGCCTTGGTTTGGTCTCTTAGCTTGAGTTAGCCTTGCACTTTCCTGTTTGGGGGAAACCAACTCCCTTGTAAGCTTGCATTCTGATCAATCTTAAGATATACCCTTAAGTCTGGGCAGTTTCCAATATCAAGACCTTCTGGAGTATCATTAGCCTACACATCATTACAAGATACGTGGCTGCCTATATATATAAGATGGAAGCCATCAATACCTTCCAGCGTAACAGTCATAAACACGGAAAGGGTGTGAACAGGGAAGGGCAAAAACTGCAGCTATGAGATCATAGTTCTACTTTAGAGCCACAGTGACCTTTAGATGGCTGTTGCTTAATGAAGGTAATGACTGATAGTTTGCATTCCTGAACATCCACCAACACAGCACAGAAAATTTTCACTTTGTCTTAGAACAAGTGACCAGAACTTCAAACAAGGGGTTTGCTTCTTTTCCAGAGATCTCTTAATAAATCAGTGCTTCTCTGAAGGCTTTATTCTGATTATTACAATTACAGTGTTGTAAACAGTAATGACTTGTTTCCTTGTTGCCTCTGACAAGTTAAGTACTCTTTCCCAATTTAGAGATGAGGAAGCCACAGTCAGTAGTTATCAGTACAGGGGGCATAATCTACATCTTCTGACTCAGAGTCCTGTGCTTTAACCAACAGACCAAACTTCCTTCTTCAACAGATTTATGATAGTATCTAAGGGAACCACTTTAAGACAGGTTTCCCTAAAATGTTTAACATTTTAAGGGATGCAGCATAAACATATTACAGCCGTATTTAAGCCTTATCATGGTCATTGATGCATTTAATTTTAGTGTAGACCATTAGATGTCTCCAGCTTTCCTCTTTTTCCTAGATAACCATTTTTATTCTGTAGTTCGATCATGCTGCTTTATCCATAGCATAAGAATTGCCCTGTAGCAATTGCACTAATTGGCAAAGAGATGCTATACTAAACAAATCAAAAATCAGCAAAGGAAGTGATACGGCAGCTAGCTGTTCATTTCATTAAATCTGATGGTCCTTTTGCCTAAAGTTTCATTTTATCACTCAGATCCAATCCCATTTTGATACTCCTAACATAATTTTTTGTGACACAGAGTAAGGACTACATATTTTATCACCATTATCTTTTGACCATGAGTTTCAGGAGGGATTATCATCGGTTACCAAAATGTGGGAATGCAGAAAAAAAGGTATGTGTCTGATTTGATCTAAATAACCCATACAGTTCTACTATCCATTTAGAAGAAAATGTAAAATTCTTAGGACCTATGAATAAAATTTTTCCTTAGCATCCCATAATCAAAAACATGAGGAAGAATTCCTACCATTTCCTTCAAATTCAGCGCTCCTTTACTTTTTGTTTCAAAATTTAGAGTCATTATTAATCCTAATTTCCTCAATTCTAATTTGTATTTAGGAGAGTTTTATATTTCTGATATGTGAGGAAGGGCCTGAACCAGAAACTACATTAATAGCAAGCTCAGCTGGGTGGGGACCATGCTTATCTTTGTGCTAGTAGAGCTGCAATTACAGGAATGCTCAATATTTCATCCCACCCCTGTTCCCATGCTAAATAAGAAAAACACATCTTCAGTCTACATTCCAGATATGACAACAGGTCAGGATGAAGAAGTGAGAGGCTGGAGAAGTGGGGAAACAGGTCTAAATCAATACTGTTGGTACACCTGCTTAGAGTAGACAAACTTGTGTATAGTGGCAATTACAACCAAGTTGCCTTTTGGCCACAAGCTAAAGGTAGTGACTATGTCTGATTTTTGCTTGAGGAGAGGGTGCTGGCAGAATGGGGTAGTGAGAATAGCATCACATGCTTAGTGCCACAGGAGAAAGCATTGTAGATGTTTATGGAAAGGTATTATGCCAGACCTGGGAATTGTTGACCTAGGTAAATAATTTTACCTGCTGCATTGCTCAGCATGAGCTGGTGATGTGCACTTGCAGCACAGAAATCCAACCTCATCTTGGGCTGCACCAAAACCAGCCTCAAGGCCAGCAGGGTGAGAGAGGAGATTCTGCCCCTCTACTCCTCTCTGGTGAGACCCCAGTGCTGCACCCAGCTCTGGGACCCCCAACATAAGAAGGTCATGGACCTGTTGGAGCAAATCCAGAGGAGGCCACAAAGATGATGAGACTGCAGCACCTCTCCTATGAAGACAGGCTGAGAAGTTGGTTTATTCATCCTGGAGAAGAAAAGGCTCCAAGGAGACCTTAGAGCACTTTCAGTACCTAAAGGGTACAAGAGAGATCAAGAAGGGCATTCGACAAGGGCATACCATGATAGTACAAGGGGTAATGGCTTTAAACTGACAAAGGTTTAGATTAGATATTAGGAAGAAATTCTTTCTAATGTGGGTGGTGAGGCATTAGAACAGGTTGCCCAGAGAAGCTGTGGGTGCCCCATCCCCAGCAGTGTTCAAGGTCAGGTTGAACGGGGCTTGGAGTTACCTGGTCTTGTGGAAGGTGTCCCAGCCCATGACAGGGGTCTAGAACTAGATCACTTTTAAGGTCCTGTCCAACCCAAAACATTCTACGATCCCATGATGATTGTAGATGAACTAGAGCCAGGCAAACAGAGACTCCAACCAGCATTAGTGCAATATTTTCCATAAATGCTTTCAAGTATATTAGCTATTAGCTCGATTACAGCACAGCCTAGAATTTTCCTCAAGTCTCAGCAGGCTTCAGAAATATGCCGTATTACTGATCACATAATGATAGAGCCTGTGCTTGTTAATCATATACCACAGAAACAAGAACAAACAGCTCTTCACTGTCTCACATCATGGTTTGTAGTAGTGGGTCTTCATATTAATCACCAAGGCATTGCTAGAGTGTTTCCATATATCCTATTAAAAATGTTATTATTTTTACTGCTTAGACTATTCATATCACTGTGTTTCAAGAAGATTTACAAAGCAGAAGAGCTTGTGGAAGACAACAGCATCTTCTAGTTCACTAGGAAATAGCTGAGACGCTATTAAAACTTGTTTCCCAAAAGCTGAAAATCAGAATTAGTTCAAGATCTGTGAATACAAACATATGAAATGCTTTTTCACAATGTCTTAGATAAAAGTGCTTGCTAATTAGTTATATTACCACAGTACTGTATATTGTATACTAGGGTGCAGTCATGCTCCACCTCCAGATACACACGAGACAATGATTACAGAGGTAATTGTCCTCAAAGAGAGCAAACCATAAATGTGCAGTGTTATGGATTTACTGAAACGAGTCAGGTGAGTAGTAGGCCCCAAAAGAACCACTTCTACTCTGAATGAGAGCATTTGTGAGGATATAAATTTATACCCTGTTTCCCATCTTTTGGTAGTGGGGCAACTATGCATAAGAAGAAGTGAATGTACAGAATATCACTGTAATTTAATCCTGGGCAGATTACACTGATTACAGCTATTTACTGAATCCAACATTGCATATAAGTTTCCGAAAAATCCAAAGTCATGCATGAGTGTTTTACTTAGATCTCGGCATGAAAAATCTCTAACCAGTGGATTTAATTACAATGTTTATGGTGGACTGTTGGGAAGAAGTTCAGAGCCTTCCAAGCTGGATGGGGCTTTGAGCAACCAGTTCTAGTGGAAGGTGTCCCTGCCCATGGCAGAAGGGTTGGAACAAGATGATCCTTAAGGTCCCTTCCGACCCAAACCATTCTAGGATTCTGTAATTCTGAGTTTGTTGAAACAAAGAAAAGGTTTGCTCTACTTTTGTTCAGTGATGAACCATTGATGTTACTTACTAAATCATTAATTCTACTTTACATATATAAATTATGGAATTTTCAATAATTTTTACCCTTAGGAATGGAAAACAAAGTACCTGCCATATTGCACTAAAAGCAGATGAAAAATCAAACGTATGCTTTTTGTGATAATGGACTAAATTTTGCCTTACTCTGCACTTATCCTTGCTATGAACATTTCCTTGAAGTGTCATAGGATTTCAGAAGCCCCAACAGGAGATGAGTAGGGTTCTAATGTTATCACATTTTCAATTAAATGTTTAAAGAAGAAAGGATTAATGACCTTGAAACAGAAGAGTTTTGCAATATAGCCTTCCCCTAACTATTCTGTGTTTTTATTTCTTCTAATTTTAAAGTAATAAACAACTGAATTTGAATATGTGATTCTTTGTTCATTCTAGAAGAGGGAAGAATTTTTTATTTTACAAATTGCTCTTAGAAGCTTTGATTAATCTAGCCCTTAAAATCTGAAAGTCAGAAAGTTTTCACTTAAATTCTGTATTACTAAATAATGCAAACATCAATAATGGAAAGTAGTAAAATAGATGAAAGATACTTGGGTGACTTTAAATCGTTTAATTATTGCATATTAGGGTATACCTAAAGCAACAGCATCATTTTATTCCCTCTAAAACATTGCTTGCCTTATTTAAAGCATTGTATTTCATATTTTATAAAGAATTTTGTTCAACTATGTCATCAATTCAATCCAAATACATTTTGAAACAAGGGACAGAGTAGCCTTCAAAGAGGCAGAAATTAATATTTGTCCTTTGCTGGTATTTTACGATATATAGTTAAATTTTATTGGTTTTGCCTGTATATTCAATGCAAGAAAAATACCTTTTCCTGTTTATTACCCTACAATTACAAGACTTGGCTTGAAAATTGCTTGTATAAATTGAAGACTGCTAGGTATATTACATTGAAGATATGGAAGAAATTAAATAGTGTTTAATTTTGGAAGATCCTTTCTAAGTCACCATTGATGTAGTAGATACTCCAACCGTATTTTCTATTCTGAAATAGCTTATAAAATATTCAAATAGAAATAATTTCACATAGTTTGCAATATGTCTGGATGGAGGTAGGGAATTAGGTCGTCAGTCATTATGCAGCATAATGCTTGCTAGTACGGACACATCACTTCTTGCTACATGAAACAGGCAGGACAGTAAAAAAGATCCCAACAGAAAGATCTCCACTTGGTAAATTTCCCTAAAATAGACAGCTGAAATTCAGTTCTGTCACTTAACTGATGCTTTATATAGCAAGTGAGAGGTTCACACCACTAAGCAATCCTCTCTACTGGCAGTGAAGGTTTTATTTTCAGCATTTCAGATGGGGAAGAGCCTACAAGTTTCTGTTCAATTATCTAGAACTCCTTTACTGCACAAAGCAGCATTTTTTTGAGAAGACATCAAAAAAGACTTTGTCCCTCTTATGGGCTGTGTACTTGTGCCCCAAAAGAGACAAGCACATTGCTCGCGTGTGGAGTGGGAAGCATCTGTCCTTTGGCTGCGAGGATGTGCCTCTACTCCTGTGCCTGTGAGCAGTGGCTGCCCAAACAGGCAGCTCAGCTCTCCACTCACTGCCAGGTTATTTGTCACCTACTGACTAACTCAGATACAGAATGTGCTCTTCCCACTCAGTAAAGTGGTGTTCAGGGGTTTTGAACCAAGGTGAACCGAAAGCCAGACATACTTTTGAGCGTGCTCACATGGGCCGATTTTACATATGTCAGCATCTGTGCACATTGTCACTGTGTACATGGAGTCTTCGGTGTAGATTGGAATCTATTATGTGAAAGCACCTTGCAGTCAGGAGAAAGAACTTGCCATTCTGCTCTGGACAGAGCAGAATCGCACTGCTGGAAGGTACTAGGAGATGACAAAAGGGGCCAAGGCCTAATTTTAGGTTCAAGGAGGATGACAAGCATGCAAAGAGGAAAGCAAGGACCTGATTTAAAAGCTGTTAATTCAAAGTTCCTCCTTCTAATATGAGAATTGAATGAATCATTCCTCAGGAGCATGGTTCAGGAAGCACAGCTGTGGTCTTTATTCTCTGGAAACAGCACACTGTGGTGCACAACTGTCTGAGACCTTACAAAAATGGGAAGATCAAACAAAAGGTGGAAGACCCTGAGCTCAGTGTTGTTCCATGGTCCATACAGGGAGGAGTTTACGACATTTCCTGGTTTAAAACATCTCCTTAACACACGTACTGATGGGTTTACAAAGAGCCACCTCTAATAACTTCTGAAAGCTGTGAAGATCCTCATGTCCTGCTGTTAAACCTGTCCATAATATGAGGTTTTTATCATACACATTCCAAACATAATGAATGGAACAAAGTTTCTCTGTTACGTAATGTAACAAATCCAGTACAGGCAGCTCTTTTGAAAAGTTTGGTTTGACCACAAAAATCTGGGGATAAAGAAATGGCAACAGGATTTGCTGACCACACTGCCAGAGGATTCCTCTTAAAAATGCTTGCTTGGCAATGTTCAAAGGAGAAATTATAGACAAACTTCTGCTAATGCAATCTGCAAAAAAATAAGATGCAAAAAATGTTGTTTAGTCTTCTATTTCATCATTCTCCTGGCTGTATAAAAATTTATGAGGTGCAAGCAGGCAACAAAATGCAGCATTAGTAGTGTGCTTTTGAACAAAAAATGGTTCTTTTGAACAAAGAATGATTTGATGAAAGGAATTTTTACAATACATGCCTTTTTCTAAATTTTTTTCCATCAAGGGAGATAACTGTGGCTCACATTGTTTCTAATTGCTGTAGGACGTCCACAGGACCTCCCATAGTGTGACTCAGACATTAAAGAGGAGAGTTTGAGAGACACTGGCTTAGCCAGTTTGTGGTATGACACTGCACTTCAGTCAACACCTTTGCAAAAGTTACATAAATTAGGGCAGATTTCAGTGCACCATTTGTCATATATGATTCATACTGGCATAAAGTAGCTGGACAGGGCTTGACTAATGCCAGTATGTAAACGTTACAGTAAGGAATTTATCATGCAAATTATATTTTACAAGCCCATGAGTTTATCCCTAATGCTTACTTCATGGATTCCCTCTGCAGGTCCAGAAAGTTCTTGGTGTCATGTATATAGACTGAAATTTTTGTAATGAGTTTCTTAAGTGGTATTTTCCTCTGTGGAATCTGCTATTCAGCTGATTTGTACATACAATTTCCATTCAGGCTGATATGTAAACTACAGTGTTGCATTCCTTTCAAACTAGTATGTTGGTAGGCCTGGGTACTTAGCACTGTTTCCTCTCCTTTGAGATACAGACATGGTGACATACACAAATAAGATAATTCAAGGAACATGAGACAGGTTACTCCTACTTCCAATATTATGTTTAAATGAATGCTTAATTCACTTATCCACTCTCTTGCAAGCATTGACAGGCTTATCAGCAGTTACTTTCACAATCAGCTGGCATTACCGCCGACCTACTTAGCTAGGAATTTGACTGTGACTAGGCAGAACTGACATTCAGTTGCCCTTGTAATCATTCTAGGATAGCAAGTGAATTTCATGAAGTTAAAATCAAGGGCTAACCACTTCTCTGCTGCTACAATCCTTTGTGCTTCTCTAACTCTGATAACACCAGATGTGCATGTGTCAGTCTATTTTCAGGCTTCTGGTCTTGAGTATCCTTTCTGTACCCCTATGTCTACGTGCACTTACAGCATCTGCTTCCTCCACTTTTCACATGCCTCAAAGAATGTACTTTGGATTGGTTAGCTGGGTGTGAGTCATCCTAGCAGGTCAATTCATTTTCCCATGGTGTGTTTTGTCCCACCTCATGCATGTCACTTTTTCCATTTTGATCTTACCAGTATTACCTGCTTGGCATGGTAATACTTTATTAGTAACTCTTTGCAGGGATGAAACAGCTAAAGAATTTTGTCTCTACTATGTAGATGACTCAGTATGACTTTTCATTCAATATACCTAGTTTATATGCTAATTCTTTAAATGTTATGTTTTATTGGCCAGAAATGTATGCAGTGATTCAATGGTAACCATCTCCTTCTGTATAAAACTCATATATAAGGTCTAAATACATGCATATCAAAAAAAAAAAAAGCCAAAAAATCACTCAGTAAGAGATGAGAGACTTTACTTGAAATGTATTATTTGCAAAGAGCAAAGGTAAAAATTAAAGATGAAAACTTAAGGCTGACCAGAATTTTTTTTCAGGTGTGCTATAATTGTGCCCAGTCATCACTCTTGGGCTGTGACAATTTGCCAACACCATATCTCATCACTGACAAACAAAATGTCATGCTTCAGCTCATTTCCTCGCCCTTGCTCGCATGGAATAATTAACCATATTTGAGAATGACATATTAACCAGATTATATGCAGGGAAATGGAGGAATTAAGAATGGTGAATCTTTAGGAAATGGAAAAGGGAATACTGTAAAGAATGGAAGACTGTAGGCAATTATTATTAGGAAGCTGAGGTGATGATACAATACTTGTGAAAATGCAGCAATCTTAGGGTATCCTGATTAAGGTAAGCATGAAAGTTTTAGGGCTTTTGCATGTTCAATGAGGGACATAAGGACAGGGTTTTACTTGCCATAATACCTAATAAATAACCATAGATGCATGCAAGGGTCTTTGCAAAGATTTAGGAATACTTTTTAAAGTTAGAAAATAATTGAAGCAAGTATATATTCATAGACTTATCATAAACATACCAGGGAAGTTATTTGCCAGAAGAACTCTCATGCTAGGCCCAGCAAGAGAACCAGGGACTTCTGTTGCAGTAGAATTTATTAACATATTCATTAGCTGTCATTAACATACTCATTAGTGGTCATTAGCTGTCCCTGACTTTCCTCTTCTACTTTTCTTCACATTCTACCTGCACCAGAAGAAGTCTTCCCCCGCAAAAAATGAAGAAATTGCCAGACTGGTAGTATTTGCTGAAGATCATTCTGTGTGTGAGCCAGCATGAGAGCAGTCTGAGGTGTGGCCAGGATGTTCTCCAGTACCTGTCATGCAGAGTGCTGAATAGTCCTATGGGAAACACAGCAATTATGGTACAAGTTAGGGCAACTCTTAGGGTAGCTGGAATTTTTCCAGAAACCAAACTGGCCTGTGGCAACTTTGGAATGGAGATAAATACCTATTCCTTCCATTTGCTTTCTGCTCTGTACTGCACCTGAAAGGAACTAAGCTGTCTGACACTGCCTCTATTTTGTAGTGTTCTCAGTATGAATTCACTGCCTCAATTCTGTAGTGCTGCAGAGGAAGAACACAAATGCATGAAATAGTGCACTAGCAAAAAAAGAAATTCTGTCTGAAGCACCATATAACTGTAAAGAGCTAACAGATGAAAATAGATGGAAAAGTACAAGGTTACTTATTTAATGTGCATTTCGGAGATCCCTGAGGTAGCCTCAGCAGAAGTACTTTTCAAAGCCAAAGCCTCTAGAAGCACTGCTGCAAGCCAGCTAGCTCTGTGTTACAGCACAGAGGTAGCTGTCACACCATCGCCACTGTACAACACACAACATTGTCGCCATCAAGGCAAAGAATCCTCTTTTCCCCTTCTAACTTAAAAACTCACTTATAGAAAGGAATGAAGAAAGTTTTAAAACAATTACCATCTGATCACATTTCCACTATTACCCTCTGCTTTGCCTAAATAAATAGGGGATACTGATAAAAATGATAGGGAGCTCATTTTTTCGTAGCCACAAGATAAAGCTAAAAGTAATAATATTCGTGCCGTGGTTTTGACTTATTTCCCGGGAGGAGTAGTTTATCTCTTGGATCTACTACCAGCTGCAAATGCCATGCTGATAATATTCCTCTCAGAGTGGAAAGATTACACTGTGCAAAGCTACTGTGTAATTTAATATTGGATTTTCTCCTTGTTGCAGGATTAGCTCTCTTTTTATGATTACTGACACATGAAATAAAGAACAGTGACCAGAACACTTTTAACATTTAACCAGATTTTATCATATAATGGACTTTTATCAAAGTGGGAGAAAAACAGAGTTCATAAAAGCAACAGCTAGTTAGTGGTTATGGAAGAAAGTAAATCTACAATTAAACGATAGAGGTGGTACATTAAATAAGAGTGAGTAATGGTAGCTGAACTTAGTTAATTACAGGTGGAAATATTTAAAATAGCAGGAACAGTTCCATACTAAAACCATATGATGTTTTGGCTTGATTACTCTCAGAAGGCCCGCTGCTGTACAACCCTTCAGGCAAAACACCTGCTGGGATCTATATGCTTGTAAAGAGAGATTACTAACACATTTTAAAGCTGATAAAGATTGGATTGAAGCAACAATTACATAGCTATTGCCCAGTTCTGTGAAATATAATTTGCATTATCTTTCCTCTCTGTGAAAAAATATTGTTTGGATGAAATAGTCATTCACATGGACTACTGGACACAGTTATGGCTCAGGAAACCTTTTTGTGATAGTTGTGTTCTTGGATTTTCATGTAATGGCCACATCTCGGCATGGAAGGTAAAGTATATTTAAAACTATGGTTTCTGATAGAGGTTTTGTGATCTCAGCTGTATTTCCATACCAGACTGTACCCTGCCTGAGGCCAGAACCCCTGACTGTGCACCATCAATTATTTATGCACACCCCGAGGCAGAGAGGGCAACCTCGTTAAGGCAGCAGAAGATGCTCCTCACACATTCACCAGTGCATGCAATGGGGAGGTCTGGGCCCTGCCGCAAGGACAGCTACACAGCCACACCACAGCCTGCACCACCAGTGCCCGCCTTCCCCTGCCGTGTGCTTCTTCAGGTATTCTTGCAGCACAGCTGGGATATTCAGCTGTCCTGTTTGCTAGGCTGACTACACACTGAGAAGGCACAGGAGAGGAGGTCATGCCACACTCCAGTTCCAGGAGGGCCAAGTGCTTGGTGACTGCTGGGGCCAGAGTCTGCCCTGCACGTACAACGACAAGCACAAAGCAGTGTTGGTAGTAGACAAACACAGCCACAGCAGCTATACCTGTTTTCGCTTTGGCTTTCACCTGCAGCTGCAGACCTTCCTCCAGCGATGCCAGCTGAACAGCAGACCCCGGGATGCCGAGCACTGCCTAGCAAGATTCTCTGGAGCTGACTGTGGCAGGCTCTGGCTACAACTTAAGCTAATGAGAACAGGAAAAGTATTCTGTATTGAATAACACTCCTTGAATAAAGCTCCCGGCCTGGCCAGGAATATGGTCACACAACCACATAAACACTGTGCTTGCTGCAACGCTGCCTTGAAGGCAGCTTTTGGTCTGCACAAACACGCATCTTGAAACACTTCAGGTTGCACAAATATGCACTCAAAAATGCTTTCAAAGCCAAGAGGTCTGATTTCCTTTTCTGATATAACTATATCATACCCCTATGTATGGGCATCCCTGGAAGCACACTGCAGTCAGCAGTGTGAACACGGATAGAGTAACCTCAAATGCAGTATAGACATAGCCAGCGTATCTGCTTCATTCTCTAGGCTCAAGTTAGCATTTCTTGAAGCAGCATCAAGATATCAATTACATTGCATCAAAGAAGGAGAATGTTGCTGGTCTAATCTGTCTCTGTGAAACCCAGAGAGCACAGTCCTTGTGGAACTTCCAGGATCCCAGGGAAAAGAAAGTAGTGCTACAAAATGTGAGAAATGTTGCAACTTTTCTAAAACTCTTCTCAGTTAGCAAAATCTGATTGTTTTAAGTGCTTGATTGAAGAAATAAAGTGGATTATTAGAAACCACTTTCCTTCCACCATACATGCTTCAGAAAAATTAGGCTGGGAGAATAAAACATTTTCTTTTGAAGTATGTCTCTTTTTTTTTTCCCAAAAATACGTATAACTGGATGCTAGTTTTGAAAATGTCAACATTTCCCAGGACTGCTTTCATAAATATGAGGAACTGTAGCCATTGCCAGGATGTGCTTCATTCCTATTTTTGGGCATACTTCAGAAGTTCATACTCGAGCAACTCACTGCACTCAAGGGAAGTTGTGCTTAGGTAAGAACTGACACTTAGTCTCATCATAACAGGATTTTCTGGATTTCTGAATCTCAATGCAAGTCTGCAGCTAAAGTTTTGAAACTAGGCCTTAGACTTCCAATGGTTCTACAGGAAAGCCACAGACATGAATAAAAGTGAACTGTGGGTGGAAAATAAGATTCTGTGTTGAAATTTTAGATGTTGTCATTCAGGTCCATCTCAAATCTGTAGTTTGGATGGACTGGTTCTACTGCTCTTACTCCTCCTTTGCCATGTAACTTTGTGACAGAAGTGGGATAGAAGTTCTACATTCAGATGTTTAATGCATTTAAGACAAAAGAATACTGCCATTCTCATACACATAAAGAAACATGTATTTTTACACTTCAGAAAATAAGACAGTATATACAGAGGTAAGAAATTAGTTTATTTTAATTACAACCAAGAAATCAGAGACCACAAAAATACCATTAAATCCACAGTATGAGGATCCTTGAGTGCATTCCCCCAGCAGAGGCCTGAATGCCTGTGCTGGAAGCCAGCACTGATGTGGTATAGCTGTATAAGATTGGATCATTTGGCTGTGAAAAGCTTATGGGTGAGAAAGAGCTGTGAGAAGCCACTTTGGAGGCCTCCTTGCTTCACTTGGGAGCGGCATTTAAGCTCCAGCTGTTGCCCTCAGCAGAGCTACATGGTGTGCCCAAGTCAGACACCTGCCTTGACCTGGGACCTGCCTTGTGACCCGTGTGGCAGCCTCCCAGCTGCTGGCCAACACTGGCACTGCCAGGGGACTGCTCTGCTCACCTTGCTCCAGCACAGGGCTCAGTGGGACCCCTGCTCCAGCTTGCTCAGCTGGTGGCTTTCCTGCCCTTACAAAGCAGCCTGCTCTGGATGCAGTCCTTGCTGCACTGATGCCTGTGCAGTACACAGGATTCGACATGAATGTACTAGAACATCCATCTGCCTGATACCAAGATCCTTGAATAAAAGTTACATTGTCAAGACCTAAGAACAAAGAACATTGTTTCATTAAAAAAAACCAAGCTACTAAATTGGTCACTAAATTGATATTATTTTAGCTGAGGTTGCACAGTCTTTTTCTTCCAAAAGGATCAGGCTGTAGATTGGCATTTAAACTAGTTTAAAGTGAGCCAAAATGTTTAATGTAAGCAGGTATCTAAACTGAACAAACTAAAAGTCTGGTTATAGATTATTTTTTTTGGCCAGTCACCCTCACTTTTATACATTCTTGATTTGCTATGAGTGTCTGGCATGACAACTATTGGAGGAAACACAGGGGATGGTTCAGACATCCACTGCAAAGACAGGTGTGTACCACGCTGGGGGTGCTAGGGCTTTCCCTCTGCTGTCACTCGGAGCACTGACATGCTTGCCCATTTATGCACTGGGTGTATAAAATCCATAGCACGGGGTACGTTTGTGTGCAGAAACACTCGTATGCCACAATTTTGATTTCAATAGGAATTTACTTCTAAATAGGCTGGTTATTGTCTTTAAATGCTGGCAATGAACACAAGAATGAATCTGCTATGAGTCATGCAATATTGAAAAAAAAGGGAATTCATAATTGAGACATCACAGACATTATCGTTACTCAGTCAAAAGCAGATTAAAAAGAGTCTGCTGCTGCTGCCACGAATTTGCATGATGTTACTTGGGATTTTATATTAAAAAAAAAGTTATCATGTTTCCTCTACAGTGACATATTTTTCTTGACTTGTCTTTAGTGAAATAGTCCCCCAGACCTGCAGTGTGGATAACTCAGTTCTCTCAGTGGAAAAATCAAACCTCTAAAAGGGGAACAAAACCCCTATTCATAATCTGACTCTAAGAAATTTTGTCTCTTCAAAGTGCCTGTGTTTCCAATCTGTACATTCACTTTTCTAACCATTTCCCTTCTAGAATGCAGAAATGGTACCTAATTTTTCTTATAAAATACTGATAAATTGGCACCTGAGCATTGGCTTATGGAAGTTCTAACTGCAACTTTATGGATTAGGGAAAATGAATATCAAATTCCTTATATGGGTGTGTAGAAAGGTATCTGCTAGCAGCAAGTAAATTAGAATCATAGAATCATTTAGTTTGGGAAAGAACTTTAAGATCATCGAGTCCAACCATTAACCTTGCACTGTCAAGTTCACTACTAAAATTAGTGGCTATAGGATTTATTTGGAAGTAAACTGAAAATCTACATAGTTTCAATAAACACCAAAGAAAAGTTGGAGGTTGTTATGAATAATTATTTGAAACACATTGGGTTTTTAACTGAATTTGTGCATATATTTTTACATAACAATTTCTCTTTCAAGTTCTAACAATTATATTACATTTTAATCATTACATTACATTTTAATAATAAAATTTTCTATTACTGCAAGTAATTATTACTTATTTCCACATGCTTTCTTTAAGAGATCCTATCCATACACATCACATCAGTACTTCATCCTCTTTCTGCAAACAAACAAAAAAGCCCCAAAATAACAAGCCAAATCCCTGATACTGGCCAGAGTCATAGGATCTGAATCCAGTCTTGGTTTTCAAAAATTGTGTGATTTTGAGCTGCTTGGATTCATGTGGTTTCATTACTTGTTTCCCAGTTAAATAATCTTTAGATGTGACTGAAAGCTGTATTTTCTTGAAGGGAGAGAGGAGAAATTGATCATTAAAACACTATGAATTCAACTACTTTTAAGTCTTCCTCCTTAACCTACCTTACTTTTCCCACTATTCTACTCCACTAATTTTCAGAGCTGTATTTATAGCTATTTATCTCATTTAAGTATTCGTTCTAAAATGTATAATCCCACCTAGCATGGGAGATTCGCACAGGCTGTCACTTCAGCCATAGGAAAACAGGGAGAATTGGTGCACTCAGTGCATTCTTAGAAGCAACCTTCCCATCGCCGTGTGTCGGCTGGTGCAGATAGCAAAAAGCCGTGACTCAGCATCCCTCACAGGAGGCACACGGAGCCAGCTGCAGTGGCTCCACCACGGCGTGCGAGAGGTTTGCAGCGTTTGTGACTGCTGCTTTAGCCCGTCATGCTGCAGATGCTCAGCTGTTCCCAGGTGAGGCACAGGAGGTCAGGACCTGGGGTGGGGGAGGGAGGGAAGAAGGGAGAGAGGAGAATGCCTGAACCTTTCTTTCGGAAACTCTTAGTACTTCTCCTGCACAGAACGGGTGGCAGTTCTGAACTGTAAACAAAATTTAATAAAAACACGCCCCTGTACAGCACAGACGCATAATAATGGGTATTTGGTCAAAGCTGCTGATGGCCGTAGTAAGAACAGTCTGCTTTAAACAGCAGGTTCAGCAGCACCAGGCACAAGAGACCTTAAACTATTCTAGAGAAGGACAGTAA